>JACSYO010001980.1:3585000-3652500 GCA_016806645.1 Ophiodon elongatus | reverse complement strand
ATCTGGATTCATCATGTACTCCTGTCAGCATATAGTGACAGTTTGAGCAAATATGATAAAAAAGTTATTTTTATAACTTACCAACAGCAGCTCTATCCGACTAATGGCGTCAGCTCTAGTTACATCATATGAGCAGTATGTGTGGCAGATGTGCTGGGAATGTGACATTTAGATTCAAAGATAGCATCGCCATAAACAACGAGGTGCTACGCGTAAAAAAAACAAACAGTGATAGAACAAAGTAAGTAAATAATAGAACAAATACAAGTATACTTCATAGTAGCCACTGCAAAACAAAATCATAGAAGTGAGCAAAGGGCAATTGAAAAAAAAATATTCAAACTGATAAAAAAATAAAATAATATGACGCTATTTGAAAAAAAATTAAAAGGCACCACAAAGCAAGGGAACGTGGGTCAGACAGGTCAGGGCTCTGCTCCCAGGAACACGGAGGAGACAATGACACAGGTCATTTAGAGGCTGCAGCTGTGCACGAGCTTGCCAACACATCATCATAGCAGGGGCCACTTCCTATCAGTGTGATCAGCACTCGGAATGAAAGGGCAAGAAAATGTACAGGAAGTCATCCTGTACAAACAAGATACCGAGAGCCCTTATGTTGGAAAAGTTGCAGGGGAGCGGGATTTTAGGAATGTATTCAAGGGCAAAAGACACCCTTCTGAAGGAATGTAAGGACACACAGTGAACCTGAACAGTTTTAAGGGTAGGTTTGCGATAGATCCAGTGAATGAGACTTTGAGCAAGGGTGGCCATGAATAGAAAGGTCTGCATTTAATTTGCTAATCCATCATTCCAATTGTACTCTGTAACAAAAGGGAGAGTAGAGTGGTGGGGCATTCAGAGGCAACGGAGCATGCTGAGGGGTGCGTGTGTGGTTCTCCATGGAGCCAGTGAGGCCGTGGCCCTTGGCCCTAAAAGCCCGGCTGGCGCTGGGGAGAATGGGCTCTGATGAGCTCAGCGCAGGCAAGACTAATCCCCTCATGTCCAAAGAATTGTTTAACTGTGTTTGACTGATTAACCCAAACCCCTAAATTGCACTCGCGATCTATTTGTCCAATGAAGTCTCCTGCACTCATCATGCTGCAGTGTGTGGGTGGTGATGGGAGGGGGGAGAAAAGAGAAAGAGAAAGAGAAAGAGAGAGAGCAATCCAACTGGAGGAAGCATACAGAAGTCAAAAGGACAGCTTTTTTTTTGTTCCACTTGCAATTCTCCAAATGCATAAAGCACATGAGTCCCTGCAAACCAGCTGTTGCTAACTTTCAAAGGTCAGAGAACTAGTGCCTTGAGAGATTTCAAGTAGAAAGTCATGCTGGCATACACCGCACTGACTGTCGACGTTTTCACCAGCTCCATGGGAAAAGGGAAATTTAAAGGCACTCTCCCCTGCGTGGAAAAGAGGTTGCAGGGAAGATTAACCCAGCTTCCTTTTATAGCCTCTGACAAAAGGTTAAATCACACATTACGCTGCCTGAAATGTCTCCTAGTAATTAGATCAAGAATATTACTCTCTCCCTCTCCTTCCACTTGCAGACTGCAGCTGATCAAAGCCTAATGATGGTGTCAGTGCCATTGGCAGTGCTGGCTGGGTAAATCTCCCCATCGGGGGTTGGCAATCTGTCAGGGCCGCTCGCCCCGCTAAACAGCACAGGACACGAGCACAATGGCGCTCGACACATTGTGGACGAAATGTCTCTCGCCCCAACGAGCCGCCGTCAGCGCGCCGCTAACAATCGAAAGGCCTTTTTGTTTGCTTTGGTTGGAGGGCCGCGATCCTCTCTGCACACAGTCGGCTCACAGCCGACAGCGGGAGAAGATGTCGCGACATCTGGGAGTTTTATCCCGATAACAGGGAAACCCACCACCAGCGGATCTGCGTATCCGTCCTCCCATGACGGAGCGGATGCCGAGCAGCACCTGGTCCCCCGATGGGGGTTGAGGTGGCTACTGGCTATTAATTACAAAAAGCCGACACGCAGCGCAGGCAAACCCTCGCAATGAGACCCTGGGACGTCAGATAGGCACACAGCAACATGACCTGCCTCAGGACTCTTTACACACCAAAACTCACCAAAGTATGCCTTTCAAACCGTCCCCCCCCCCCCCCAACCCCCACCGCATCTCCATCTCTGGCTCAATCACTTTCTGCGGAAGTGACACTACTTCTGAGGATATTTTCTGACTGGTGCAAAACGGTTGGCTTGTAGCATGATACAAGTAGACATTTTCCTTTTCTGATCCAACGCTTCCTTTGTCAACAATCTTGCCTTTTTTTTTTTATGTGCGCACACCCTGCAAGCATATCACATAGAATGGTCAATTTCATCATTTGCCGTCATGCTCAATGGCAGCACACAAAAGGGGGGAGGGGGGGGGCAATGGCAGGAGATGTGCCAATCATTTATTGTTGAAAGATGTCCGACAAAAGAGGCCCCTTAAAACCTGACAGCTTTTCCTTTTTCACGTCAGTCCCCAGCACAACCGGCTCCTGGAAGAAAAGAAAAAAGGGGGCCCCCCAGACAACAGAAGGTCTGACCCCAATCTTAACCCCATACAGGTGGCACAGCGCGAACACAGGATGCAGGAGTGCTATTCACGGGGCGCAGGGAGAAAAACTTTGTTTTCACTCAAAGACCAGCTCTCGGAGATCACTTAGGCCGGCACAAAGACGGCTCAGTGCCGTAAAGTGCATTCTAACGCGCTGAAAGGCAAATCCCCTTGAACACATTAATGGTTAAAGACTTTTTCTCAGTGTAGACTAAAAGCATCTGGTTCAGGGGGTTTTGAGAGTCACGATGTTGGATAAAACTCTACAACTGGGTAGCTACACCGTATTATGCTGTAAAGGCTGTTAATCTTTAAGTGGCAGCAGAAATGTAGCAGTTGTGGTTCAAAGCTTTAATAGAAACTTTAAAAAATAAATAAATGGATACGCTCCTATTGTGTGACTGACAATCTTCATAATAACAATCCTGTTAAGATAATCTCAATGCACACAAACAGTCATGTCAAGTGTGGTCCTCCATCTCAGGAGAATAACGGGACTCCTGTCCGATTGCAGCTCAGCTGAGTCCAACCAAGGAGCTGAACTATGAACCGTGACCCCCCCCCCCCGCCCCGAAAGCGACAACTCCATCTCTGCACATTCCGGGAAACGCAAGACAGCAAACACAGCGGAGGAGGAGGAGACGTAAACAACGCGGGCCAGTTGGAGGGCCGCACCGATGCTTCCTGTCTCGCTAAGTGCATTTCATCCCCGCTGCTCTCACAGCACCGGCGGTATTTGAGCATGCAGCACCGCAGATGCCACAGGTCTGTGTACAGAGGGCTCACTCACAGGCTGGAGAGACTGTTTGGACAATGTAGGTGTCAGACACACGGCCCGTCTGGAATAACGATTCAGTTCAGCCGCAACACAACACCCTCCGGTTCCTTAAGAGTGGAGGCTCAATACAAAAAAGAAAAGAAAACTAACTTGACTGCTTTTTTGGCGTGTAACTGTTGAAAATCGAATAGGAATTTCTGCCGTGTTTGACTTGGTACATTGCTATCAGGGAGAAAGGTCTGCGTTGGCTTCAAACAGGCACTGAATGACATGCCAGAGATTAGCCTCTGAAGGTCACAGTCTTCGCCTATCCTTTCAGCCGCTTTTCACAACACAACCCTGGGCCCTTTTGAACAACAGGAAGAATGTCATCTGGTTACTTTTCAAGGCACGGAGATACCATTCAGCGCGGCCAACAATGGCTGCAAACAGGACCAGAGGGTTAAGAGGTTACAAAGGGCCCCATTCTGAGCGCGGCTCGGTCTCCAGTGCGCCTGCACGCACGCGGAGAGAAAACACGCCCACACACTGGGGCCCGGGGAAGTGGCGCAGGCGATGATAAACCGAGGAGGGTCACGGCAAAGTGCTGCGCGTTGACCGCTCGCCTCGGCCTCAGCCTCTCTCCCCGGCATAGCTCTCCACAAAGCAAGCCTCCGAGCATCAACCGCTTTGCCAGGGCTTCAGACTCACTCGCTGCTTCGTCATGCTGGAGAACATAACTGTACGATACCCGAGAGTCCACCCTTCAGGTTATTGCGTTTTGCCAAAGGTTACAAAGAGCAAAAAACACTATTTATTTTTTTATTTTTTATGCTGGGAATTCTTAAATACCTCAAAGACATGACTCGCGTTGTATTCTTGTTGCAAGAGAGAATGTGAGGTAACTAGGCACACAATTAGGAAGGAATTATGAAATGCAACTATGTAACATGAATAAAATTCTGTTAATCAAAAGTAGCATTCCTCTAAAACGCACTACACCCTAGGTTCAATGAAACCGCATTAACAAAAAAATTATAATCTGTCATTATTCAGGTTATGAAGCCTGCTCCAAAAAGACTCTTCAAGACTGCAGCCGGAGCTGAAATCCTTCACCAATTTAGTTCATAATGAACCCTCTGAAATATTAAAAATAAAGCTCAATTAGCCGACAGCATTTTACATCTCCTCCCTCTATAATCCTCTGGTAGCTTATCCTTATCTAATGTCTGCGCCAACTATGACACTTAGATCTCACTCTCCCTCTCTCCCCTCCACTTGATATTCCCCACAGCTTCACCGGCGCTTTGTTGCGGCATTCTCTCCGACCCCGCACGCCGGGTCAGACTCTGAGTCTCTCTGGCGGTGGCTAATGATGCCCCGATATGTACAGTTGGCATGGACGTTGGAAAACTGCGGCAATAAACCGCGGACACGCTAATGGCACCTATTAGGATTACCCAGGAGTGATATGGGACTCGCCTGGCAACCTCTTATTACACAGGTTTGGTATTGAGGGCGGAGAGCGTTAGCAGAGGGTCAGTGATCCGATTGAGGCGCCCTTATCTTGTGCCATAAACAGATAGCGGCATCTGCCCGGCTCTTCCTGCGAGATGGAGTCGGATAAACAGCCCTGTCGTCTCAGACAGACGCTGTCCTGGACCAAGCCCCGTTCCTGCTGCTGCTGCTGCTGCTGCTGCTGCTGCTGCTGCTGCTTTTGCCTCGAATGTCCCCGCGGGGCTTAGATTCTTCCCCGATTGCCCTCAAGCTGAAGACACAACAATCTCAGACAGCCCTTTGGTCTTGGTGTTTGTACCGTCAGGTTGCAGACCTCCCTGGCTTAAAGCCTTGGCTTTTGCTGATTACACAAACTACCCAGCAGGAGCCGGCTAACATGCAAATCCATGCTAAAAAAAACAAAAAGTCACGAAGAACACAAAAACATATAACAAACAAAGATAAAGTGTATCTTCGAATCAGGTCGATCGCCTGTAGTCACTTGGCAAAACATCAATCAATCCCACGTGAACTAAAGTAAATAGCATGCAACAGCTGACCCGCAGCCTGAGCTCCTCCGATCAGTCCCTCGTCCTCAGACTCGTCCAGAAGTCGCCCGTGACGTCCCCAACACCTGATCTGGATGCATCATGTGGCCGCAGCTCTTTACTTCCAGCGTGACCCGCGTTTGACCCTCACAACCGAGTCTCCTGACTTTCACACAAAGGCTACCAAACATCTGCCCCCCCCCCGTCTGGAAACGGACTCGTACAGCTGGGAAGACATCGGGTGACCTCGCAGATCGCCTCTCAAAGTGGTGGGTGGCCGAGTGGGTGGGTGAGCACGGCCTGACAGCTGCCCTGGTGGGTGGAGGAGCGAAAGGTGGAGCCGGCTGGCAGATTATTGCTACCTGGGAAATCTCTGCCCTGGGTGGGGGGGTGGGGTGTCAGCCTCATTTAGCAAATGGTTGATATTCAACAAATGCTGCTCATCTAAAGCTACCGGGGTGAGGAGAATAAAAATCCGCTGTGCACATAAAATTCACAGGCAACACCTGCAGGAGATTTAACATACACAGGGCCCCCGCTGGAAAATGAAAAGGGGAAGAAGCACACCATTAAACATTTCCAATTCAAGTGCCGTCTCTAAAATGCAACATCAAATGACTGGCTTTGAATAAACCTAAAACGAGCATCAGCCAAGTGGCTCACTCCAGCGCAGGAAAACCGTTGCATCAAAGACGACACTGTTAGTCGAACCATTCCACAGTCAACAATCACAGAAACGGGGCCGTCGCTAATCAATGTGTTTTTAATGAGCTCCCTGCGAATCCCAACAACAGCTGGAACATAAGAATCTGCTCAAGTTCTTGTACCTTGTGATCTGTTATTCATAGTCTCGCTCTGAAGTCTCCTAGAAATGAAGCGGAGTTTTGATGTTATCCTCTTATTACCGCGGCCTGTTGGGAGACGAGCCTGATATTGGGAATCAGATTGTTCGGCTGCCACGCGGAGAACATCTGGGAATCGGCGTAAGGTGCCCGGAACGATTGATTTCCCCTCCGTGAAACTGATCATCACTCACACATATCTGCTTTGCCTTTTGCTTACAAGAACAAAGTTATAGAGTGAGTTTAGTGTCTGGAGGACTGCGTGGGCGTGCGTACTACATTCACACTGAACTCTACCTTAAAGCATCCACCCAAGTACGCTTAAACACGTAGGTGTGTGTGTGTGTGTGTGTGTGTGTGTGTGTGTGTGTGTGTGTGTGTGTGTGTGTGTGTGTGTGTGTGTTTCTTTTTTTCCTGCAATAGTTTAACCTCGTCTACGGGCATCAGTAGACTGAGGAGCTATGGCGGCCAGGATGCTATGCAAGTATTTTTTAGAGGAAATTACCCTCCTCTGCCCACACTGTAATCAATACGTCCCAATATATTTGTTAGGGGTTGGCTGGAAAAAAAAACAAAAAACAAAGTGACTTGCTTTGCTGTCAGTTTGCCCTCAGCAAAGACTGAGGGTTTGTGGTGACAGGTGAAGGAGTCAGCACAAGCCCCACGGGCAGAGGAGGAGAGCCACTTTGAAAAGCCACGCAGAGATCTAATTAACACATGCATTCAAGTGCCATTTCAATTTGGCAGAACGCTGTAATTTTCCACAATGCTGACCGGAGTGACATGGACAAATGAAACCAGGTACTGCCTGAAGAAAGGAAGAGCCGACACACAAAGCAGACATCAATTTAAAAGAATAAAAAAAAAAAAAAAGCAAATATGCACGCACACACACGCGCGCGCGCCCGCGTACACACACACGCCAAACTTTTCACTTCCACGCTGGAAACTGCTGCCAGATCTAGATAGCCTGGTGAGAGCCAAGCCTTCGCGTCGCCATGTCTCACAGTAACTTAGAAGCGTTTCACTGTCATGCCTCCAGGTATCTGTCATCGCCGTCATTAGAGGCGACCTGCATTTTTACAGATGGGGAGAGGCCTTGCAGTCATTTGTTTTTAAGACCTAATTAATCTTCATTGGGCTGGGAAACATAGCACCCCGATGCAACAAAAAAAAAAAGGGTTCCTTCTACACGATAATTGCATGGAGTCTAGGGGCCTGAGTTTCCCAGACAACAAGGTCTGAAATTTAATTATCTGCTCTTTTTAAAACGTAAGGGGGGGGGGCTACATTGCAAAAACTGCACTTTTGAGCAAACAATGTCAGCCTCTTGTTTGGGTAAGCACAGGATAACACTGAGCACATCCTCCCTGCTGTCATTAACGAAACACGTAAAGGGCAAGATAATGGATTTCTTTCTTTTTTTTTTTAAATTATACAGAATGTCAGATTCATTCAACTTTAAAATCACCACGCAAATGCAGACTTCACAGTGTTTTGTTTTTTTCCCCCCCATCTCTCGACATTTGACAGTTGTGTCCTCTTACCATGTGCAGAGTAAACCCGATCACTTCCATAGGTCCGGGCGATCGCAGGAGAGCGGGGCATTTACTGCGGCTTTCTTTGGGTTTTAACTCCTATCCGTCCAGCTCCGTGACATTATGGACAGATACAGAGCACACAGCCGGACTCGGAGCAGCCGAAGACAACACGGACAGGCTGTGGCAACATTAACATTCCGCCGTGCGCAGATCGGGCTCGGAGGGGGAGAAACATCGATAGGATCCCATTAGTTAAGTGTGCCCTTAGGTTACCAGAAATGTGATCAGAGATAGACCTTTTCCTTCCAGACACGAACCATTAGACGCTATAGCAGCAGCAACAAAAAAAGAAGGAGGACAGAAAGAAGCTGCTCTCCTCTGAAACTACTCCTCCTGCACTCCTCCTCCTCCTCCTCCTCCTACTCCTCCTCCTCCACCTCTCCCCGGTGGTCGAGGTTGTGCGGCAGGATCAGGATGAGCCCGGTGACGTCAACCTTTTGTTATCACCTTTAACACTTGCCTTCGCAAGGTGGGAACACCTTTTCCCTCCCGACGGGCTTTTCAGATGCGCTATTTGCAGACGCGCCGCGAGCCAGGAGCGTGCACAACATCTGGATCACGAGGGAGGACGACATTAGGGTATATGCATGTAGCTAATGAGACCATGGGATACCGAGGGGAGGGGAGGGGGGGGGGGGGGGCAACTTAGAGACAGCTATGCCATACTTTTAAAAAGCACACGATAACCACACTTCCAACTCCATCAGCTGACTGCTTCCAGCAAAAGGAACTTAGCATTTCCCTCGAGAGGATGGCACAAAACTCAGTGGTGAAAATATAATCATGTTGATGATGATGATGATGATGATGATGATGATGATGATGAGGCAGGCAAATTGAGCCCTGCTTAATCCTCACTGGTTGTTATCGTATGCAAAAAAACAACTAGCGAGAGGGCTCCACTACACGAGCCCCAGTTTCATTCAGTCCACACCAGCTTTGAACGAGGACTGATGGCTCCTCTGGAGCCTGAATAAAATATGTTTGGCCCATGACAGACAGTCAAGCCGCGAGGGCTTCCAGTAGATATACAGACAGTACAGGGGAGCCGTTGAGTGGCTGTAAAGCTGCATGATGCCAGTCAGTCAGTGTGCCAGCTGACTGCCTGGCTCCCGGCTAGCTAACCTAGCCAGCCAGTGTGAAACATACACAGTCCCATTGTTGCCTCCTCTAGCTCTCCTAATATGCGTGCCACAGTGAGGAGGATGTCACACCGTGTCACGCAGCAGCCGTGTTATCAAGATACAACTACTTACTCTCCGTTTACCTCTGCGAAAGGCATCGTTTAGTACGTCGCCATGGTTTAAAACGGACAGATTTTCTCCCGTTGCCCTGCGCTGCCGAATCACTGCTGCTGCTGCTGTCTGCGGCAGCAACTTCCGGCGCATGCGCAGCAACTGGGACCGTTCCAGACGGCGCTGTGCGCTGCGCGGGACAGCCGAGGGGTTTAAAGGGACAGTCGGTGTGGCATTTCATTGGACGACCGAGTGTTTGGAGGACGTTTACCAAGCGGAAGGTGAATGTTTTGAAATAACATGTTAAATCATTTTGCCGACTGTAAGATATACAAGTATATGTAAAACTCTGAAGGTATTCATTTTTTTTAATATTCAAAATAATAGTAATAATGATCATTTCATGGGCTGTTTGGTGCTAAATTAGCTTTACATATAGTATGACCAGTGGTTGAAAGTAACTCAACATATTTAGTCAAAAGTACAATTTTGAGGGAACCTAAATTGACTGCAACTTAAATTATAAAAAAAAATCTTGGATATATTCTACAATTATTCTTATTATTTTTTTTACAATTAGCAATTGTCTTCTTGTTGTACTTTGTTTACATGATAAATGTTTAAAAAAATAATATATATTCTCAAGATCAATTACTGTAAGACAGTGTTCCACTCGTCCTGGTGCACAAGGGAGGAAACTCAATTACCACAACCTTTGACGTTGGCGTGCATGCAGATTTGGGTCATAATAAAATAATGATGTAGCATTTAGTAAGCAATAATGGGCTGACATGTTTCAGGTCTTGGTAAGGTACTGGGCATCATAAGCCTCCAGAGCAGCTTCAATGCACCGTGGCACTGATTAATTAAGTTGATTGATTTGAGTCTCAATGGTGGTGATCTGACATGTTGCTCTGGAATCTCCCGTTAGTGGTTTTTAGTTGAGATGATCAGGTGACTGTCAAGGCAATTTACATAATTTTCATACTCATCAAACCATTCAGTGAGCCTTGATGCCCCAAAAGCAATATTGATAAAGGTCACCTGTCTACTATACTTTTTGAGCAATAAGTCAAATGTTGCCTGTATACCATCACATGAAACCTCCATCCATCCATCCATTGTCATCCGCTTATCCGGGGTCGGGTCGCGGTGGCAGCAGGCCTAGCAGGCCGACCCAGGCTTCCCTCTCACCCGCAACATGTTCCAGCTCGTTCTGGGGGATCCCGAGGCGTTCCCAGGCCAGCTGGGAGATATAATCCCTCCAGCGTGTTCTGGGTCTTCCCCGGGGCCTCCTACCAGTTGGGCGTGCCTGGAAAACCTCTAACGGGAGGCGTCCAGGAGGCATCCTGATTAGATGCCTGAACCACCTCAGCTGACTCCTTTCGATACGAAGGAGTAGCGCCTCAACTCCAAGTTCCCTCCTGATGTCCGAGCTCCTTAACCTATATCTAAGGCTGAGCCCGGCCACCCTACGGAGAAAACTCATTTCGGCCATATCCAAGACCTCGTTCTTTCGGTCACGACCCAGAGTTCGTGACCATAGGTGAGGGTCAGAACGTAGACCGCCCGGTAAATTGAGAGCTTCGCCTTCCGGCTCAGCTCCCTCTTCATCAAGACGGTCCGGTGCAGCGCCTGTTTTACTGCTGCAGCCGCACCGATCTGTCGGTCGATCTCCCGCTCCATCTTACCCTCACTCGTGAACAAGACCCCGAGATACTTGAACTCCTTCGCTTGCAGTAGGCACTCTGTACCCACCTGGAGGGAGCAATCCACCGGTTTCAAGTTTGTAACGAGTCCGGCACCTCATACTCCCACAGTACCCCCCACAAAAACTCCCGAGGGACCCGGTCGAAAGCCTTCTCCAAGTTCACAAAACACATGTAGACTGGTTGGGCAAACTCCCAGGACCCCTCCAGTAGTCTTGCGAGGGTAACGAGCTGGTCCACTGTTCCACGACCGGGACGGAATCCGCACTGCTCCTCTTGAATCCGAGGTTCGACAATCGGTCGGAGCCTCCTTTCCAGCACCCTGGCATAAGCTTTACCCGGGAGGCTGAGTAGTGTGATACCCCGATAATTCGAGTACACTCTCTGGTCCCCCTTTTTGAAAATGGGAACCACCACCCCGGTCTGCCAGTCCATGGGCACTGTTCCCGACCCCCATGTGACATTGAAAAGGCGTGTCAGCCAAGACAGCCCAACAACGTCCAGCGCATTCAGCATCTCAGGGCAGATCTCATCCACCCCCGGCGCCTTGCCACCAAGAAGCTTTTTGACTACCTTAGTGGCCTCTGCCAAGGATATGGATGTGACCCCCCCCCCAATTCTTCAGGCGCTGCCTCCTCTCTATAGGACATGTTGGCCAGGTTTAGGAGTTCCTCAAAGTGCTCTTTCCACCGCCCGACGATGTCCCCCTTCTGGGTCAGTAGCTCCCCCCGCGCTGAGCACAGCCTTGGGTAGGCCCTGCTTTCCCTTCCTGAGCCGTCGGATGGTTTGCCAGAACCTCCTTGAGGCCAACCGAAAGTCCTTCTCCATGGCCTCCCCGAACTCCTCCCATGCCCGAGTTTTAGCATCCGTGACCACCGCAGCTGCAGCCCTTCTGGCCTGCCGGTACCTCTCAGCTGCTTCAGGAGACCCCTGAGCCAACCAGGCCCGAAAGGCCTCCTTCTTCAGCTTGACGGCTTCCCTCACCCCCAGTGTCCACCACCAGGTTCTCAGGTTGCCGCCGCGACAGGCACCGTTGACCTTCCGACCAAAGCTCCTAGCGGCCACAATAGAGGCTTTGAACATGGTCCACTCGGATTCCATGTCCCCAGCCTCCCTTGGGATGTGTGAGAAGTTCTTCCGGAGGTGGGAGTTGAAGACCTCCCGGACAGGGTCCTCCGCCAGATGTTCCTAGTTCACCCTCACTACACGTTTGGGCTTGCTGGGTCTTTCCAGCCGATTCCCCCGCCATCTGATCCAACTCACCACCAGGTGGTGATCAGTTGACAGCTCTGCTCCTCTCTTCACCCGAGTGTCCAAGACATATGGCCAGATGAAACGATTACAAAGTCGATCATTGATCTACGGCCTAAGGTGTTCTGGTACCAGGTACACTTATGAGCCACCTTATGTTCGAACATGGTGTTCGTTATCAACAAACCGTGGCTAGCACAGACGTCCAACAGCGAGACACCACTCGGGTTCAGATTGGGCAAGCCGTTCCTCCCAATCACCCCCCGCCAGGTTTCTCTGTCATTGCCCAAGTCTCCCAGGAGAACTATGGAGTCAGCAGGAGGCGCCCTTTCCAGGACCCCTCCCACCGACTCCAAGAAGGCCGGATACTCCGAACTGCTGTTCGGTGCATAGGCACAAACAACAGTCAGAGCCTTACTCCCCGCAAACCGCAGGCGCAGGGAGGCGACCCATATCGTTCTCCGGGGAGAACTCCAACACGGCGGCGCTCAGCCGGGGGCTTGTGAGTATGAAGTCCGTGTAATGCTGTTCATCTGAGTTTTTTTAACCGCTCTTAGTCTGGGCTCTCCCTTGAGACCTGTTTGCCTTGGGAGACCCTACCAAGGGCTGACGCCCCGGACAACATAACTCCCAGGATCACTGAGCCACTGAAACTCTCCCACAAACGTTAAGGTGCCGATTCACGGAGAAGCACATGAAACCTAAATCCATTAATCTACGAAGCCATCATTTAGGTGAACAGACCCTTTATGTTCCATGATTGGAGAAAAAAACACCCACCAGGATGTCACAGATCTCTAACACATTCAGTCATTGAAGAATGATAATCATTCTTTCTTGCATTGAGATACATCTTGTTCATGCATTTTACTGGACCAAATGTTAATACTCATCTGTTTACCGGCACAGGAGTTGCCTTGAGCTGTATCAACCTTGCATTTTGCACATATTGTATTGTGAATCTTGTGCAGGGAAGATAAAAACCCAGAGAGAAGACTTCGCGGTCAATAGTGTCACATGCTTTGTGATTTGATGAAAGGTTCTATTTGTGCAGCCTGATGTGTATGGCTCCCTAATCAAACACTTATATTTCTGTGACAACCAAAATAAATTACTCCATTACAACCACCCACCTGCCCTCTCCGCAGTATTGATGCCATTTTATTACCAGAGAGAGACAGATGGACAACAGTGAACGTTGTGGCAAGTCATGGGGACGCTGGAGAATGTGTGCCCTGGACCAAGTCACGTGATGTCAGGCCAGAACCTGCACAAAAGTAATCAAATCATGATGATCAGAGAGAAAATGACACGCGCTGAGCGCCGCAAACATGTCTGATAGAGCATTGTGAAGGCCCGGGTTCCAGTACGGACTGGGCTTAATACAATACTCCAGCCAATTTGGGCATGCAAGCTTCACTCCCCCCATCGGCAAGTGAAAAAGGGGAGAATTTGGTCTGAAAGCCCAATCACACACAGCGCTCAGAGTTCAGCAGGTGGGGAAGTATAGCAGCAGCAGGCTCCATCACGCAATAATACAAAGTTAATGATGCAGAATGGTGTCTTTCTCCATCCCAAAGAAGACGTCAATACAGGATGTTTAAGGACGCTGTTCCTAATTACGCTTTTTAAATTCTCCACTGACGTGATTGATGATTTCAAAGGGAGGCATTATTGATCCACTTCACAGACAAGTCCCATCGATTGCAAGTCTAGAATGAATAAAAGTTTTTTTCTCCGTTTTTTTCTTTTATCTCCCCCACCGAGCGAGAGATTGTACAATCAGAGCATCAGCGTGACCTATATGGGTAGTTTGGGGAGCTAAATCACCTCCTTTTAAAACGCAGACGAATGGAGCAGTGATTGCCGAATCGAGGGACCTTGGGGGACCTTTGGGGCACCGCGGAAGAAAGCGACAGTGCAGATCTCACCCGCTTCCTCATTCATCGAGTGCAGAGATCCATCCATCCACTCATTAATCTGTGGGAGCCTTTGCAAATAGCCCATATCTACGTTGGACTCCTCAGCGTGAAACAAGTTCAGGAGCTGCTGTTTTATAGACAGCCAGCTGTGCAGCATCACGTCTCTCAGCGCAATCAGCGGTGATGGAGCCATGGATGCGCGGACAGATTGGAGTTTTTTTGCTTCCTTTTAACATGGCACACACATATTATTCGATGCACTTTGTTGTTCCACGCGAGCAGCCAGATCTTCCCATTAGTGCAGAAACTGCTAGTTATTGTACGTCTAATCCCAGCACGTGTTATTAGCACATTTAACAAGAGGCGCTGCCAGAGCGCGCGGGCTGATGTGGCAGAAAGTCTGACATCACCTGCAGGGGAATTATGCATATTCAGGGCGATTTGACCGGTCCCGCATCAATACAGTGTTCCGTTCGAATTACAGAGAAGAAGAAGAAGAAAAAGATTGATTAGGAATCAGCAGCCCACTGAATTGGAGCAGCAGAGGGAGGTTTTCCATCACACCATGCTGAATCTCATCGGCAAGTGCACTTCAGATGGCAAAGTGCGCTGCAGTTTATGATTAAATGGTCTGCAGGCGAAGCCTTTTTGTGTGTGCGTGTGTGTGTGTGGGGAGGGAGAGAGAGAGAGAGAGAGAGAGAGAGAGAGAGAGAGAGAGAGAGAGAGAGAGAGAGAGAGAGAGAGAGAGAGAGAGAGAGAGAGAGAGAGAGAGAGATCTTTCTGAAGGCCAAAGTTAATGCAGTCATAGAAAGAACTCTGATACACTCCCACGTGAAATGGCCATGTGAGGAAAGCCAGGAGGGAGGAAAAAAAGGCCTTGAATGAATTTGAGAGGGAGAGAGAGTGGGAGGGAGGGAGGCCGATAGAGAGAAAGTTCAAACATTACTGATCCTCAAATATCCTTTTGGTTTCTGGTTCAATTGGAATTCGGCAGTAAGTGTCCGCTAAAAGCTCCATTTTTTTGTGTTGGCCTTCCATCGCTGCCGAGCTTTTAGAGTTAGATGATGACAGATTGTGAGCTACCTGATATCCTTCATCATCCTCCCCGGTGGAGGTGTTTGTTCCGCCCTGAGCAAGTCCTCGAGGACTAACAGCCGGCGCGGTTTGATGGACTGCGGGGAGACATCTGCTCTGCCCGGCTTTGCCACACCGAGTGAAAACAACATGTTACAGCAATCAATCAATATGCAAAAAAAAAAAAACGGTGTCCTTTTTAGCGTGATGATTAACCTTACATACTTCATGGTTATCAAGTCAATATATCAGCTTGTCACCGGGAATTAGCGCAGGAGGAGTTACAGGGGGCGAGAGCCTCGCTGTGTTTTGTTCAGGGTTTGGCACATGCACTGCTTTACGCGCACGATGCGTCCTCAAAAACACTGTCACCACTGCTCCAAGCCCCCTCGGGGATGAGCTCCGTGTGGACTCGAGGGGACAGGAGGGAGAGCGAAAGTCTGCACGCTGCAGTCGGATTTGTGGTCACAGGCTCGCCATCCCTCACGAAGTAATCCAGGACAGCATCAGCCCGGTCTAGAGACCCTCATCGACCTGAAGCTCCTGTGTTGCTCGTGTCGGCCGATGCGTTTGTGCACTGTGATGAGCTGGTTTTAGCCTCTGACTATACATCCTACCTGCTGGAGACAGCTGGTTGCCAAACCGGGGCCCCAGGTGTATTCTGGGATTTACAGAGGGTATGCTGCAAAAAAATAAATAAACAAACAAACAAACAAAAAACAAAACAAACAAACAAACATATTAATGTACATGTAAAAGTAGAATAAGGGTGTAATTATGTTGTATGTCAAAATGGTGTTAAGACCTGCAGTAGGTAGTTATTTTACATTGCATGGTCTACCTATTACAACTAACATGAGTTAGTCGGGTGGTTGTAACAGACGCAAGCATGCGGGATGGAGAACATCGTTTAGTTTACCGGATTGTCGCCAGGGGGCGGTGCAGCTCCCGCCTCGGCGCGAGGACGCTCTTCCTAGCGGAAGGCGTGCTCTCGTTGGTCAGAGCAACATGGAGCCTCCCTGTGGGCAGCGTGAATGTAAACAAGCGGCTCACCTCTGAAACCACCAGCACCGTCAAGTCCCCCTGACACTTGCCGACGGAGGCGGCTCACCGCGGCCCCGCCATGGCTCTCCGAGTGTGCGGCCGCTTTTTCAGAGACTCCGCCGTCTTCTCCAGAGCGGTCGTCGTCGCGTGCGCTCGACGGGGAGGTGCGTCATGGGTTCTCACGGCGGGTCAGTTCACAGAAACAAGCGGCTGTGCTGCTCATCTAGCGACATGTACCGAGCGGAGGAGTGTGTAGGGCTGCCTGTTAGGGGATGGAGCATGGGATGAGTATTTCAAATAATAATAAAGGGGAACACGTGACCTTCAACTCGGCGCACACACAAGGGAGCAGGGCGACAGGCACAGAGCACAGTATTTACACAGTCTGATACAAGCAGAGTACATGAATGATAACGACAACATGGCAAGGGAAATAGTTGGAAAAGGATATATATATATATTTACACACGTGATGTTTAAAGCCCCCCCCCCCCACACACACACACACTCTCAAACATGTGTATTGATGTATGTGCAGAGTTTGACACTAGAGGGTTGTTGGTTTGTTTTATATATTCAACTGTTGAAAGAGGAAGGTTCCTCTGTGCTCCCCTTCAATCTGAGGTTAATGTGTGGTGTGTGACCCTGAAACCTCCACTGAACAGCAGGAGGGACTTGTACCTAGCAGTCACAGTCTGAACCCTGTGAGGGGGAAGGGGTAGATGGTAGTCATGTAAATAATGACGAATGAGAAACACAGTGTTGTTATGTGTCTTTAAAGGTTTTGCAGGCTCACATGCAGGGCAAACTGGGTTCGACTGGGTCACCCTATAATACCCTAAAATTGTCCATTACAAGCAGGTCCAAACCATAGTGATATCTAACCTTTATGTAATATACAATAATATAAAATAGAGAAAAGTAGCACATTCTGACATTTATATATCAAACCAAAGCTAATTTTGGACATTTCTTCTTGACTTAATTTTCTGCTCATCGGTTAATTGGCTGATCATTCCAGCCGTAGTTTGAACTATTGTTGCTGATAACAATAAAACAATACTTTATGGCTCTTTCGCCACGAGCAGACGTATCATTTCACTGTAAAGCATTTAACAGTAAAATGTCTGCGGTTCCCAAAAGGATCTTGGATCCATCTGCAAAATCTTTCGCAGGGTTCTGTAATGAGTTTAATGAATGAGTTCACGAGGAGCCCCGTCTGAGAGAATCAGATAGCCTGCCGCCCCGCTGGCAGCCAAGTGATGGAGATGTTGATGTCTTTACAGGAAACGCTGCCTGCAGCCGAGGAGGGAGGACCGGATTTATCTTCACTCCCGCTCGCTTTATTACATCACAGGCATTTCTCAACAGACTGATGAAAGGCAAAGCAGCCGAGGCAGACGGCAGCCTTTATCGCCTTCCAGCCTCGGTTCCTCCGGACAGCGGTAATCAGACCACTGCCTCCGAGATTTACATCCCCAGACGCATCTGATCAAATTCTGCCGACGTCTCCCTGCCCCCAATCTGATGTTGTAGTGTTTTTAACTGCTGCCATATTTACTATTATTGTCTCTCTAATGATTCATTTTGTTTGTGTGTGTTTTCAGGTGAACAATTATCTTTGTTGATGAGACACCCAGATCAGCCTGACAACTCAAAGGTTCTGAAAGTGGCCATAATTGGGGCCCCAAATGCCGGGAAGTCCACATTGTCCAATCAGCTCCTTGGCAGAAAGGTGTGTCCCTCTCTCTTAAACCTGCACACTTTTCATGTATCTGTGTTACTGAGGTGGGAGGAGAGGGGGGGGGGGGTGGAGGTCACTTTGTAAAGCCAACGTTTATTTCCTAAAGGTGTTTGCTGTGTCCAAGAAAGTGCACACCACGCGGTCCCGGGCCCTGGGCGTCCTCACAGAGGAAGACACACAGATAGTAAGAGCGGTCGCTTGTCTCTTCTGTTATAATACATTTAAAAAAAAAAAAAAAACAGATGTTGATACTTATGAGTGCTTTCTTTTGTTGTTGTAGATTTTACTGGACACTCCTGGTCTCACCACTCTATCAAAGGTCAAAAGGTGCCTGTCTTTTTTTATTTATTTTACATTTTTGATATTTGTGCAGTCTGTACGTAGTGTTATTATACGGTGTAATACATGAATGGACCCTCTGTTTCCACAGACACCAGCTGGAGAAGACTTTGCTCGTGGATCCCTGGAACACGGTCAAAGAAGCCGACCTAAGTATGTTTGACATTTTCCATTAGTCAGACCTGAGCTGCAGTTTTCTTTGTTGATACTTCGTATGACAGATTTAACGTTAAGAGTGAAATATAGCGCTGAGTTTCAACGGCGTCTAAATGAAACTGTGCCCATTCCCAGTGGTGGTCTTGGTGGATGTGGCGGACAGATGGATGTGCAGCAGGCTCGACTTCGAGGTGCTCAAATGCCTGGCCCTGCACCCCGACATCCCTGCAATTCTGGTGCTCAATAAGGTACTGAAGACGTAAATCTTAATAAAAGGGTCGTGGATATATTATTTTGGTTATTCAGAGGGCGAGACCGTTTCATAAAACAGCGGAGAGGATAGCGGATTGGTCGGGGAGCCCTCACCGATGCTGCTCTGCTTTTCAGGTGGACCGGGTCAAGGCCAAGGACCGGCTGCTGGACATCACAGCAGAGCTGACATGTGGAGTGGTGAACGGACGCCGGTTACGCGTCAGGTCGGTGATCAAGCCTCCGTGGGCCGAAAAGAGGCCAGAGAGGGATCCGGGGCCCCCGCCCGACGAGGACAGCGCGGGGCCCGAGGACAGCGCGGGGCCCGAGGACAGCGCGGGGCCAAACTCTGTGCTGAGCAAAGAGCAGCTGAGGGCGCTGAAGAGCCAGCAGGGCTGGCCTCACTTCAAGGACATCTTCATGCTCTCCGCTGTGGACAGTGAGGACGTGCAGACGCTGAAGGTACACGTCATAGATTATGGAGATTATTATAGTAGCCTATGAGCCTATGGCCTTATACTTTTATAATGACCGATAAAAGAACAGAACTCGGTACATTTTATTTCTATTTGAAGCTGAGCATTTGTTAATTTTACTGGATCGCTTTAGTTCATTCTCATTTCTATTTTGTATCAGTCAGTTTTAGCTTTGATGGCAACAACCGTGCCTTTCACCTTGTTGCCCTAGAAATACTTTATGGTCGGGGCCAAACCAGGACCGTGGCAGTACCACAGCGAGGTCCTGACTGACCAGGGTCCAGAGGAAGTCTGCACCAACATCATCAGGGAGAAGCTGCTGGAGTACCTGCCCCAGGAAGTGCCCTATTCAGTGACACAGGTGAAGCAGTTTCTTGCGGGGACACTCCGTGAGTCAGGCGTGACGCTGAGCTGACAGCCGACTGACTCCACCCACCGCATCTCACCGCACTGACTGCAGCTTATTTACTGCCCTTCACGCTCACTTTCACTCCACATGCTGACATGCTGACATGCTGACATGCGCTTTAATGCAGCTTTTGCCGCCAGCCTCGCCGCACATTAATTATCAAGTTCTTTCTGGATTTACTGCGACTGCAGATTCCCTGCACCTAAAGGTGTGGAATCACACCATCAAGTCAAACTGTAGCACCGTCTCCATTTGTTCCGCGTTTCCAACAAACTTGACACACAGAAATGCGAAACATTTGACACTTGGACATCCCACTCCGGCTCATCTGGAGGTCGTCTTTCATGCACGTGCAAAGCACTCTGGGATATGAAGTGGGGGGTCACTGCTCTGAGCCAGGGACAGCTGCTGTTCCGTATTGACCTCCACGTTATTGACCTTTTGTAGAAGTTTTAATATCTGAATGTTTCCGTTTCAGTTGATTGAACTCTGGCAAGATGGAGAAAACGGCGAGCTGGATATTTCTGTGAAACTTTATGCCAAGAAAGACACTCACATGGTACGTGTGACCAGGACCCTCGAATGTTTTCTCCTGTCCGTACATCAGGTGTAACGTGAATGCATCTCAAACAAAACCACTGCGTAGGAAATGTCCCCCTTTGATTTGTGGCAGGCAGTGAGGAATGGAGGAAGAGAAACGCTTCCCTCCACCTGTAGCCTCTGATGCTTTCTAATATTTATTTGCCGTTCTCCACATCCCTCAACATTTTTATTTTACTTTGTGTTTTTAGCTTGTAAATATTTGAGCAGCCTTTCTAAACCATACATATTTGATGGCAAAGAATATTGAATGCTGAAATGTTTGAGTCTCGGACCATCCTTTGACTCCAGAAAAGTAGATCAGGTAGAACTCACAGCGATGAGTTTTATGAATAGTTCCTGGTATGAAGTTATGTAGTCCAGTCTTTTGTGGCTAAATCCCAATTGACATTTTGATTTTTTGATTTTGTGAGCTCATAGTGATCTTTGAGATGAAATGTAAGCCTCACACAAAAGCCTCAGTGACGCGTGAAAATAGTTTATAGATATTTAAATACATTGTCAGTATTAGAAAATGTACAAGCGTCTTTTATCTAATATGGTAACGAAGGTTCTGGTCCCGTCTATCCGCTGGTGCCTGATGTAGTTCTTGTGTCTACAGGGGATGGTGATCGGCACAGCCGGCCAGATGGTAGCGCGCATCGCCCGAGAGGCGGGCGAGGACCTGAGCCACGTCTTCCTGAGGGAAGTAAAGCTGAAGCTCTCAGTCAAGCTGAGGAAGTGAAGAGCGATTGGGAGGACTTTAAATGGTGAAGAGGTGACTCCAGATGACTCCTCTTGTTTTTATTTTGTCCTCCGCAAAGGACCGACCCAAAGAGTGGAACAAAGGATAAGCTCTCATCTGAGATGGGCCCGTTTAAAAGAACTCTAAATGTTGACTTTCGTATCCTCTTTTCATGCAGAAGACGTTATTAAAGATTTTTTTTATGTTGAGATGCGACCTATAAGTTGCTGTTATTATAATGATTGTAATAGTTCCTTATTATATACTGAGGAGTGCCCCTTTATTGGAATTTGACACATCTAAATTTGTAAAGTGGTGGAAATAGTCACATTTAAAAGCAGGCGCAAAATAGAATCACTGGCATTTGTTTCGCAAAGATATATTTTAGACAACAAACACGACACAGACTCCCAATCAAATGGACGCTTCGACACAAGTTTGACAAGCGTGTTCATGGATGAGCGCGTCTGGCGAGCTGCGAAAAGGCCGATGGTTTATCTTTGGCTCTCAGAGCTTTTTACTTGGCGGGCGCCTCGCGCCTAGCGGGACCTGCACAGTCGTGTTCACTCAAATGTCCCCGATGTACCATCCACCCCTGTTCCCCCTCCACTCCCACACCACTTTAGCCCTCTCCACTGCCTTGTGAAGTGTGGCCATCCATCCCCGCGACCATCACTTTTTTTTTTTTTTTTGTTCGCTGCTTTCTTCCCCCCTTTTGTCTCTCTTCCTCCCTCAGCTTTTTTTGGCTCTTATGAAGCCCAGCTCTGCCCCCGAGGGCGGAATTGTCTCCCTAATGGATGGCAAAATGGAGCACTAACCTGATGCTAAAATGGGTCAGATAATGGTGATTGGATTCGTTCCCGCTTGCCTGTGAGTTAACTCGGCGGTTACTCTATCCGGGGCATCTTGATGAATAACCAGCTAGTGGCCTGAAGCGAGGGGCGGCAGGAGGGAGGGAGAGGCCTCGGATGTCTCGCAGAAGCTGTGTCAGCCCCTCAAGCGCTGCCTGCTCTCAGCGACGGCTGCTTCCCAGTGATTAGATAAAGCAGAGATCCCACTTAGACAAGCCAACTGCTGCTTGAAAATATTACAGCTGATGTACGTCCGCCAGCACATTAAAGTAATCCTCGTAGATATTTAGAATGCTGAAACCCTGACCTAGATGTTTTAAAAAAAAAAATACAAAATAATGAGGTACTCGTTTGTTTGGGAGCCATGAGCTTTATTTCACACGCAGATGCCCTTCAGAGGTTCACACACAACGCATCAATCACCAGCTTTCTTCATCCTCCCGGGCCAGATGACATTGAGCGAGGGCCGTATAACCCTTACCATAACTGAAACTCAGTAATGGTAACGGTTTGACGGCCTCTCCTCTGCGGCGCGTGCAGCCTTTCAGTCAGTCAGTCAGATCTCGCTGATGGTGCCGGCGGGGGGAATGAGACCCTGGATAGTACATCATCTATACTGTAGTGTCTCTTTAATAAACTTACAGTATAAGATGATATCCTGTCCGGGGCACAAGACATGGCGGCTAGCGGCCAGTTCCTGCCGTGTTTGTGATCTGCAAGGCAGAGGAAGACGGCTCGTTAGTGAAGGTCAACCAGGGGAAATGTTAATCATATGGCAAAGGTGCTATTTAAAAAAAAAAAAAAAATAAATAATGCATTTAAATGCCAGTCAGAAGAAAATAATTTTACAGAAGTGTACTGTAAAACCAAATGCAAAACCAAGACGCGACCTCCTCTCTCTGTCACATACTCACCTTTTGGCATGCGGTGTGGCGTCTCTCACGGTTCCCGTGTTGTGGCTGCTGTGTGTCCACGTCTGTGGAGCTCTTAAAGGCCCTCCGGCTCATTAGCATACTGAGATGACATCTGGGGTGGACCAGGCAGCACAGGGTGAACTTTTTCTTATCTGGTCCAGACCTGATCGCCCGATGATTGCCCCACACCCTTATTACACCCGGCAGAAAACCAACTACACATGATTCCATTTAGTATTTCTTACTGCATGTGCCCTGTTATTTAAAAATGAAAACGGTGGGCAGAACAAGAATCTGCATACAGAACTTTTTGTTGTTGTTGGAGTAAACGTCTTTCATCCATTCGTTAATATTTTAGGGAAAAGTTCATTCATTTACCATTTTTCAATCATCTTTAATGTAATTTTCTGCCAGACTTAATTTTTGTATATGAATCTGTTTGACTTATCAGCAGCCGCAATAAAAAAAAATGCTTTCCCGAAAAGCACTCACTATTTCTCATATTTCCCCAAATATTCTTCACTCAAATGACTTGTGAGTTTTGACCTTTCTTGGTCAAACATGTCTAATTGAAAGCAGGAAGCCCAAACACCCGTTAAAAGGCTTGGAGCTTCAGCTCATAACGTGGTAATGCATCTTGAGTCCTCTGAATCTCATAGCCCTTGGATTTATGCGTGATGGCTTTTTATGGATGGGAATTTAATGCCGCGATATGTCAGCTGATGTCATGTCATCTGACTTATTAAACTGTTTTTCATGCACTCGGCCAGATTCCAATATATGGAGAGCAGCTGAGATCTGTTTTTTTTATTTTATGAGATGTGTTAATTCGGACACCACACGTCAAATTCACAGCATCAAATTATGCCTGGACGGTGATAACGGTGAAGTTTGTCTTCAATCCCTGACAGTTTGTCCCTTCCATAAGAGGCCGTCTTTGTCTCTGGACCAGTAGCTGAACAAGATCCGAGTCATGTAGTGCCCGATGTACACAGCAACACGGCCACCCTCTTTCCAGTGACTTCCCTCAAGCAACACTGATGAATGTACCTGCTGCAACTCCAAGTCATTAACATACAAGTATTCACAGTGCGCTCACGTCTTCAGCCACCGTTACTCCACTACTTTAAGGTCAAGTTCATTTATCACAGTTAGTGTAAACCTGCAGGGGGAGAGGGACGCAATGACGCAATGCTTCAAGTCAGTAACTGCTTTGTTTATGGACGCCCTGCATGAACTGCGACATCGTGCTCTTTTGGCAAGGTCCGAGTTAGGCGGGACATGGCAGTTACCATGGTAACACCCTCCCTGGTCAGGGTGTGGAAGGTCCTCCTGTGGGCACAGATAAAGATGGAGGTGGGAGTATCTCTTTCTCCCACTCCTTATCTGCTGCAGAAATGCAGCACTTTTTTTCTACACATTTTCCATTTGTGTTCATAGTTAAGTTTTTTTTTATTCTCCACCTCACATGTAGAGACAAAAAGGGAGGACGCTCTCATTATGCAACAGGTCGGATTTATTCAGAGTGCTCAGAGGAAACTTGTTGGGAGGGGTGATCGAACTGTTTGCAGTTAGGTGAAGGGGAGGTCAGCTTTCTCTTGAATATTTCTTAAACGACAAGTAAAGGAATTCTTAATGCCATGACATCATGTAGTGTGCCCCGGCCTCTACCACATGTTTCTAGCTTCGTCCAGCCTCACCCACTCCTCCCTCCCTCCCTCCCTCCTCACCCCCATCCCTGGCTCAGATCATGGTAAAATATAACACTGAGGCAATATGTTTTTATATATGCAGACTAATTAAGAGTCTGTGGAGAAAGAAAAAAAGTGAGAGAGACATTATTAAAGAGTTTGATTTTGATCATCCTCCAGGCAACACAAGTGTCTGGAGTATTAACAATAAAAAAAACTTTGAGTGATAATTTCTTTTTTTTTCTTGCCTATTTGAACCTTTTTTTTTATTCATCTGTCATAATCTGAGGGTAGTTTCATGTTTCCACTTCAGAGGTGTGAAACATCTGGCCTGCAGTAATGTGAGCCACATCATTTTATTTAACTTTTTTAGATTAGAGGAGATCGTGTCTGAAGGCCCCAAACCGAGCCGTACGAGCTGAAGTCTCTGCCAGCGAGCCAGGTTAATGCACTTATTTCACACTTCACTATTTATGGAGGAATTTTTTTTCCCCTTTTGCATGCAGTGTGGATCCGGTCTCCATTTTGATCCAGTAATGCATTTTGAGCTTGATTAACCAAAGAGAAAAGCCCTTTCATATTGCTAGGAACACCAGGTGTAATTAAGAAGGGACGAGCTATCGGATGTTTTGAGACATTCGAGATGTTTCCACTGACATGAAATGCAAAGTGAGATCATTATTTGTGTATATTAGGCAGAGACATTTTAAAGTCTGGGCCACACGCTTGTATTAATAAAATGAAGTGACACGATACAGTGAGTCAAATATTAAAGCTTAGGCTTTTTTTTCCTAACTCAAATAAGTTCCCAGGTTATTCAAGTGTGATTTTCAGTACAGAAATGATATGAAACTACCTGGAAGATCACTTTACAAAAATATGAAACACTCTCGTAAAACAGTGAGCAACATGAAAAAGAAAAAAACACAATAAAATACTTTCCTCCACACCCACTGTGATACATAATGTGCTTGTGTGACTACATGAGTTTCTAATCATAGTTGTTGTACGACTGCTGGTGTTGAAGTGTGTTGCTGCAGTATGATGCTGGGTGTTTGAGGTGACTGCCCTCTTCAGGTTGAAGAGGAAGCGTCTCTCGAGTCGGGCTGTACGTCACATCCTCCATCAGCTGCAGGCGGACCTGACAGTTCACGTTCTGAAGACATAGCGTCTTTTTATATATATATATATGCACTATTCACATTAATCAGCATTTCTGTAGACGTGCCAGACGTCAGCCAGCCAGATCATTTTCAACTGCACTCGTTCTTTGACAAGAGGCTCCACGACTAATGAAGGGACAGATTACGGAATAGGAGGCGTGTCCTCTGATAACGAGGATGTCCATCTCCCTGGAGGACACGTCTGCTCCTGCTGACCCGGAGCTGTGCATCTCTAGCAGAGCTGCTTCTGAACGACGTTCAGTATCTTGTGATTGAAGAAGTCAGGCCTTCTCAGTTCAATGTTTCTGGAACAGACGGACAGCGAGGCCAACAGGAAGTGGTATAATGTTTATTATAGGGCGGCACACAACACAGAACAACATGAAGACGTGCTTGAAATGCCATGCTTGACCAGTTTCCCAAAGGCCAGGGTAACACGAGAAGCCACAAGATAAATCCACGAGAGAACTTTCATAAAGATTACAGGTTATTTCCGTGACAGATGGGACATGTTTCAGGTGAAGACGAGAGTTAAGGCATAGGTCTGTCTGGTGTTTGGTCTTTAATCACGTTCTCCTCCAACGTTTCACGTTGAGCAACAGAAAGTTGCCTCTTTTCTTGTTAGACAAAAATCAAGAATTTGTACTTTTGGCACAAAATAATGAAAACACTTTGAGAGGTCCAGATTCCAAAGGAGAAGCTATTAAATGCTATATTTATGATTTAACTATATACACATATATAGTTAAATGATAAATGTGTGGCTGTTCCTTTGTACATTTGCATCAAAAATGTACAGATGCACATGTTCAGATGTTATAAGCCAGTCTTTGTTTTACAGTAAATTCACGATAGAATACTCCAGTCAACAGACGGCACATTTGAAGTATGAATGACGTCTTCATTGTCTAACAGAAGGCACTGTGTACAAAAACAAAATCTACTTCTCCAACTAAAAAGGAGCATTACAAAATGTTTAACCATACTATTTAGATGAGTTAACCTTACGCCAGTCTGGAAACAAACACTCACAGTTGATTATTCTCAGATATGAAAAAAAAAAAAAAAAAAACAGAATGGGAGTGGCCACTTTTTAAACTGTCAGATGATTCTTCAACTACTCCATTTCCCCTCTTGAATGTATTCAGAATCTACAGCGAGTGGGTGGTTTTACATCTCCAGATCAGACCCTGTGTTTTTCTCGCCTCACGGTGAGAACCGTCGACCATCCGTCGTGCAGCAGATGTAAAGATGGTGTTTGTCTCGATCTCTAGAAGACCACACTAAGGCCGTGGTGATCGTGGCTAATGACTGATATTAGATGTTGCCAATCACTCGTTAAAAAAATACTGGCCCATTTTAGATGACGGCGAGGAATATCTACATGTTAATAGTAATATTGTCTCTGCCACAAACCAGGCAGCGATTTCACCGACATTAACAGCCGGTAAAAAGGGTGGCAGAATCTGAATTGTAACATTTCTTTTATCCAGAAACAGAAACCAGAGGAAATTCGCTCAGACCAAATGAGCCACGAGCCTCATGTTTATTCACAGAAGGGAAAGAAAACTACTGTACTAACTTCATGACGGTCAGTGGCAAAATGAACACATTTAAAAAAAGGTTTTAAAAAAAAAGGTCACAGATTCTGTAAAGTGGTTAATGATGATTCACGATTACCCTAGAAGGCAAAACACAAAATGGAAAAAAAAGGGAAGCCCTATTTCACTGGATGATGTGGCAAAAGTGTGATATGAAACTAAGATGTTGGAATTCCTAACAACAAAAGGCTCATTTATGTTGAAGAGTAACTCAATACGGGTTCAGCTCCTGCGACGATGGTGCCATCTGCAGGTTGAAACTGGTAGCACACTGTGTCACAAGAGAGGACGCAACACGGAAACATCACACCTGCCATCTGGCTTTGGACACTTAAATGATTGTAACAGACGACGTACAGTAATTTGATTGACCTGTAGGCAAAAGAAAAAGAGTTGCTGCTTCACTTAGATTCACGTGTTGCAGGAGGAAAAAGTGAACGACATTACATTTACCAAACTGAGGACCTCCCAAGAACGAACGCCACGCACGTGTTTACAACCCGATCACATGCTTATCCTCCAACTTAACGAGGCGCGGGACTCAGATTCCTGCCTTGTCACCACAGAACGGGTGTGGTTCAGATAAGCAACGCACTGGCAACTTTCGACCTTTAAAAGGTTACAAAATATGCAAAAGTGAACATTTCAAACGGCGTCGGAGAAAACCCGTCACCACATCTGAGTAGGGGGAAAAGAGAGGAGAGGAGTAACAAAAGTAAAGCTCAGACCCTGGACGTCTACCACGTGCTACTTTGAGTTAAAAAGAAAAAGTTAGTGAGCCTGGCAGGCGTCCAGGGTTATCTTTTAAGGCTAATCTTCTCTTAAGTATGGCTTGGTCTTATGCGTTTGCTTAGCGTTTGTATCTGCCTATGTGTCTAAACACGGGACAAAAGTGAAGACACTGTTGTTAGTACAAGCAGATGTTATGAGAACAGGGAGCAATATTAAAACATCATCCATCTATAAACACAGTGATATACTTGGACATAAATCCAACTGAAACCAAACCACTGTCCTAAGGTTTGGGCACTTGAGTGGTGAACAGGCACTGCACATCAGGACGAGAGACAACATGACGGTGTACCGCCAGGTAAGAACACTCATACGAGTGATTCTTATGTTACCAATATTGTAATATGCTGCAAATTCTACAATCACAGTGGGTGAAGATCTAAGTGGAACAGCGTAGTCAATAAAGTTCTCTGAGTTAGAGTTGACAAATCTATGAGAAAAGGAGTTTTCAAAAGCGAAGAGGAAAGGAAAGCGGTACTATTCCAGTCCACTGCGAGTTACTTCACTAACTGGGCTCTGACCACTGTTGGAGGATGAAGGGGGTCCGAGGTGGAGACATGCCACAACACCTGACAGGGAGGAGGTGCACTGCGGACTTCAGGCAGAAACTTAAGCAGCTCTGGAGAAGGAAACAATAATCAGATTTGGTCTGAATGTTTTGGACTGTTTCCAGTGTTTGTTTTCTTCTTCTAAAAATAATGTTTTACGACACCACATTCAAAGTGGGCCAACTCAGACTTTTGTCTCTCAAAAACACCCAAGTTGGCTTTATATGACTGAAGGGGATTACAGCATAACATCCTGGATAGCTAGTGCAGTGTGACAAGGATCAATGTGTCGAGAACTAAAAACAACAGAAGATACATAGAGTCTGGTCCTTTGGAACTTAAGGGCCCAGATTTTTTCTCCTTTAGAAAATAAAACAACCTCTTAGAAATATATTTTTTAAAAACGTCTTGGTGGATGTCAAGTGTTTCTGGTCAAAGGCAGTTGCATAAGGGGTCAGAGGCCGACTCCTCCAAAACAAAAACTCATGCTTGAGGCAGATAAATGTTGAAGGATTCAGAGTACGAGTCTCTGGCCTGATTCTTCAGATTGAGGATGTTTGGCACTGAGGGCCCATCATCTTCTGGAGCAGAGGGATCTGTGAGGGCAGAGGACGCAGGATGAGCTGCTACAACAGGGAGCAATACATAGAAGGGCCGCGCTCACAGGGCTGTCTCTCACACACACACACACACACACACACACACACACACACACACACACACACACTCACACACACTCACACTCACACTCACACTCACACTCACACTCACACACACTCACACTCACACTCTCTCTAAGTCAGGATGTAAATGTATTAAAAAGGTGCCCAGGTGCATCAAAAACAACAGGATTGAATAAATACTCAACCAAATGTTATGTTCAAAATTCAGTTCAGATTGGACGGAGTTTGTAGGAGTTTGGGATTTGGAAATGGTTTGGAAAAATAAATGATTAAACATCGAGGTAATTACAATTCCTGCTTGTTCCTGCTAACTCTTAGCCAGCTTAACAAGCGGAACAAGCGGAACTTACCACACTGGCACATTATCACCTCATAAAGTTGTTATGGCGACTGTGTTGCATATTTACACAATACCATTTTCATTTCTTTTATCAGAACTATAAAACATTGTTCTTATGTGGGTGGTAAAATTCTCCACGTGGCTTCCCGAGCCGCTCCCTCTGCACGGCATTCTTGTGCTATTTTGTTGGAAAGTCCCTACAGACCTGAAGGATAAACTAAGGCCGCAGCTCGGCAAGATGGAGAACTGTTGAGCGTTGGCGTCGGTGTTTGTGCTCTATTAAATGCCCTCTGGTCAGATGTTGTAGTAATGTTGTTTTCCTATGCAAGTGGCTCAACAGCAGTATTATGAGGCTGCTTTGTATTCTGGCTTTTGTTGAAGCGGTTCACACACACTCGAGACACCCAAGCTCGTAATGTCCAGCAATCGCGAGCCTAGTATACAGATGGCCCTGGAGACAACATGAGGGGTCTGATGAAACATTTGAACCCCTGTGGAGAACAGGGCCACATCTCACCTGAGTCAGATCTACTCCGGTGAGGGCTTGGACAGACACGGGGAGTTCAGCTAATAGACGGTTCACCTCTCCGGTCACACGGCTGCCATCTCCACTCAGGATGACAATCTCACTGGTCCTGGCCAGGGGTGCAGCCACCTTACTGGCAATCTGATAAAACACGAGTGAGCATCCGTTTGTTATTTCACTGACGAAAACACCATCTATACATGTGACAGGAACTGACGTAAACATATTCCATTCATTCCGTCTCATTAGAGAAAGAAAAAAAGAAGTGCCCCTTGTGTGTGTCAATAGATGACTCATCAGTCTGATGGGTAACTGACCAGTGCAATGCTTTAACAAACATCACGTTGGGAAATTGTAAGGGTGTAGCATTACTGTAAATGGGAAAAGAAAGTCAGTAATTGTAGGCATCTGTAAGGCAAGGGGGTTAGTTCATTTTAATGATCCACATAAACCCGCCCGGCGTGTTAAGTAAACCCCTGCACTATGTCCGCAGGCACAGTATGTCTTTAATCGTTAACGTTCACATAAGGAAATCTGTTTAAGGAACACACAGATGACTCTGGTGCCAGACCCCTAGTGGTGAAGACATTTGGGTGAGTGTGGGGGAATTATTTTAAAACCACTGGTGTATGAATGAATGAATAAATAAATAAATAAATGAATAACACAGACCAGGGGCAGAGCCTCCAGGACCAGAGCGGTCTTGGCCGCCTCGCCGTACTGCTGGTAGGCTTCAGCTTTCAGCCTCATCTTCTCGGCCTCTGCTTTGCCCACCGCTTCAATAGAGGAGGCCTCGGCCTCACCGATGAGGCGGATCTGGTCGGCCTCTGCCTGCGCCGTCAGCACCGTCTTTATCCTGGGGTTGGGGTTAGGGAAGCATCAAAAGGACTGTTGAGTGTTTACTCTCATTATCGGTCAGTCATGTACTGTTCTGCAACAACATAGGAATATATGAGCTGGACTTGCAGGGTCATTGTGCCCGATGTAAACAAACTTTAAAAGCATCAAAAAACATTATCAACTGAAAAAAATCTAGTTGCTGTCTTAGCATTAGAAAGACTTGTTATTCAAGTTAGAGAGCGCATTCAAATCATGTCTTTAAAGTGTCGTCGGTGGGGCTACATTTGTATTAAAGGAACAGTGTGTAGCATGTCGGGGGATCTATTAGCAGAAACGGAAAATAATATAAATATTTATGATATAAAAGCGTTGTGTTTTCATCACCTGGAATGAGCCGTTTATATCTACATACGGAGCGGGCAGACATGTTTGTACAGAAGCCCAGAACGGACAAACCAAACACTGGCTCCGTTTTCGTGTCGGCCACCTTAGTTCTACTCCACGCTGGGCACACGGGAGAAGTCTCAAACGGTTGCAATCTGAAACCTCCCCGCTAGATGCCGCCAAATCCTACACACTGCCCCTTTAAGGACTGTATCTTTAAACAATCTGGGTTTTTCCCCTCCCACTTGTTTCCTTCCTAATTTTAACAGGTTTAGACAGAGGAAAGTTAAACGTCCTGACCTCATGAGCAGGCACGGAGACTTTAAGACCTAAATGAGGATGAGAGAACGTTTGCAGTGTGCCGTGAAGGCCGCTCTGTGTGGGAACCACTCACTTCCGTCCCTCAGCCAGCTGCTGCATCTTGTAGGCTTCCGCCTCGGCAGGTCTCTTCACGGTGGCGACGAGTTCCTTTTCAGTGCGGTCAATCTCCTTCTCCTCGATGGTGATCTGCTTCTTCCTCTGCACCACCTCGATCTCGATCTCCTCCAGACGGATCTTCTGCTGCTCTTTAGCCGCCTGCAGCTCGTACGCCAGCTGAGCCTCTGCTTTCTAGAGAGGCCGGAGGCTTTCATTAACACTTTACTCTCATGTTTGACTGTCGACAACACTCAGCTCAGAATCAAGACCAAACCATACAACTAGTACCTTTGTGTTCACTTCCTGGTTGAAGGACGCTTTCTGCATTTCCAGCTCTCGCTTGGAGTCGGCCATTTTTGTGTCAGCTAAGAACTTGACGTCCATCATTTCCCTCTTACACTCAGCTTCCTGTAAAAGACAGCGTGACATAATGACATGGGAGATGGATTAGGAGGCACTCGTTGGTTTCTTAATGGGATGGCTATTAGTTAATAGCTATTCAACAATCAGAGAATGGAGGTTTTTCCCAATCGCTCTTGTCTGAAATTTTAATATCCTCTTAAAGCTTCTCTTACCCTGATGCCAGCGTCCCTCTCTGCCTCTGCCACTCCGATGTCTGCGTCCCTCTGAACTGCGGCGGTCTGAGTTTTGCCCAGCGAGCTCAGGTACTCCACTTTATCATACACATCCTGTCAGGAGGATGAATGAATGTGGAGGCACGGTACGGTCAGTAATTCAACTGTTCTAATTCAAATGAGACACAGGTGCTAAAAAGATAGATGCAGAGGGAAGTGAACTTGATGTCTTTCACCTTGATGGTGAAGCTGAGGATCTCGATGCCCATGCGGCCCACATCAGGTGACGCCACCTCTCGCACCAGACTGGCGAATTTGTCTCGATCTTGGTAAATCTGCTCGACGGTTAGGGTGCCTGAAAGGACGAACACGAGGGTTAGAGTCTAAAAGGACGAACACGAGGGCTAGAGCCTGAAAGGTCTAACGCGAGGGTTAGAGCCTGAAAGGACTAACGCGAGGGTTAGAGCCTGAAAGGACTAACGCGAGGGTTAGAGCCTGAAAGGACTAACGCGAGGGTTAGAGCCTGAAAGGACTAACGCGAGGGTTAGAGCCTGAAAGGACTAACGCGAGGGTTAGAGCCTGAAAGGTCTAACGCGAGGGTTAGAGCCTGAAAGGACTAACGCGAGGGTTAGAGCCTGAAAGGACTAACGCGAGGGTTAGAGCCTGAAAGGACGAACTCCAGGGTTAGAGCCTGAAAGGACTAACTCCAGGGTTAGAGCCTGAGAGGACGAACACCAGGGTTAGAGCCTAAAAGGACTAACACCAGGGTTAGAGCCCGAAAGGACTAACACCAGGGTTAGAGCCCGAAAGGACTAACACCAGGGTTAGAGCCCGAAAGGACTAACGCGAGGGTTAGAGCCCGAAAAGACTAACGCCAGGGTTAGAGCCTGAAAGGACGAACTCCAGGGTTAGAGTCTGAGAGGACGAACTCCAGGGTTAGAGCCTGAAAGGACGAACACCAAGGTTAGAGCCTGAAAGGACGAACTCCAGGGTTAGAGCCTGAAAGGACTAACACCAGGGTTAGAGCCTGAAAGGACTAACACCAGGGTTAGAGCCTAAAAGGACTAACACCAGGGTTAGAGCCTGAAAAGACTAACTCCAGGGTTAGAGCCTGAAAAGACTAACACCAGGGTTAGAGCCTGAAAGGACGAACACCAGGGTGAGTGCCTTGCCGGGAATAGGATTGTAAAATTGAGCACACGTGACAAAGATGGGCATTGATGTCACTGAGCAAGTTATACATGATATGTTTGCAAGAGCAATTTATTTGATCAGGCAGAAGCAGCGGCTGCCATTTCATTCGGTGTACTTTGAACAAATTGGCCTTTTCTAGTTTGCCACCGGATCAATGTGTTGGTTTGCATGCTGACATCTGAACACACATTATGTGTTCAAGGCAAACACATTTTTCCAGAATGTAAACTAGACTGGGAAGAGCTGAGTCAGCAACCAGACTGCCTCCTGGCTATGTAGCACATTTGACTTCACAAGCACCTTTCACTGTGGCTCAGTGAAAATCATCTCAAACTGGACAAAACTGACTACAACCCATTAAAATGCATCTATATATAGAAATCAGAATCAGGATCATTATGACAGCCATTTATAATCTTCTGGGAGCAAAACATTGTCTTGATGTCAACGTTGTGATCGTGTCTAACGTGTTTTGACTCAAAGATGTTGGTGAAATAAATAAGTTAAAAAGGAAGTAAAAAGGTTCTGATGGAGCTACCATGTCTGTGCTTCCCCTCAATCCCTCTGACTCTACTTTCCTAGAATATGAGCAACAATTAAAAAAAATACACAGACTGTCCACATTTCAAATAACAAACAAGCAGTGACAACGGCGTTTGCAGAGACCACCCACCGAGGATGGCGCGCAGGTGACCCTCAAGGGTCTGCAGGATGACGCTCTTGATCTCAACGACCGACTTCCCCAGGAACTGTTCGCAGGCGTAACCCAGCAGCTCGTTCTCTGTCATCACCTTCACCTGGTGCCAACGTGGACAAAGAGCGTCAGCTGAACACACATCGACAAACACAAACACAAACACACACACACACACACACACAACAGGCAGCTCATGGGCGTGGCACACATGAAAACACGACCCCATACTAGCTCTTGTGATATCATCTAACAATCGTTTGCATCCTTGCTATTGATTTGGCTGGGCAGTGATGAACTGCTTCAATTCTTAACTAAATAAAAAATAAAAGGGGCTATAAACACTAAATCGACAGCCCGGGGCTGGATGGAAGGCTGCATCACACTCAGGGCTGATCACTGTCATTGTAAGCCGGATTAAACAAGGCTTTAAAAAAAGTCATAATTAATAATAAATTAACAGTTCATGTTCAAGTTTCTTAGTTTACATTTCTCAAAAACCCAAACTACATGTGCCAAATTATATCCAAATGAGGCTTCATTGTTACAGTTTTAAACACAACATATTAGCTATGCATGTAGAGAGTTGTTTTTGTCCTTATCTCATATAAATGACCATAACACAGTGACTGTAGTCACACAGTATTCAGGATTCAGCTATTTGATGCTTTACATTTCTGTGATCAATCGCAGGAAATGCGGACAATTTGACCTCAAACCCGTTCCCTTTGGGGACGACAAGCACAGCATGTCCTTACAATGAGAACACTGCTCTAAACATTCACAATGCAAAATGACATATTTCCTGTTAACGAAGTTCTAATTTCACGGGATAATTATAATGAAGAAAATCTCAACATCTAAGCTAGAGTCCCGGTAATGCAGTTGTAGTATATTTTGCGAGCAAAATATACTACACAGTGTTACAAGGTCAAAAAACAATGAACAAGATCATTTTAAAGGGAATTAAATGACCCCAAAAAACATTAAATCATCAGTGGGATAATTTACAATCAAATGAAACAAAAGGAAAATCAATGGCAATGACCTGAGGTTTACGAGATAAACACAAGGACATTCAGTGACAGTAAGAGAGGTCACTTATACAGTCAGGAAATCAAAAACAAATGATGTAAGACACAAGTTTTGGGTAATATTGTACTCCACTGGAGCTGTAAAAAAAAAAAAAAGAGAGTGAGCTGGGTCCTTAGGCGAGAGGTCTGCACATGGTTTGGTTTTGTAACATGCACTCATACCAGGAATGAGGGCAACACAAAGTCAGGGGGAAGATGGACGTCATTCCAAGGAAAAGCATGTCTGAAAACAGAGAAGGTTGCAAGCCAGCCAGCCACACACACACACACACACACACACACACACACACACACACACACACACACACACACACACACACACACACACACACACACACACACACACACACACACACACACACACACACCACAGACAGCAGGGGGAGCCGTGCCACGACCAACACCGGAACAAAGTGCTCTCTTGCACTTAAACCGTAACCTCCTACTCCTCCATCCCCCATTCCCCTTGTGACACCACCCTTCCTCCTGCCTCTTCCAAACCCACTGCTCCGTCAAGATACACAACTGAAAAAGCACACGCACAGGAAATGTGATTGAACAAGAAGGGCATCTAAACCGCTCATGACAACCATTTCCTCAACTCATGTTGCTCCATAAAGGCCAAACCTGTTTTGTATTTTGTTTTATTACGATTTGCAAGTTCCTTCAGTTGACGGTTTTACTGCCAACTGACCACAAGGCTGTCAGAGTAAACAAATATACTCTCACTGAAAGTCACGTGGTAGAACATTAACGCCTATTTAAACCAATGTCCTCGATTAACATTCTGCTCTGGTTTTCTTTACAGTCAATCTTCTGGGTGCCGCCCCCATACTCTGAACATATATGTGTCCCCTTCATTTACCAAGGACACACAAACCCTGTTGCCATGGGAGACTCGCTCCACAGTGGCTTTCGGTTAAGGTTGGACCAATCCCACCGCGGCCTGGTGAGCCTCTGTGAGGTGAGCTGTGTGAGAGTGAGGGGCTGCTCAGCTCCCAAACAGTGGGCTCATTGTCAGCATGCATGTAGGAGAAACACAGAGGAGAGGAACATTGGCATGACTGTGGTTAAAATGCAGGCTGATAATGAGGCGTCTTCTTTCAAACACATGAAGAGATACTGGCATGCAGACATTTAATAGAAAAAATAGGAATATCATCAACAGAAATGCAGAAAATATTACGGAACAAGTTCTACAAGAGAAAATCCACCGTAAAAAAAGACTGAAAAGATTTATAATTGACTGGAGGACCAACAGTCCCACCGTAGATACTAACAGTGCACGTTTTGTACTTCCACAACCAGTGAGAGGACCACAAGCACGGCGGCACCAGATCGAGGCATGGCACATGACCAGGCCGCGTCATATGCATGTCTCAGTGTTTACTTTCTTCCGTTCGCTTTGTCGTGGCGAGTGACGATGGGAAGTTTCGCCTCGTCTCATTACTGAATCAGGAGACTGTTCCCCAGAAATCTGGGTTTAATCTGCTTTTATCCACAGTGATAAGAGAGTGACCATCGCGGAAAGCTGAACATTTACTGCGGAGATTCTAGCTTTGCTCCGTGAGCTTTTCCTTCAACTTGTGGCAAGTTGAAGGAAATCACAGAACAGGAGGAAAACACACGCAGCCCAAGCTGACCAATCACACTCAGCCTCCGGGACCATGTGGTACCCCCGTGGCCACAGTCATGCGGACATGTAGTTCCATATTTTCAGGGACACACGTCAGTCGTGGTTACACCGTTGCTATGGTTGCTTAGATTGCTGCTTAAGGCGAGCAAAGCCTGGTCTGTTTTCATTCAGCCTTCACCAGTACCAGTGTCCTGGTCGGAGCAGGAGACATGTGGACCGGCTGACTTGTAGTTTCTTCAGAGGTTTGCTTGTAATCATCTGGTACTGTAACCTTTGTTTGAATCTTGAGGAACTTTGTAACACTGAGTGCCACAAATAAAGAACATAATTATTGACTATTAACGTATATTGCGTATGTGCGGAGTAAATATGGATGCAGAGGTTCAATTTCATGTGTGCATCGATGCTTGTGACGATAAGAAATGAAGTTTAAGTTAAGTTTTTTTTTAAGGTGGATTTTCTCTTTGACATCTCAAGTTGTCGACCTAAAAAAAAAAAAAAAGGTTAATTTTGGCACTGAACAGGATCAAAACAACCAAATAGCAGAGACAAAGGAAATAAATATTCAAAATTGAGATTGACACTAAAATACACAATAGGCTCTACACAGAGCCCTTCTCCTGTCACACGAGGACCAGGTTCAGACTGAAAATAACACCGTCGACCAAATGTGATGGGCTACACATATATATGGTGTGCTGCTACCAATTAGGAAGCCGGGTTTGAAGGTTTATCAGACACCAAATGCCAACTGAATTATGCCGATTCTGTGGTCTCATTGAGATGAATTGTTTTGGACTCAGTGCTACGGTCAGTCTGAGCCAGCTTCCCGAGGTGGTGTGTCATGAGGTAACATCATGCAGACAACAATTTGACCCAACATTTCTGTGTGTAGATCGGACTCAAAAAGACAGGTGTGCATCTTAACTTCAGCCCTCTGTATGGAACACCACCTGTGCTGCGATTATGGGGTGATGCCAGGGAAAAGGAAGGGGGGGGGGGGGGTTAGTGGAGTCTGAACTGGCATTCCCAGAAAAGTGTAGTGATTTACCTGAGCCACCCCAGTGACAGTAAGAGCTACACCCTCCGCTGTCTCTACATCCTCACACTTCGGCTGCAGGGTCATAATCTCAAGCGTTATCCTGTTGAAGAACGTGGAAAAAATATAAAATAAAAATTGACATGTTCGGAGGGAAAGCAAAATGAAGGGAAGGGTCAGAACACAAGGAAAAAAAAACAGGACAAAGTGAAACCATTCACCCAAGGACTCCAGATCACTAACAACGGAGCAAAATGAGATGCTACCCACAACCCAAACTTTGGAGGATTTGGATTTTTTTGCCGCAATTATTTTCAAATGCATCTTTTATTCAAATAACTCAATTTTCATTCAACATTGGGTTCCTCAAATCCTTTTTTTTTGTTTTTTAATAGCCGTCATTTATTGACCCCCGTTGCCAGAGGTGACTCAGAGTTTAGCTTTAGTTGTGAAGCCCAGGTTAGTGACAGCTGACTGTCTCCTCTCCACTGCAGGAGAAAAAAAAGCCATGAAGATGAGAAAAGCAACAACATAGACAACGTTAGCTTGTAAGTCGAACCGCGTTGCTGCGTCTTCCTTTGGTCTCCAGCGCCAGCCACTGCTTGGGTTTTTTTTGGTTTTTTTCGTCTTTTGAAGTGCATTACCTGAGCCACCCCTGTCACATCCAGGGGAACACCCTCCGACGTTTCGATATTCTCGCAGCGACAGAGGATGGTCATAACCTCCAGAGACATTCTATGCAGGCAGGCGGGCAGGCGGGAATAGCAGAGGCAAAACAGTAAGTTGGACAACAGCTGTTAGGAATGTCAGTAACCAAGGTCAAGAGAAAGAGGGAAGAGGGAGGGGGCAGTGGGGGGGGGGGGGGTTGGTTGGGGGAGGGAGACACAACCGGACCTTCTTCTGTTTTTAAGCCTGAAGGCTGTTTCTTGTATGATGTGGCGCTGCGGACACCTCTTACAAAACCAGGATCCTCACAGCTACAGCACAGTTGCTCTCGTCTCGGTCTGTTAATAATAAATGTTTCAACAATCTAGGACAAAGAGCAAGCTCCCACAGATAAAGAAAACACAAGTCAGTGTCGAAAGGATTCTTGAGCCAAGCTTCTTTTTTTTTTCTTTTTTCGGATTACGTTTTGTATGGCGATTACACAACTCAAACCATCATCATCCTCCACCTCAGCACTGGTCCGGCTGGACTGTTCATGTGAGATTGTGTCTCAGAGCTGATCGAAAGCAGCCGGAGCTGTTCTTTTACAACAAGTACCGACTCGGATCGGTTGTTTTCCCGAGTCGGAGACAAGGGAGGCCGATTGCGGCGACGAGCAAGAGGAGACTCTCTGGTTAACGGTCCCGTTGCTGCTTTCCAGGAGAATTGGATCAATGAGTCACAGGCCTGGACATTAACATGATTACTGCATCACGAGCGGGAAGCCACACAGTCGCAACCACACCCCGTTTCTTATAACGCCGCCCTCATGCACACAAGGCTTTTAGCTGAAGTGGACCCTACTCTCTCCTGTTTGTATCATCCCAGAAAGCATCTGAAATGTTGACCAAACTGAGAGGATTCCAGGGACAGGCAGTCTCTAAATGGGGGGGGGGGGGTTTGCGAATCCAGCCATGTATTTTACTGTCGAGGTCTACCGTTACGTTTCCTGGCAACAAGACAAAGAGCAGCACCCAATAGGAAATGGGTAACCTGAAGGAGACACACTGGGGCTTAGACGGGGTGAGATCAACACCAAGATCAACACCAGACAAAGCAAAGCAGGTTAGCAAAGTAGAAACAGAGAGGCATGCAAACCCTAAATGAAACATCATTTAAAACCAGGAGCTCCAGAGAGGAGTATTTTTATTTTATTTTTTACAAGTTAGTTCCTGTTCATTGGGATTACTGTACGCCGTCTTTTACAGATGGTACAGCTAGAGTGGGGCTGTTCAGTCTGAGTTTGTCATCACTCAAAGGAGAAAGAGGTCTGACTGAGAACGGCCACATGACGGCACAGACTGTTTTATTGCAAACAGAATAAACGTTAACCACAACAGGGATACGTGGGCCATTTTAGACCAGGTAGCTTTTGGCTTTACAGCGAGTTAAACAAGTTCATAAAGTCCATCTCATTTTCAGTGTTTTGTCTCTTGATGAGAACGAGACTTGTTTTAGATTTGTCTTCCTGGTTTTAAGCTCTGGCAGAGCAACAGAACGCAAAATTCCATTTGTTTATCATCAAATTAATATCAAACTCAAAATTGATTTTCTGTTTCTTTTAACTCCTTTGCTTCAGTGTCAGTGTGGGAGTTTAACACATTACACGGACAACAGTTTTTTTTTGTTTTTTTTGTATAGTTTTGTCAACATCATGCTTGTAACTTTGGCTGACCTCGTCCTTATGTACCATCTGTTTATCTTGCCTGTGTTTTCTTGGAAGCGGATTCGTTGGAGCTGCATTTAAAAGCAGCGGACAGAAGTGACCCCCCCGTTTACACATTCAGTAAATATTAGGTTTGAATATTGATGCCTCAATTTACCATAAATAACCTGTTTATTCCTCACTGAATAAAAGTAGGAAAGTCTTAATGTCTCAATGAAGAAAAATACTTTTTCATGGTGTCTGCAGAGATAAACTTCAAATATCTACATTCTAAATACATACCTATTAATATTTGACTATTTTCCAACTGAAAATTGTACAAAGTACAAATTGGCCATTTTTCATAAATTATCTTATTGTCAACTAGGATTTTCAGCCGTGGACTAACGAATTTGGTGTTTTTACAGCTCCAGGACAATGTATATGTGATTTGAATCGTAATAAACTAACGACAGTGCCTATTTTCATCGTTATGTGGCTCATTTGGGTGTTTTTAATGTGCTCACTAAGTTGAATGACAAGCTGGTCAATGGAGCGATGCAGGAATTCCTAAAACACGGAAATGAGTTAGCATATTTTTTGCAACGGCCTGTGGTCAACAAAAGCTTTAAGCCTCTGCACAGCCACACTGGTGTTTTCAGTTAATCTGCCTGCTGAGACTTCGTCTCAAATACGTCACTCCTGTTGTGTGGACCTGCAGACACCGTGTTCCTAAATGCTACCTGACGGAGTCTGTGAGCAACGTGCTCGTCTCAAACTTGTTGGCTCGAAAAAAAAAAGGACATGTACACATCATTCCTTTTGGTTTGGTTGCCAGAGCAGAGAGGTCTTACCGCTGGATGTCAGAGATGAGCCACCAGGCCCAAGACCAGCCTCCCATGACATACGTCTTGTGATCCGAGCCACAGCAGCCACCTTTGGAACAAAGCACAAGAAATGGATGATAACAGTCAGAAGGAAAAAAAGTGACCAGCTCAAATTAATGATCCCAGAAACTTGATTTAGACCGTTAAAAGTGGCTACAACAGATATTTTGCACTCGTAGTCAATGATAATTGCTCGCTAACAAGTCCCCATATTAACTTAAAAATCATCAACACCTTAACTGGCTACCGATTATAATTCTGTGTGCAGTTAATTTAACACATCCGCACATGACGCGTGCATGTACACATAGCACTTAAATTCAAGCAGTTCATTGGAAGGAATACATGTATAAATAACACGTAAGACACATAGGCCTGCATGTAGCCGGAGCAGCACACCTGGCTTTAAACCCAAAGTAGCGTCGAGGCCTTGAGAACGGTCGATCAGATAATGACCCAGTTTTCATTGAGTGCTTAAGAGGAGGAAGTCAGAAAGTCATAAACAAGCACCACTCCGTGCTCCAACCGCAGCACCCACAATCTTACACTGGGAGCATGTGCCCTGCTTTACGCCGCCTCTTTCGATCTTTCGATTCAACGTTACTTGAAGACACCGGCAGGTCGTTATTCGACTGTGTAACAACAGCAAATGCTCTTTTTTGTTCTCGTATCCGTGCTATTACACAGATATGAGAACAAAAAGCCATTTATCCAACTCATACATCACGATAACGGGAGAGAGAATAGTTCGTAGTAACAATCGTGTGTTAGCGAATGTGAGGCCTCTCCAGATGTAAGGAAACACATCGTAGTGCCACACCGTGGACCGCTTAATCTGGAGTGTTTAGTGCGACATTCCCAGCTGCCACACAGAGATACAGAGGGGCGGGGGCATCTTTACTGACATATAACATATCAACCCCTACAGCAGGACATATTGTTCTCTCTCTCTCTCTCTCTCTCTCTCTCTCTCTCTCTCTCTCTCTCTCTCTCTCTCTCTCTCTCTCTCTGTGTGTTTGAATGTTTCCATCAACAGGGTTCGAGTTAAAAGACTGATTGTGGGTTCATATGATGACATTTCAGGTCTATAAAGAGAAATCTTAATCCGACACAGCGGCCTCTTGGGTTTCACATGACAGAAATAATGCACGACAATCCTTGTGTGATTGAACAACATCCTCCGAGAAACAGTGGTATACTGTGCAGCGCAGGAAAACTGAGCAAAACTCTCAACTTGAACATAAAATGATGATCCTGCTGAGCACGTTACCCGCGGCCTGCCCTGGCCCCAAACAACTCAGTATAGGAGAACATGTAACATGTTTTGCTCAAATATAGCGCGACTGACTTTTTAAAATCAATCTTACTTACTTTACTTAAATCGTAAAATCATTATTTTTTATTTTTTGTTCTTGAAACTTTAAATCAGAGGCTAAAAGAGATGTGTGGACTTTGCGCTGTTCCAACACAACCTAAACTGTACAGATTAGAATAGCTGTTTTAATAAGGGAATGTGGGTGGGACAGGCTTTTACTATTAAAACCCACCTGACTTCTGCCAAATGCCATTGCCAACTAAAGTAGTAAACAGGCCGGGGACCTATTGGAGCAACAAACCATAATAACCCCAGCCTGCCACCGGCATATCTGAGATTCCTGAGTGCATTCACTCCACAGTGGAGGGGGGAGGGAGGCTTCGTGTGAATGAATGTGAATTAACACAAGCGGGGAAAAAAAGGAAATTGTGCTTTCTTGAAAAAAATACATCCATTTCTTTTCACATGTCTGTCTTTGAATCAGGATGTGCAACTCATACCCACTCTGCTCCCAATGCCTCTAAATGCGGGGACTGACACGCTCACAGAGGTTTTCTCACAATGGAAAATCCCAAAGCTGTTTCTCTCTCCTTTTTTTTAAGTGGGTTAAACAGGAAAACTGCCTTGACAGATTCAGTTACAGAAGTATGCTCGAAATATATTCCATGCTCTGCACTGCCAAAGCACATTTATAGTTCAAAAAAGGAGAAAGGTCCGAAATTCCTAAAAAGTCTAAGGTCCATCAGGGAGCCATAGATCAATGGAGAAGGCAGATACATAACATTACTATGACCTGACAGCATAGACATGAGTGACACACTGTATAGAAGGAGTGCTGAGATCAGCTGTTGGGCTTGACTCTCAGCTGAATTTTGAATAAAATAAAATCCAATGTCATGTCTGTGGAAACTTTCACACAAAAAGGGGCCCTGGCCTGAGTCTTTATATGGGGGGGAGGGGGGGGGGCTGAGATAAAGAAAGGTCTCGTGTGTCACACACACACACACACACACACACACACACACACACACACACACACACACACACATCAGTTTCCTCCTGTAATTTAATTATCGTAGCTGTATTCCCTCTGCGGCAGAGAGCCACCATGTACATGCACTATTCAAGATAAAACAGACATCCAGTAAATCCACAAGCTCGGCTTCCCCACATCCGTCCTCATAGTCACTGCTTTATCATCACGTAGTACCGATGTGGAGGCAGACTCCTGTGACAACACTGCGCTTGGAAACAAAAGAGAATAAAGAACAGATGGGAAACCAGAACCCATCTGATCCTCTAACCCATCAAAAGAAGAGAGGCCACTCCAACACGCATAGATCAACCCGAGGGGAAGAAGAGCGAGCGGAGAAAACAGGTGGATGTGTCGTGAAACGTTACAAAAATACATCGGAGAACAGGCATCACGGAAGGTAGACATTGTGGATATCAAGGAGCCACAAGGCAACTGGGTTGCTTTTCTCTTCATTTATACATGACGTTAAACACTTTGAGATTTACGAGGGAGACATTTTTTTTTTTCTCCTTTCGGGAATTGTGTGGAATGATCAACAAATAAAGTAACACCAAATGGTCACATGTCGGCACGCGCACTAGTGTTTCCCGTTTAATACATACATACACGTCGAACGAAAGCTCCGGACGGGGTTTTAGTGCTTTTACACCGGGCTTTCTTCCTCAGCGTCCGGCCCTCCATCGAGCACAGGGGGCCGGAAGGAGCCCGGGAGCCACCGCGAGCCGCGCACATCGTCCGAGGGAGCGGTAACGTTACCTGAAACCACCAGGGCCTCGTTGGGTCCGACGGTGTGGCAGTTCCCCATGTTCAGAGAGGAAAGGGAGCTCGTATCCAAAGCTACTCGACGCCTACAAAACTAATTTCACTTGTAAACAATGCTTTTTCTCGCTTTTTTCCCCACCAACTCTCTGTTATCGATGGTTATTTTTCAAAAAGAAATTCCAACGGGAGAGAGTCGAGCAATGGCTTGCGTCACGTCGCCCGGGATACGACGCAGTGCTTCCGCTTTAAACTTTCAAAATAAAAGGGACGTTGATGAACATGGGTTTTAAGCGATGGTTTGGTGTTTTATTTTGAAGGCCGCACCACCACGCTTCTCTTCTTGTTTCGCCGCCACTTGACCCACTTGATCAGCTACCCCTCCCCTCTATTCGGCCCCTCCTCCACCGTGGAGGGCTACGATGCCGTAATAATAAAAAAGGCGTGGTTGTTAAAATGTCCTCTCACGAAAGTAACCGAAACAAGAATCATCAGTACTTTTCCTCTGACCAGCGCGTGTCCGCGACAGCCTACTCAGGCATCAGTGACCTAGTGTTTACTTCATTTGGTTTGCTGGGTAGATTGTTGTCAGAGCTGAAGCTTCTCTGTGTCGCCCCATGCAGACCGAGGTTGTGTGTCGTCGTGCTATAATGTGTGCATAATATACACACAGTGTTGTGAAATATGAAACTCTTATCCATTCTCCTATTTCTCAATTCTCCATTACATCAAGCTGCTGAGATTCTCTGTTTGTATTTCCACTAGCAGTACGAATATTTGCACTGATCAAATCAGTGCCCAGTCAGAAAAGGCACGGCACATAGTATCCTCCTGAAGAGCTAGCCTTTGTCAACACTATAATAAGAGTAGAGCTGCACCACTACTTCCCCGGGAATTCCCAAACTAATTGCATGTTAGCAGTTGGCTTTGTATGCATGATGCGCTTGCAGATAAACATCGTGGGGTGTGAGATCCACAAAAATCACAAACCTGGCCCACATTTAGACTCCTGACCTCAGAGTCAAAGTTCTGGATTTGCTTCCATCAGTCCGACGATGCTCATTTGTGGCCGTTGGCAAATATCCTTTCCCACTAGAAAGCAAATATACTTACAGTATACTTACACATATTTCTGATGATGACATCTTATTTTTTAGTTCTCTAAGCTGCACTGTGCTCATGATGGCCTCTATTGGTGCATGCAGTGTTATCATCTACTCCAAATCTGAGCCCTTGAGATGTTGTCATGTTGATTGATGTGTGAGTGCTCCTACTTGAAATGCAAAAGGATAAGACGTGCTCCAGGGCCACACTGGGGCTAGACCTGCAGGGGACCGCAAACCTGTACTGGCCCTCTACAACCAGCATGTAAAGATCCTACCCCTCCAGCGAGGTCCTCACAATACCTTCACAAATATTCCCGGGGTGAAATAGCATCAAACCCGGGCGGACTGTGTGCTTTGAGAGCTTTGGGTTAACGTAAGGCCCCCGATAAGGCGGCGGGTGTTGAGGGTCCTCAAGAACAACTATGTTGACACTTGCTCAGAGGGCAACATTACTAAGTCACAGGCAGTATCCACACTTTTAAATTCAACATCCTCTCTTCAAAAACAAAGTTGAGCCTTGCACTGGAGTACAGAATTAAGGTATGACAATTGCCAATGAGCCCACTCCATCCAACAGGTGGGCCCACAAATACACAATGACCAGCACCTCGTGTGTTTAAAAAGTACAATAAATGTTTGAAATTCTGTTTCGAATATATTTTTCAGAGTGGTAAATGTCTGATTTTAGAATAAAATCTGTCTAACTTTGATGTTGAAAGTTTTCTACCTTTCCTCATACTGTCCAAATGTAAAAAAAAACAAAAAACAATCAGTGTTTTCTTTTGGTATTATGAATGTACGTTCACCGTCAGGGCAACTCATATGTGACTCAAACCTGACCTCTCCTGACGTTTAGACTTTTCACGGCACACGTCTGAATGGGCCAGACCTGCAGCTGTTGGACCAGCCGACTTCCTGGTGTTCTCTCGGACCCCCAAAGGGCCAGTTCATCCCCATAGCTGCCGCGCACACCCAGGTTCGAGGCTTGCAGATTGTTCAGTTTGAGAATGGATATGAGCCGGTCATGAACTTTGGCACAACAGGAGGTGGATTACAGAGTTTCCACCCTATGTGATGTCTCAATCACCCCACAGCCCCGCTGCTTTCCTTTTCATACCCAGCCTCTCATCAGTTCTCCACATTCTTTTTTTTATTTCCTCTTTTTCAGTTGGCTTCGGCAGTGGCACAAAGGTTGTGGACATGTTTGTCGACCTGTGATGTCCACCGCTACATCTCTCTGCTGCAGCCTCTGCTGCTCTGGGTTAGCTGTGTTTCCTCTTTAACCTAACTCCCTATGGGTGATGGTTCATATGGTGTCTTTCCAGCTCTCTGTATGTATTGAATCTGTTGGCGGCAGAACATAATATCCAGTCAGTTGACTTCCTTTTGACAGACAACATCCTATGAGGCATTCACCTAATAATATTTATTACCCCATTTCCCAGATAGCGTGAGTGTTTTCACCAAAATGTCAGCATGAAGAAAATATTAATCTTTCATGAAATTATATGGGACAATACGGGAAATCAATAAATACCCAACTGGGACATGATCGTAATTGAAAAGTGCAAACAGATAAGGCTCCTTGATAAAAGCTCTCTGGAAAGCTGCTCTGTGGTGTTTATTGTTATTTTTTCTGTATGGTTACATATTTAAAGAGCCACGAGTCATATCTCTGCTTATCATGAATGTTATTAGGGGCATGAGTGGTTTGTTTGACCCCACCTGAAATCTGTGTTACAGCACGTGTCGCTGCAGAACACTCATTTCATGCGGGGCATGTTGCACATGTTGCACATGTGTAACATACTAGTCATAAAAGAGGTACGAGATATCTCTATCTCTTCCTCGGAGCTTTAGATTTATCATTGTTGTAAAGGTATTGGTGTCACAAAGGTAGAGCTTGTGAAACCTATGAAATGTTCTGATTATGAAGTGAAAATATTTATAATTAAAAAAGAAAAAGATTCAATAGTTAAGTTCTGACTTTTTTGGACCGAGCTTCTGATAGATAATAATCGTCAAACATATTTAAAACACAAAAGGTTGTATGCGTTGTCAATGCAACATTCAGAATTTCCTCTTCTATTAAACAATGAATGAACATTCATTTACTCGTTTACTTGTTTGGCCTTCAACAGTATTATTGTCTGTATGAAGTATTAGTATCAATACTTTGTGTACAAACACACATGAGCTAAATGTGCTCTAATAATAAAACTAAATAATAATAAAAAAGAAAAAGACTGATGTTGAACATTAATCTTTTCAAAACAATAAAATGAATAAATCTTTAACCCCTGTGCACCTCACTCTAAACCACAAATCTGATGAGTTTATGCAAACATCTTCCTCTCTGTGAGCCTCAGAGCTGCTGCAGTGTTTCTGCTAAGCTAATCATTAAGGATAATAAAAAGGAAGGTTATATCACCCCGAGTCACTTAAATCCCAGCCAACCTTTCCCTGGAGCTCGGGCCGAGACGAGTTACAGCGACAACTCGAGGAGCAGACATGGAGCAACAGCTCAGCAGACCAACGTGGAGCAGGCAGATAGAGTTCACCCTGGCCGGCATCGGCTGTGCCGTGGGTCTGGGCAATGTTTGGAGGTTCCCTTATCTCTGCTACAGGAGTGGAGGAGGTGAGACACGTTGCCGACGTCCTCAAACTGAACTATGAAACCAAACCACCATCCGTGATTTTGTACTGTACATATAAACTGGCTCCAAAAGTTAACAAACTGTGCTGTTTCTGAGCCCATACTTCTGACACGTTGTTCTGTTGTGATGCTGATTGTTGTTCTGAACTTACCTGCGTGTGCCTTTCGTGTGAGAATATATATGTTAAAAGTTCTCTCTGTTCTCTGAAACCGTGCATGTACGGTTGGAAGGAACATTGATTTCCATTTTCTCAGGCTGTTAGTAGGAAAAGCCCCGCAGCGGGATGACTTTCACAAAAGGGAAGTATTAGAGGATACCATAAAACAGGAATATGTGCGTGACAGTCAACCTGCCATCACTTCCCTTCAGGTGCCTTTCTGGTGCCATACCTGCTCATGCTGGTGGTGTTGGGGGTCCCTCTGCTCTACATGGAGCTGACTGTGGGTCAGTACACGAGGAGAGGGCCTGTCCACGCTCTGGCTATCGCCTGCCCACTCTTAAAAGGTGCTCTGTGGCATGAATTTGATTTCCCCACTCACTGAACTGACAAATTGGCTTTCTTTTTGACAATATATTGTGGTTGTCCTCAGGAGTGGGCATAGCATCGGTGGCCATCTCCTTCATCATGTGCATCTACTACAACGTGGTCATCACCTGGGCCCTCTATTACCTCTTCAGCTCCTTCCAGGCACCGCTACCTTGGCAGAACTGCAACAACACCTGGAACACACCCAACTGCACCAACCACGCCACCAACAGCAGCTACTCCTCCACCGCCAGCCAGGAGTTCTTCAAGTATGCTTTCACAGTGTGGGAGAAACCAGCGCTGGTTTCTCAGAATTGTGAAACCAGACTAGATAATGATTAGATTGCAGCAGGATTACAAAACCCTCTGGTCGCTAGACAAGAGGCGGGGCTGCTTACATAGCTCTTAATCTGGTTATTATGTCAGATGGGAACGAATTATTTTGATACATGAGAATTAATTAGTCATGTGAGGTGAAGCTTAGTGATAAGAGGCAAACAGAGGCTATCTTAAGGAAGTTTTACGTCATTTTTGAACTTGAACTTCATCACTCATCTAATACCAAATGTGTATTGGTCTGCAGCAGTGGTTTACTCATTAACTTGTTTAGTGGATACATGTGGGAACGGAATGTAACTTTTGCACCAAGCGACTGTTTTTTACTGGAATAATGCCACAAGAAAACACAGGCAGAGATGGGAAAAATGGGCTACAGAGATATAGCCTTCTTATCCAAACGTGTGGGCATGAACTGTTTACAATACGTATGGTAGCTGTTTGTTTTTTTATCAATGCAAAGTACAATTTTGACTTGACTGACCACTGAACATTTCCACCTTTATAATGCAAATCCATATTGAAATGTGTCCTCGCTTCATCTGTGAAATCAGAATTTCCCACTTCAGGTGGCAATAACTCAACAGCTAATCATAAACTATTTGCATCCTCATGCAAAAGAGAGGTTGCTGGCCAACAAATGTAAACTGGCATATAATGGAAGATAAACACTTGCAGAGAACGGAGATAGTATAGTATCGTAAGATATAGTGTGTTCAGTTTTGAGGCATAGTGTCAGAATTATGTAATCGTCTTTTTACTCTTTTTGTGGCTTCTTTGAAGATATAAGATGCTGGAGCAGACGAGTGGAGTAGATGAAGCGGGAGTGGTCCGGTGGCAGCTTTTTCTCATTCTCCTTCTGGCTTGGGTCCTCATTTACTTTTGCATCTTTAAGGGGGTGAAATCGACGGGCAAGGTGAGTGAGAAGAGAGAGAAATTAGGACAGAGACAAGGAGGCAGTCAGCGAATAACAACCACTGTTTGCCTGTGTTTGCAGGTGGTGTACTTCACGGCTCTGTTCCCGTACGTTATCCTGATCGCCCTGCTGATCAACAACGCGCAGCTTCCTGGAGCTTTAGACGGAATATCCTTCTTCATCGTGCCAGAGTGGGACAAGCTGCTGTCAGTGGAGGTAAGAAGGAAGAATCAGAGGAGACGAGGAACTGGGAATCTGAGAGTAGATTGGCAACGTGTATTAACAGGCAGTGATGGTGCTTTTGAATGATCTATGTTTCAGGTGTGGGTCAATGCTGCAGCTCAGATCTTCAACTCCATCGGGATTGGTTTCGGCTCCCTCATGGCCATGTCCAGCTACAACTCCTTCAACAACAACGTGCTGAAGTAATGAGACAACATCCTGATACACTCAGTGTCAACAGTGACAACAATGGTCACTGGGCAGTAAGAAAGTGTGATAAAAATAACCCCATCTGCTTTCCCCACAGGGACACCCTGACTATATCCATCCTCAACTCCCTCACCAGCATCCTGTCAGGTTTTGTCATTTTCTCGGCTTTTGGATACATGTCCCATCTGCAGGGCATCCCTGTCAGCGATCTGGCCGTGGATGGTAAGAAATCAAAAACCAGAGATAGAAAATAATTTCCAGCTCCAAGGGGATTGGTCTGATCCCCAATGATATTGTGTGTGTGGCTGGGTAATTACTCATATAAATGGATTTTAAAAAAAGAAAGAGAGAAAAAAAAACAAACAATGTTTTTCCTTTGAGAGGGTTGGCAGTGTTATAAATCAGTACCCTTGCAAAGCAATGCTTCATGGTTCATTGTTATCATTCTTTTATTTTTATGGGAAAGAGAACGCAGAGCTGCAATCCAGTGAAATATGAGTCATAATAGCTAATTAAAAACATGATGATACGACGAAGGAAAAAGGCCAACAGAATGTAATGCAACCGTAACAACAAAGAACACAAATACTGATAATAACAAAGCCAAGACACTAAAAGCTTAAAAGAAAACAAACGATATGTGGAACTGACAATAAATGCATTTATACAAAATTATAAAAAAGTATATTTTTGAAAAGCAAGTGATGCATTACATTAATACCATCGGTATGCTTCATTCCAATGCACGCAGTCACCGAGTGGCTGCGCTAGAGATGTTGATACATTCTCCATATATTGCTCTTTCTATGACAATTTTTTATAATTTACTTTTTATTGTTTCCATCAGCAATGCCACACGGTCATATCTTGTGTGTTTGTTGCCTTCAGGTCCAGGACTGGTTTATATTGTTTACCCACAAGCCTTTGCCAACATGCCATTGTCTCAGCTGTGGGCTGTGATGTTCTTCTTCATGCTGCTTTGCCTTGGACTGGACAGTGAGGTAGTTAACGGGGAAAACAGTACCCCCATTAATAGTAAGATGATATGCAGCAATCCTACAGAGGCACAATGTGATTCCTTCTTCTTTCTCTTGTCAGTTTGCGATGGTTGAGGTGATGGTGACCAGTCTCATGGACGAGTTCCATCAACACCTGATTACATTTTTCAAGCGGAAGGAGCTGCTTGTTCTTGCTATCTGTGGTGCAGCGTGCCTTCTGGGGATCCCCTGTGTCATGCAGGTACGGACCGGGATTTAGGGGATGAGCTCTAACCAAAGTGTATCACTGACCCGCAGTCCTAACCAGCGTGTCTCTCTTCAGGTGGGCATCTATGTGTTCCAGCTCATGGACCATTACACTGCCATAGTGTCCATCATGTTTCTTGCGTTCTTTGAGGTCACAGCCATCTGTTGGAGTTATGGTAAGCAAATGTTGTATTTCTGTTTCTCAGCGGTCAATGAATGTAATGTGCTAGAGACCGTTTTAGAATATCATTCTCAGTGCCAAATGTTGTAAACGGTCTGAGAACATGCAAACAAATTGTGCACGGCTGTTAACTGAAGCAGCTCTCCATGCGCAGGAGTGAATCGACTTTCAGACAACCTCCAGGAGATGACTGGGAAAAGACCAAACATCTTCTTCAGACTCTGTTGGCTAATAGTTGCCCCTGTGCTGATCACTGTAAGTCCACATGTTTCAGATTTTGTATTTGTTTTCTCCCCCCCTGAACCAACACTGACATCCGTCTAACAGTGTCACCTTTCATGTTTCTTCTTGGGGCAGGTCATCCTGATTTTCTCCATCGTCCAGTTTAAACCAGCCCGCTATGGGGACTATGTCTTCCCTCCCTGGGCTCAGGGGGTCGGCTGGGTCATCGCCATGGGCTCCATCATCTGGATTCCCTTGGGTGCCGTTCACACATTGTGGGTGCTACCTGGCTCATTCGTGCAGGTGACACACATTGGCTTTTTATACATGTCTTTCTCTCCAGTCAAAACATTGGAGGTACAGCGTTACCCACGTGCACGTGTTGCTATGTGATAATACTATCGGCGCATTTCTCCTACAGAAACTGAAGCTGTCCGTCACACCATACGCCCTGAATGAAAAGCCAAAAATGCCGTACTATGAAAGGGGAGGAGGAGAAACACATCCAGGCCTCGCCGTCATCAGCTCCGACATCCAGTTACCTGAAAAACCTCCTATTCAGACAAACCTGTGATGGCTCTGTGCTTTGACCAGGAGGGCACGAGTTAATCACAAATTGTTTGCCGTTAGTTTTAAATCTTCAACAAACTTGAAGCACGCATACTACAAAAATGACCTACATGATAGCGAGAATGTGCTGCTGCATATCTGCCACGTAGATATATTGGAATGCCCATTTTTGTGAGCCTATTAATTCAATTTGTTGTTGTAAATTTGAGGTTTTGTTGCACTATTACTATTACTATTACTATACTACAACTATTTTGCTGATTTTATTTTTTTTATGTGAAAAGAGAGCATTTGGAATCTGTTGTGTACATCTTTAACGTCCGGCCAACAGAGACAGAGCTCCAAATGAGTGCTCCTCAACACCTTTGCTAAGGGTGCCATCTCTTGGCCATGTCTGCTGATGCAAGTATGAGTGTTGATAAATCTTGAGGTCAGGTCCTGTACATACATTTTAGCCAAGAAAATGATAAAGTAATGCCACCATTCATAGTTCAGACAGCTGAACTACTTTTGTTGAAAACATAAACCACTGTGGACCAATTCATTGTGGCTGACTCATTTATTAGGTCAAATGTAACACAGGGCACTGCTAATAATACACGCTGGTGGTAAACAGGGGAGTACATGAGTCATGCAATTCTATGACATGTAAGTTGTAATAAAAGCCTGTCACAAAGTCCACAGCTTGTGAGTTCTACAATGACTAACAGTCTGTCCAGTGAACATAACACAGACCATAATTCACTTCTGGGCAATAGTTTTTATTTATTCATTGAAAGAGAAATTTCATCTGTGAGGTACACATTTCTAGGGTATATATGTACACAGAGTTAGTTCCTTCCCCTACACAAGTTGCCAGTGTTTCATTCTTGTAATTCCTCATAAATGAATCCAAAGTGCAGAACGACTGAAATTACACAGGCAAGAAGAAGAGGTGGCTAGTAGAAACCCATGTGGTGAACAGACAAGGGCACCTGTGGTTTAAACCACCCCCCCCCCCCCCCATTTCTTATGAGTGGTTGAAAGCCAAAAGGGTAACTGAATGCGTTTATGAAAACATACGGTGAGTAAAAGTGGCAGCATGGACAGACTGATGTTAGTTACAGTGGGTAAGACATACTGTCTATGGTTAGTGTGTATGAGACCACATCTAGCTATGATCAAAAGTTAAAACATTTATATAAAAAGAAAGAGATTAAAAAAAAAAAAAAATTGTCACTTATAAACAGCAATTACTCTTTCCATTTAATCTCAAAAAGATGTCATGTGACCTACAAAAACAGAGACAAAACATGTGCAATCAATGGCATACTCTTCCCTCTGAAGTGATGGTTGTGCGGATGACCACACAGCACAGCAGCAACTCTCTCCTTTGTTACTTGTTCCTGCTGTCGGTTGGAGTCAGCTCAGTTCAGGGACCGGGCTCGACATTTCACAAATATCAGGTTGCTGCATTCAGTAGTATTTTCGCAGTGGTTTACAAAGTCCACGCCCTTAATTTCCTCGCACAGCCTCCTTAAGGCTCAAGCCCTCTTTGACCACGTCCCTGCAGATCCAACACAGCTGTAGTTGATTTGTTTTAACCCCCCCACCCTTGCCCAGCAGAGGTCGCTATGGAGTCGCCATGGCTGCCGTCTTGTCTGCTCCTCCTACAGCTTCCTGTTCCACTGCTATGACACCTGCTCTACTGGCCTCATCTGCACGTCTCCAATCTGGTGACACAAACAAAAGAAATCAATACAGAAACCAGCCGCCAACACAACGCTGATCCATATCCATCCACACATTTTTTTAAATTTTTTATACATACACATACACATACATACCTGGACATGAGGAGGGGCACTGAGGACAAATGTGACTGCACTGGCTATGTCTTCTGCTTTCAAACACTGAAAAGTGGAGAAAGGAGGCTTTACTGATGCAACAGCACTCTGGTATTTTCACTTTGTGTAAATCGGAGTCAAACGTGCGCTCTTACTTTCATACTCTCATACACTGCAGCTGCTTTCTCTGGATCACTGTTGTGGTGCCGGAAGGCAAACTCGGTCTCAACTATTCCAGGAGATATACACTGCAGGGAAGGCAAATGAATTGGAAAAACTTTCACATTCGCTGCTCACACGCCAACAGTTTGGGGAAAGCTGAAGGACATGCTGTGCATGGAGTTGTTTATGTGACCCGAGGCACAGGTCAAAGCAAAGACAACACAAACTCGGATGACAACAGCTAACTTACCGTGGCTCTGATGTGGGTGTTTGCTTCTCGGAGCTCTTGCCTTATCCCCTCCGTCAAAGCGGTCACCGCGTATTTAGTGGCACAGTAGAAATGCTCGTCGGCACTCGGCACCACTCGGTGCCCTCCCATACTGTAACGGGTGAAGGGGAGAGAGTTAGTAACCACGTCACTTTAAATAACTCTACTTGCATACTTCTTGAGCAAGATCTCTTACAAGTCACATTTATTTGTATGGTTGAATATCATATACAGTGTCTCAATGGGCTTTACAGGACCAGAGCGCCTCCCGCAAATAGACAGTTGAATCAATGAATAGATCTATAAAAGTCAACAGGGTTATAATAGATCCTCACATTGTCCCATGTCCAGGCTCACAATGGGCTTTACTTAATGCCTGCTGGATTTAAACCACCTTGAACAAACTGGCTGAGGTATTTTCAGAACAATCTATACATTTGTTCTTGGATTCAAAAGGTGTAGTTTACCTGTTAATATTGATGATGTGGCCATCGTCCACATTCCTCTCCTTCATTGATTTGTATGCCTCTCGGGTGCAGATAGACAATGCCAAGACGTTCACCTGCAGGGGGAAGGGAAGACATCAACTTAATTCATGTCTCAGTTTCCATCAATCTCTGTATGCACTACATGACGCCGAGATAAACTCAAGTTGATTTTGAAATTGAAAGTGAATCAGCTAACTGATGTTCACGAGGACCAGCTGAACCTGCTGGTCCTGTCCAGCTTGTGGCCTCTAAGCTGCTCCCGTGGTGACATTGATAGACGGCAGGTTAAAGCCAACGTGGTGGCAAGATAGGGGGAAGTGACCAAACAAGGTCAGCGTACAGATTAAACACAGGCTAAAAATACGCTGCTGTACACATTCATGTGGGTTGCCATGACAACAGATGGACGAGCGTTACGAATGCAGGACTCGGGAGGCAGGGACTTTGGAGCAGGGGGGGTCTTCAGTGGTCAAGAGCTCGATGAATCACAATGTGAGGTGTCAAGAAGAGAAATACTGCTGGCTTTCATTAGTGGGCCTCTGCTGTGCGTCTCCTCAGAGCCAATGAAGCAGCCTCTGTGAGGGGAGGGGAGGAGAGGGTGGGTGTGTGTGTGTGTGTGTGTGTGTGTGTGTGTGTGTGTGTGTCCCTGCACATTTCTGCTTTTACTCTAACGGACGACAACGCTCTACAAACACAACACTTCCACTCACGCTGGGCAACCGTTTCAGCTCCTCCTTCTGCTTTTTCTGGTTGAGTAGAGCACCATTAAAAATCAATAAGACAAACGGAAGAGGATAACGCTAACCAACCCTACTCCAAATAAATACAAGGCTTGTTTCAGCTGAAAATAAATAAATAAATATATTTATATATTCGTGTGTCTGTGATGATCCACCCACGTCAATCATGTTCCTCCACCCCTCTGTTTTTCCGCTGAGCAAGGGCTCATTGTGGGCCAGCCCGGCGTTGTTGATGCACACGTCCACGCCCTTGTGTAGCGTCTTGATCGCTGAAAACATGGACAGGATCTCCTCCTCGTTGGACAGGTCACACTTGTAAGGGATCAGCGTGCCGCTGTAGCCTGCACTCTGACATTCTGCTGCCAGCTTCTGAAAAACACAATTTAACAAACATTTGTCAGAGGATAATAAACAGGAAAATGTCAGCGCTACAAGTTGCGATACATTGATAAATCAGGACCGAGACACTGTTAGGCAAGAGCTAGAAATGATTAACCCGCAGCACCATAATTAAGATAGTCAGCGCCAGTGATAAACACCCTACCCGCTCAGACACAAGGAAAACAGTGAGAGCGTGCAGCCGTAAAATCAACGGTCCATCAAGAGATAACCTGACAGCTCAGTGAAGCCACAACCACTCATATGCCTTCTAGTAGTCTTTTATCCGATAACAAAATGCATATTAATATTAATTCCATTTTCTACCAAAATCCAAATCATGACCTGGGATAAGAAGAAGCAAGCATTTGCACCGATGGGATGCCTCTACCTTCGGGTTACAGCTGGGCTGAACCAGGTCAGCTGATACGAACCGACACAGATCCCCCTGCCAGGCACAGCTGCACCAGTCACCTGATGTCTCGCTCTGGGTGCCGGTCGGACAGGGAGGGGGGGCACGGGGGAGGAGGGCAGTGCTTAGTGGTAGACCGAGGTGATGTGTGTGTGGACTAAATGTTTAGAAAGTCCACCATGAGGATGTACTAAAAGGACAAAACTAACCTCTTAACTTTTAACACCTGACAAAAGGACATATTTTTGGTGTTGGTCTTATGCGATACATGAAGTTGGCAGAACCTGGACATTACAACCATTTTTATCTATTATTCTTAGTCAACGATTTCAACAGTGTGTTTGTTACCTTTAGTGAATCATTTCAAGTTTAGTTTACGTAATTAAATGATTTAGCTTGCCAAGGACCCCTGTTTGGGAACCCCACCCACAAGTTTCAAACTATTTCTTTAGGCGCCACAACACTTTAAACATTCCTTATGAGCATGGATGTTGAGACCTGCATCTTGCTTTACGGGCAGAGCGAAGCACGTTGTAAAGTATACAAATCGTAGTTCACAATGTTGAGCACTTTTTTTTTGTGGTACAACTAATCCGAGAGATGAGGCAGCATGATCTGATGCCTCCTAAGTACCTGAAATTTAGCGACAGCTTATAGAGCCAGAATATAAATGAAGAGAGCAGCAAAGCAAGCAGAAGAGAAAGGCTCATCACATGGAGTAGTGTGGATCAATGTGACTAATGTTGTGGGATTGTCTCTTAAAAGTCTGACATCTGGAGATAAATACAGCATATCTGCAGATTGTGGTAGCTGCTGCAGCCGATCCTTAAGGGAACTAAGTGTACTTGTGTGAAGCCTGCTTTTTGTAATCACGATGAAATTGGATTGAAGGATCATTTTGGCTTCTTCTTTTTTTTTTTTTTTTTACAAAACGTGTAATAGAGTGAATGCATCCTATCTCACACTTGGAGTCTGCCGATTTCCCTTGCTCTTCTTCTAAGCTGTTTAACTGGGATTATCCAGAGTGAAGGCATTACCCGAATAAAGCTGTCAAAATGCTAAAACACTAAAAACACTTGTCTCATCTGTAAAGACTTAAAACCATTCCCTTTTGCCCATCACCTGGAATGTGAGGCTGTGATCCCTCATCGGTCCAGACATTAAAGTTAAGTATTTGAACTGCCTTCAGACCAAAGATCTCCACTTCTCACCCTCCTGAATCCCTGGAAGGGACCGGCTCTCCGGCAGGAAGCATCAGGCAGCCAAACTGGTGGAGAGGCTCTTCTTTATTCAGAAAGGAGGTTAAAACATAGAGGGGAAGCCATGCTAGCCTTTTGTTCGTATGGGGATAATTAGTTGTGTTGCTGAGGTTTAAGTGGGAGCAGCAGAGCAAACAGGCTGTGATCTTGGTCCAACGACAGGAAGTCTCAGGCTGTGAATCTCTGCGTGTGTGAGAGTTCTGGCAGTAGCTCCACCGCCGTGGCCAGTACCAGCCCTCGCACTGGCCACGCCTACAGCAGGGGCACTGCAGCACTCTGCCCTAGAGATAGGCAACAGCAACAGAGTTGGCAAATGCACTCCACACACGATTCATTCACCACAAAACCAAATAAATAAACTGGAGATCTGCAGGTGAAGCCTGTTTGGTGTCACACCTTTTTAAAGACAGGGAGAGAACCAAAAGAAAAGCCTCAGCTGAACATATCTTGATGACAGACAGCAGAGCTGCTGAATGAGCCCTGGGGAAACACATAAATCTGAGGATAAGTATGTTTGAGGGCAAGGTGTGCTTGACACACCCAAAAAAAAAATCAAACAAAATCAAAAGCCGCATTAGATTCCAACGTCATGTTTCCTCTCTCATTGGAGCCTTCACGTTCTAAACTACTTGGTGTACTAATCTAGTATTTATTTTGACAATATTTACAGAATGTAAAACTGTTATACTGGCTGTTATATAAGCTCTACAATGCAAGGGAGACCATTGTCCCACACCATGCTCATCAACCATTCACCCGCTCACGTGGAACTGGTGTAAATGGACCGGCGAAACAACTCGCTGGAGAAGTGGGAAGAGATAAAAAATGAAGCTGCCAAAACGCTAAAGGCAGACAAGAACTAAGTGGTGAGCCCGATCAATAGCACAAGGCGGCAGCCATGAGCAGATAGCGCCGAGAAATTAGATTGGTCTCAGGTTGACTCGCAGACAATAACGGATTGCGTTATATGCCCCAGTGCCCCCTCTTGTTGTCTGAAAAGACTGGTAGGTGGTTAAAAAAAGAAAATCTAAATGTGTAATGCAGCCAACACTGAGCCAAAAAGAAACCCTCCCCTCTTAATCCACCCTGTCCCAACTCTTAAGTACCTGTGACACACAAAACTATTTTGCCTGTCAAAATGCATTCTCATCCTCATTACCGAGACTGTTGTCCAGCGATCACAAAAAGTGTGCGGAGGGAGGGAGGAGTAGGGGGTTAGGCATGGCAGCCACAAAGTGAAACAGATGGAGAGGGAGCACAATCGTACTGAGCGCGGAGGTCAAAGGTGATTGGTTGATTTAAAAATCAAGAGATCTGTAAAACGGAGTTTCTCCACAAAGAATCACACACAAAAGCACCACTTTAAATCTTTTTTCTGTTTTTCCAGAGATGTGCTCATACGTTTTTTTTTTGTTTTTTTTTAGAAATAAGCCAATCATGAAAAAAAGCATTAAAAAAAAAACAACTGATGGACTAAAGAAATCTTAGTCGACTTCGACCAAACGACAGATTAGTCGACTAATCGAGTAGAAGGGGGCAGGCCTCGTCGGCTGTGTAAGAGCAAGGCAGCAGAGGGGACGGTTGTGCGATACTTCTCTTCTCGCACACTGAAAGACCGCCACCAACAGGTCCAAAGGTCCGACAGGGCGGTTTTACAGCACTTCCTTCGGGTCTCATCAAGACAAAGAGATAAGAAAAATAATTACACTCTTTGTTGGTAACTACACTCATTGACAGACTTCTGGTGAGTTCCAATCAAGGAATACGTTTTAACCCGTCAACCAAGTGACCTTTGAACCTAAAACATGGTGCCCGAGTAAATAAAATAAAAAAAACATTGTCTGTGATAACATAAAAAGGCTTTTATAATCTTGAGAGACGCGACTAAAGACGGAGCAGGCGGCCAGGTGTTGTGCAACAGACTGGTGGAACCAGTGTGGTGGCATTTTATTTTCCCAAACAAAGTGATTGAAATCATGAGGGGGCGGCAGCACCACTTCATTTCAAATTAGACGGGAAACAGTGCAGAGGATGGCATTTCTGTCGGCGATACTTCAAAACTAGATGAAGTACAGAAAGAGAGCAGCCTTTCGTCACATATTCACATAAAAAAAAGAAAAGCAAGGCTCTCCAGTTCTCTTGTTTGTAGTTGAAACATGCTGAGGGGTGAAGCTTCCTTCTTGTGAACCAGCATCCATCACGCGTCTCATGTGATGAGTGATTCCTGCACCTGACGCCGGCCATCTGTACAGCAACTTTTGCCCTCATCGCGGGGCCATAGCTGGTTGGAGCTGTGAGCCGCAGCATTATGCACTGAGTTTTAGACAACGACAGCAGGCCACAAAACCAAACGAAAGAAGAGTCTCATTTTGGACGCGTCATGATCGGACGCGTCCAAAATGAAAAACCTTTTCATACTGCGCCAGCCCGAGCTGGGTCTTTTCAGCTTGTGAGCTTAGAAGAACCATAAAATGTTTCCAAAATCAAACAAACACCCAGCAACTAATCCAATTTGGACACAGTCGAAGCGACAACAATCCAATTTGCATTCTTTCTCGCCCACCCCCCCACCCTTTATGGAAAAAACTGAACCTGGTGAACTCAACTTGTCTCCATGCTTGTGTTGTAGACTCAGAAAATGCTTTCCCCACAGAGAGCTTTCCTTTGCACTCTGCTTAGTCTCCGCTACAAATAAATATTCAATAAGAAGCCCCGGCCTGCTTCTGCCAGTGCACTTAGCGTATGTACGGTGATGTCTCCCCCGTCCTCAATGTACGTCTGAGGCCTCCCCTTGCGCACGCAGACGCACTCTCACGGAGAGGAGATTTCCAGAAAGTCTTCAACAGGACAGGACAGGACGCGCCCCACCTATCATAGCAAGAGGCCCGCAGGGTGGGGGGTTAGGGAATGTCAATGCCAGTAAACCTTACACCTTCAAAGGTGATGAGCACGGAGAGGACAGCACAGCGAGAGCGGCTCACAGGGGTCACTGAGCTGCCGGGACCAATCAGACTGTAAATCATAGGAGACCTCAGAGATTTAGTAGAAGTAATTAAAAACACTCCCGACATGAGCGGTGGGAGGAAATCTAATTGATGTTTGTATAGTACTGCAGCAATACTGCAATGTAGTAATACAGGTCTGAGAAAAACATACTTTGCTCGCGAGTTACAAACAAAATCGCAGGTCTGTTCTCGTAGAGACTACAGCGAGAAGGAATGAAGAGAGACATCTTATCCGCCTGCTCTTGAGGGCGTATCAATCCATCCATCAAGTGTACAAATCAAACCCCATGCACAAATTGCACATAAGTCTGTCAACTTGCAAGAGGTGAAGGAGAGGTTGGAACTAATGTCAAGGTGACAATGTGCCGAGGTCAGTGCCGTTTGCCCAACACAGAGATGAACGAGACTGATTTCTTATCAGCATCATCTTCCCTTGTGTCATAAATCCGTGTCTCGATACCCGGGAGTCACCGATCTCCTCGGGCCTGCTGCTTTGGGAGGACTCATATGAGGAAATGCTGCAATTTGTCGCGTTGGTGACAACGGTGCTTCTCCTGGGGGCAGAATCCACGGGAATGTGACGGATTATTAGTTCTGTGTGGCTGAAGGCAACAAGGCTCTAAAGCCTTGGTGCCACAGCACACAGACTAAACTCCTGTGGGCTTCATCATCATAATAATTATCAGCTTCTTATTCTCCTTCTTCCGTACAAAACTTTGGCGTGAAACTAGTCCTACAGCTTTGGAACCACATAAAAAAAAAAAAAATACATCACAACGTGCAGCCTGACCGGGAATCGTGCGGAATGACTTTTCTAAGAGATTTGCCCGACCTTTAACCCCGAAAAACGGCGAGAAATGGTCCCATTCACTTGAATGGGATTTCGTCGTGAAGAGAGCAAAAAAAAAATAAAAAAAACTTTCATCTTTGGAACCACAGTGACTCGGCATACTTTAACGTAGAAAAAAGATTTTTAGCTTCAAACGTTGACAAAAGTCTGGAGTTTATTTGGCCAAAAAGGGCATTTTGATAGCTAGCACGGTTCTCCTCTCATCCTTGTTCAAGTTCAGGAAGATTTTGGGACATTTTCTGACTTTATAATGTGTGTATTGTGCAGGTCAGAGGTCATCGCCAGAGTGAAGAGGTGCTTCAGTTTCTTGTGAATTTTTTTTCTTTTGTCACAAATTCCACAATTTTCACTCTTCAGGCATCATTTAAAGACATAAATGTAGGAAATCTTGTGCTTGTCATACACATATGACTACGGAATCCAACAGATTCACACATTTGGCTAGAAATGTCTGAGAGTGAGAGGAAATCCACCTCTCTGCTCCATAGAGACCCATGTTAACTCTGACTCCAAAAAGTTCTCTGTACCAGATTTCTATTCTGCCATAAAAGCCACTTTTACACTACAGACCCAGATTTCACACTATCTGTTCATCAAGTCATCCTTCCTCTCAATGTCGGCTATCGAAGCAATAGGAGCTACGGTTATATGAGAGTTTGAGATAATTGGACAGGTTTTAACTCCATGTTAAGCGGATGGAACTCTGGTCTCTGAAGTAATCACCATGGAAACCTTTTGATGTGGGAGCACACAGGTGTTTGTGATGAGCTAATTAGTGCAGTTAGACACACACATACTGACACAGATACATACACAGAAATAAATGACTTGGAGATATTCAGTCAAAGGCATTGTAAGACCTCCACCTGTCTAAAGCGATGCTAATGCTAATGAGATGCTAATGCAATGCTAACACGATGCTAACGCTAACAAAATGCTAATGCGATGCTAACGCAATGCTAGTGGGATCTAACATAATGCTAATGCGAGCTCAAAGCTAGTGCGATGCTAACTAGATGACAACATGATGCTAACGTGATGTTAGGGCAATGCTAAAACGATGCTAGTACAATGCTTGTGCGCTAGCGTGTAAGTTATATATTGTACCTCAATAACACATCTTACAACTGGTTGCATGTTGAGATATATATATATATATATATATATATATATATATATATATATATATATATATATATATCTATATCTTATGGCAGTAGCAGCCACACAGTCAAAATTTCTCTGAAATCTTCCAGTTAGGTAACGTTATACACCTTTGTCAGCTCAAGTGGAAAAAACGTGCCGTCAGTGGAAAAGCTTTCTGCTTGGGTAAGACAACAGCTCGTGAGCCTGAAGAAGGAGCCGCGAGGTAACTCGATGAGCTCAGGAGAAAACTGACATGGGTGAAATAAAAACAGCAACTGTGCAGGTGAAGATAGCGCCGCTGTGATGCTGTGATTGATGACAAATGACGCAGCGAAAAAGCCCATAATGACCTGACGATTATTCATAATGTACAGAGGCTAAATGGGGTTTTACAATATAGAACAATTCAACAACCATCTAACTCCACATTTTGCACATCACACTTATCCCGGAAAAAACTAAAAACTAAATAAAGAAGCACAGCGACAGACTAAAAGAGAGATAGAAACACAAAGTGAGGCAGAGGTTTGAGACAGAATAAATCTGTCTGACCTGACCCACTTCAAATCCTTTCTGGAGTGAGATCTATTCACTGTGAAACCGCAGGACGGGCTGTCCAGACACAACTCACAGCGAGGTGGTTCAGACAGCGTCAGTTTTGCAGGCAAGTGAGACACTGATTGTCTTTTATTGTGTCACCTCAGCTTTTGAAGCATGACTGAGTGCCTTTTACCTTTCACAGAATGGGCACCAAATCAAAGTTGGCCAGCCAAGGTCTTAAATTAACCTTCTGGCTCACTCGTCACAATGGCTTCAAGTTTGAGTTCAGAATTTACTCACTTGCATAAAAGTGTAGAGGCTACTGCTTTGTGCAACGCTACATTAAGAGGTAGCCAATTGGGAACTTTGACAAAACTTAAAAAAAACAAACAAAAAAACAAACAGGCAAAGACCTGAAACTTCATATAACCAATGTATTCAAATGCTATTTCCTCAAAAGGCCGTCAACATTGACCGTGCAGATTTGAGAAAAAATAAAAATAAAATCCTCTTTCTATCAGTGCTCCTGGGTTGAGTTTACCATGTTTGTCTTTATTGTTGAGCAAAAATTATTTGACGTGAATGATCTTCTTTGGACATATTTCATGCAGATTATCTTTACCAATCTCTTGCTAACCCGAAACCCAACCACAAATCTGTTTAGCATTAAAAAAAACACAAATTGTGTCTGCTAAATTTATCTGATCTAAAATTGCAACATATTGTGGCCTCAAAGCACCCAGGAAATGTCTGTTTCATTTTAGCAGTTTTAATTGGACTTACAATACAAAAATATGTTTTTTTTTTTTGTTCCACAGAGGCGATGCTCTGTCTGCATTTAGCCTGTGGGACTACTTGACAATTAATAACCTTGATAGAAAAGTAATTCTGCCCTGTAACAAACAATAATGCCCGTTTAGAACATTGAATCATTCAAATACACGCTGTAGAGAGATTGTAGATGTACGATTGTATTAACCAGTGAAGGAGGAAGAACTATGTTTTGATGTTTCTTGTCGGCCTGCATACAGTACGACGCAAACTCTACTTTCCAGGAATCATTGAACGCATAGATGAGAAATTAATTTGATTGATGTGACAAAACCCCACCCCATCTCAACCTCTGCCTCTCCTCCCCCAGAGCAACAGCAGCCCTGACCTGCACATAATGCAAAAACATAAAAGTACAACTCATGGTCTCATACTGCAAAGGAGCAGGCACTTACTTACACCTACTGACACTCATAATAGCAATTATGATTTGAAACCAGGTTATGGAAAACACTTTCCTAGATAACAATCCAATTTCACAAACACATTAAATCACTTTCATATAAATTCATAACAGTTATGGAATTTCCCTGCCAAATGTGAAAAGAAAAGAATGGTCGTCTTGAATCTAATATTCGTGTTTTTAATGGGGAATTATTTTACTTATTGTGATTGGCAACTAGAGTCCATACTTCCATAGCTGTGCATTTACTACTGCGTCACCTTGTGCTAGGTAAGCAGATAGAACAAACCCAACATCTGGGCTATGTGGGGCAGACTGCCATCAACCAGTAGCTTCAGTGGATGTCCTCTTCTGCGCAGTCCGATATGAGCTCAGACAGGAAGAAAATCCTTCAAATGAGGCAGAGTTCTCAAAAGAAAGAAAAAAAACATACATAGAGTTCTATTAATTCCAGAGGATCCATCTGCTGTTTCTATGGCGATCCCCCTGTGAAAGCTAAATTCTGCAGGGCATACATAGGGCTCTCAATGGCACACTTTTAGACGGCACTGTCCTGTGCACAGAGGCCACTTCTAAACCTTTTACGTCCCCAAACACCACACTGTGTGTGCAGTGAAGAGAGCGTTCTTCCCCTGGCCTTTTAGGGTTTCATAAGAGTTAATGAGAAGCTGTGTTGCTGCTACTTGGACGCGTCCCCGTCATCTCCATTCCTGCACAGAGCCCATGGTGACCACACGTCTCCCTTCAGCTCGCTGCTCCCCTGCTGCCAGCTCTACGGTCTCACACACAGACAAACAATGTCGCAGCCGGGACTCCCCACTCCGCTTTCTGCACGCTTTATTTACGCAGAAATCTACAACATTTGAATGCATTTATCGTTTTATCTGGTCTACTACGAGCGGGAATATTGTGGTTGGACAACACTGACATCAAAAGCGAAAGTGAAGACTTAAACACCAAAAGCGAAGTCACAAACAATGACTTAGTGACGGACACTTGCACTCTCCACTAGCAGCATGCCAGGTTTGGCACTACAGCAAAGAACCCAGTTCACGTTACAAAGAGCACAATCCCGGCTTTGTCCCCAACGCACACAGACGACTCTCTGAGGTCTTGTACAAGTGATGAAATCTGTCTCAGAACGGGAGAGACACGTCACTCCACACAACCCGATATCAACAGTTTGACCAAACATTTAGTGGGTTTAATCTTTTGTTTCACATCTCATAATCCATAAAGAATAGTTAAGATGTTCTGACTGCGATGTGATCAATTCTTAAATGCCGACTGATTGTATGAATGTATAAATACTATATATAAAAAAAAAAAAAAGGTCTAAAATGTTGTGACCTTGTTTTGTAACAGACGGGGCTGAAACAAGCTGCTGCAGTTAACTATTGACAGCAGGGGCCATGTGACCAGAGTATGAATGGACGGAGGCTATCTATTGCGCAATTCACACTCACTGTATGCATTTATGGGCATGGGTGGGTGTGTGTGTATAGTCAAGGTGGAGAAAATACTTCCATGTAAAAAAAAAAAAAAAAAGACCGAACTGAAATATGTAAGAATTTGTTTTTAACATTAGGAAAAAATAAATGAAATAAATAAATAAAAACGTTTAAATGACTTGCGCACTTCTTGTAATTCATGCTTTCATAACACCATCATCAGCACAGGTCCTGAATCTGTTGCTCCAAAGCTCAGTTTTTGCCAAATTATGTTATTGTAAACAGTGTAGTAAACGGGTGTAAATCTCCAAAATAGTACTTTGTGGCATCATCAAGCTTGATGTGAGGAAAAAGTAATAATCTACATGACAACTACCATAAAATATAACTTGTGATGCGTTATTCACACGAGTGGATGTACTTGGGTGACATTTCACCGTTCAGCGCCTAAACGTTCAAATGTGACAGTGTTGTTACCGACCACAGGCCTGCTAAGCTACAGTCCTGTACTCAAAAGAAAAAACACATCAGCTGTCTAAAAGGCGTCTGAATGTAGGACTTCGGCAGCCCATTGCTGGAAGCTGGGACGAGTGGAGGCTTAATTATTGGCTGACAAGATAAGCAAGGTGCACAGCCTTATGGCTTATGGTTAGGCAAGAGTTAGAGGGGTGGGGCCACTGACTTGCAATAGCCCTGGCTTCTGCCTTCCAGTCTGTACTGCAGACAATTCATTATTTATTTTTTTTTTAATTACAAGCCATAAATTCACTGGTTCAATATGTGGAAGACAAATTGAACATGCAATTCAAAACATAAATCAACACTGGCACTAATACTTGCCTTATATTAACATAGTGGGTGCGAGTTAGGCGCCATTGTTATACAGCTAATGAAGCATCGACCGCAAACATATGAAAATATGATATATCTACACTGGATAATGTTTGTTCCAAACCCCATCAGAAAAGAAAATCGCGAGACAAAAGGGAAATAAAAGGAGTGGATCAATAGAACAGTTTGTAAAGTGATATTCACACGGGTCGGGTTTTTTTTTTTTAAATTGATTGTCTAAAATGCATTCATGGTTAGATAAGGTAGAAAGTTGGATCAGCCTGAAACATATGATCTGAAAAGCCCTTCATGTATACAGCACATTATATACACATTTGGTGTGCCACAAGGCGGGGGACGCCCTGGCACTACTGAAAGACCCCATAGGCCTCCACTGACACCTCTTAGAAGACTATGGTGAGGTAATGTGACTACCTGAACAGACAGTTTATTACCGCAACACTGGCGGTGGATGGAAGGATGGCACGGTGACCCACGAGCTCCTGTCCCACATAATGGCCAGTTGTTGGCAGGTATCTCCCTCTCTGAACTGTGATTTGGAAAGACATGCTGCGTCCCTGGCAGCTCCGTGAACGCTGGTCTGCTGCTGACCCTGACCTCTAACCCTCACTGCAGAAGGTCAATCAA
>JACSYO010001980.1:3435000-3580000 GCA_016806645.1 Ophiodon elongatus | reverse complement strand
CAAATAGTCTATAAGTGCAACAAAGTAGTTTGCCTTGTGGTCCAGCAGAGGCGTGCTTCAAATTCATCATTTCAGTAAACTAAACGGATTAACGAAATGGGAGGACACCAGCAAGCAAAGCTGTGCTGATCGGATAATCATAGACACCAAAAGAATATTTGAAGCAGCGTCTATTTGGGGTTCCAACAAAGATGAGGCGGTTGGCAGCCGACAGTCGATGCACCAGAAACGAGTGGAGCAAACATCAACTGTTAAGCCTCTTCTGACTGGCTACTTTCACCCTCAGCAGAAGCTAATAAAAATAGCCGTATTGTTTCATGAAAGGATTTTCAGGAAAATGACAGAACTGGATATAGACAGTCAAGATGCAAAGTGCAGTTGTATTACACGGCATAAGAAGATATACAGATTACAGTAAACTGGGGGGCAGAGCCCATATACTTCAGGTATATGGGTTGAGTTTGAATTAATTTAAAAAAAATATATGACGTGTTACGTATCAGCCTGTGTGCATTTTTACCCTGTTTGATGTTGTCTGGGCAGCTACAGGAAGTGCTTCCACTGGTGGCGATGCTCTGATCACATCTGGCCTCCTCCTCTTCCTCCTCCTCCTCCTCATCGGGGCTACCACAGACCTCACAAGTGCCTTCCACAGACTCAAGAGAACCCTGCAATGCACCAAATGGGACAGACGCAAATAAACACAGGCAAACAGATGTGCAGCTATAAAAAACAGTTATGTCCAAGGAGAGCTTCACGTCCCACACGCACCTCAACCAGATTTTTCTCCTTGTCCTCTCCCTCCTGTTCAGATATGTCAAAGCCACACTTGTTTTTGCGACGATTTTTTCTCTTTTGCCTCTTTTTCTCCTGCTTCAGCTCTTTGGCCCTCTCCTCCTCAGACAGCTCCTCAACAAACTGCTCCAGCCGACTGATCCCCTGCATCTTCTCCACGGCCATCTAGGAGCAGGTTATAATAAGTACATTATCACACAGCCGTAATACATTTGACATCTGATGAATCGGTCTGAAATTATACCATACAAAAACACAGGCTCGGAAGTACCTCAAAACTTTTGCGTAGTGTATCAATTCCCAAGTGGAACAATATCTGCCAGGTCTGCTCCTCTGCTCTGAGTTTCTGCCAGATCCTGTGCAGCCGCTCATAGAGGTGAATACCCAGACAGGTCAGGACTTCTTCTTGCGCAATGTCAATGGTCTTGGCATGGCGCTCTCTGCGTCTTTTATAAAAAAAAAAAAAATAATAAAAAAAAAGTAATATCATCAACTGAATGTATAAATACATCGAAAAGAACATGGTATGACACAACATGCCTCAAATGAAACGGACTTGCTCGGTAGTAAACGTGAGCGATGTAGTATTCGCTGTAGGAACCTTAACTTACTCGTAGCCTCCTGCAAACTCGGGCTCTGCCCGGCCTAGGAGGTGAGCGATGAAGTCAGTCTCACAGCACACATGGATGTGGCGTTCGTGGGGGCAACAGCATAGTCCCTCATACAAGGCAGCGCAGTACCCCTTCTCTTTGCTGCAGTCCAGCTCCCCCACCAGGATGTTGTACGCCCTCAGCACTTTATTCTTGCAGTCAGTGCAAAACCTGCAGACAAGAAAGTACTCCACAGTTAATAGGGTTCTTTCCAAACCTCAAACGGCATTTGGGAAATAAAGGCTATGAGAGTCACACATCACCTGTGTTTACGCAAGTATGTCTCCAGTGTCTCTAAGAGACAAGCGCTATCAATGAGGACCACCTCGTCCCTGCACTCCTGAGACATCAGCTCCCACACATCCATCCAGCTTCCCCTGGAAGCAAACATACAACTATTATGGCTTTGCCATCACAACGCACAATCATCTCTTAAACCTGCAACTAATGTTTATGTATAAAACCGCCAAGGGGAAAAAAGAGAAACATCAAATGGTACACAGTGATGACGGAGACGTTCTGGAGGCTGGAGATGCACAAACATGTCGTTTTCTAGTGTAATAGAGTTACTATTTCACTTCTCAAACATAGCCTCTTAACAATAACATCCTGAATGTTTTCAGAGAAAGAAGCAACTGATAGTTAAAAATGGTAATATTACTCACCCCAACGGTTTAGGTTTGTGTGTGTCTAAGGAGTGTAACTGGCAGCGTTTGTTCTTTTTACTTTTTGGAATGGCATCAATCATGTCATTCAACTTTGACCTGTAAAAAAACAAAACAAAAAAAAAACAGAAAAAGTTGTCCATTTGCTAAGTCTGACACAAAGTAAGAATACAATGACACAGTGCATCAGTACCTAAGATAACTCAGTATGTGCATAGTTTGAAGTTTAGATTTTTTTGTTCTGTTTTCACCAAACAAAAGCACTTGCTCATATTCAATGAAAACTATTAGTTTTGGCTGTTCTCTTTTGATTGATTTGGCAGTGAAAATGAAAGAAGCACTTTCTTTGCATCTTACCCGTGGATGTAGAAGAGGGTGTAGAGCTTATTTACGTCTGCTAAGCAGGCTTTGGTGACAGAGAGCAGGCCCGTGGGTTTCACCGTGAGGGGCTCCAAGGCTGGGTTCCCCGATTCCACTAAATGCGAGAAGAGGCGCTCCACACTTCGTCTGCAGCCCACGCATGGCACCAGCTGAGATAATGCACTGTACACCTCTTGGGATGTCACCATCATGGCGATATTCAAGTCCTGTTGCTTCAACTTGGAGTGGTACTAAAAGGCCAAAGGAATCATGCGTCTGTCACCACTTTGTTGACAGTTTCACATGGAGACACTACACACTGATCAGCTCCCGTGCACGGAAAATTAAAAACTACTCACCTCGGAAAATTGTTTGCAATGAGAAGCGTTTATCTCTTGGCTGTCAACATCCATGACGCGGTCAGAAAATTCCATCACCATCTGACGACAAGAAACAATATACAAACAGTTAATGTACATGACTGTCTTTACGGTTGTTAAAATGTATACTTCAATGCCACAAAAAAACTTCAATGCCAGTGTGCGTTTACTTGAAACGTACACTGGTTTCACACTTTGAGACGGCATTGCTTAAAGCCTGTCATCTTCCATCCCCACACAGCCGTACTTATTGTTCTAAGACCTAAGTTTTCTTTATTCAGTTGTCTAATAGATTGTGCAGATGGCTAGAAAACAGTTTGTCGCTCAAACAGGTGGGGACTTCACATTTTGATAATGATCAGTGCTTAGTAATAACCAAGCCTTTACTTCTGGACATTAAATCAGCTGGGTGCTCACACTCTGTTGGGGTGATTGAGTTAGCCCACTTCACACCTGTGGCTCTTAAAGACAGTGTCCTTGTGGTCACACATGTGGGAGAGCCTACTGACCGTGAGACCATCGTCGATGTACAGGGGAATCTGTCTGGCAAGAAATGGGTAGTCCTCCTCCCCTTCCCTGCAAACTGCCACCAGACGTGCCATGACCTCCTCCAGTTTGGCTGTGGTGAAGCTCGCCTGCAGGTGACACACAGAGACCCACTGATCACGTCTGACATCAGCACAGGTTACACCTTACACTAAGCTAATGCTAATCTATCGCGGGTCATTGAGGGCGAACTACGAGCTACAAGCTATTTTACAGACCAAAGGGCAATAACACGTAACAGTTAGTACAAAACGCAGACCATTTCCTGATGTAACGTTATTAACACTGTTAATAACACACAGGTTTGTCTTGACCCAGATTTGACCAGCTGGCGTCAAGGTAGCAAGACGACCAGGAAACCGACAGCTTTGGAGGGGGGAGGGGGATGCCGTTTTAGTTTGAGAGCTCCGTTCGTAGCTATACTGGCTAATATTCATTTAAACAATGACGACAGGTTTAATCACGCTAACGCCAAACGATATAACGTTATGTGTTGGGCAACATCAAGCCGTAACCGGCGGCTAACCGGTTAACGTTAGCCTACTAGCTAAAATCCTTTGCCAGTTCAATTTTAGACATTTAGTAAGCCGGTCAGTGTATTGTATGCACAACGTTTAAGCTATTACTCTCTGCTGACCTCAATACTATATTAATAATACTACATGTATCGCCGTGTTGATATCGTTTGTCGACGCCCTGTCGATGCCAGCAAACTTGGCTAACTTACTTGTTAGCATCGCTGCCCTACAAAGCTAACGTTAGCGAGCTTGAATACGGCTAATATAAAGTTGAACTGGGTGAATGGCTATTTAGCAACTGTCACTTTCATTAGCTTCTCTCACTAACGTTTACAATATTACCAGAATTTGTCACCTTACCATAGTGAAGAGGCATCTGAATAAAAGCACTCATGTGGTTACTTACCTGCTTCTCAAAGTTCCCCTTAAAGATAACAAACAAGTGCGACAGTGAGTGAGGCTGCTACGGTGGCGGAATCTTCATTACTGATTTGACCTTTGCCCCCTAAACGTCGTAGCTGATGTTGTAATGCGCGTGGCCTCAAGGGGGCGCCTTGTTGATAAATTATTGTGAAAGACAAAAGTGCTACGTTCACACAATTAAAGCTGTTACATAAATTGTATAAAATAAACGAGTGAGCCGTAAGGAATGCCCCTTTATTTATCTTTTCTTTGTATTAAACAGTTTATATATATATATATAAATATAAATAAATATATATATATATATAAATATAAATAAATAAATATATATATATATATATATATATATATATATATAAAAAATATATATAAATAAATAAATGTATATATATATAAATATATATATATTTATATATATATATAAATATAAATATATATATATAATATAAATATAAATATATATATATAATATAAATATAAATATATATATATATAATATAAATATAAATATATATATATAATATAAATATAAATATATATATATATATAAATAATATAATATAATATAATATAATATATATATAATATATATATATTATATATATTAAAAAAATATCTCAGATCATGACTTGACCCAGTATTAATATCCTGGTATAATCTGATATCAGTTCTGCATTAGGCCCATCCCATATAAGCAGAATGCGTTATTAAGCAGCAACGACAAACTGTTTTGAATACACAAAGACAAATGAAAATGATTTACAGTGAGAACACTCAACAGTGCAAGTTCTCACTTATTTGGAGACACCATTTCATCAAGACATACATTTATTTACATAAATAGACATATTTACAATAGTATCTTCAGCTTTACAGAATGTCCCTTCCAGCCCCACAAAAGTCTTCAAAATACACAAATGAACCTTGTAGTTTTATGAACACAATTCTACCAGAATTTCACTGTAATTCCACAATGATGTAAAACACATATTACAAAGCAATTCACGAACATGTACGACAGCAAAACACACAGAGAAAACGAGTTGCTGCAAACAAGTGTGTCCACTATTGAGTTTGTCATTCCCGTCATCAAATTTGCAAGCAGGAAAAATAACAACTGATTCCTGCTGACAGCTTGAATAAGACAGTGTCTTTCTATCTCACCGGTCTTTTTGTCAGAGACCGAGTCTGGTTGTTTCTTATGCGGATTCCACGATGAGGGTACAAGGTGACAGCCTGATGTTCTTTTGGAAAACAGTAAAGCCATATCAGCCATGCCAAGACAGCACATAAAAAACAAAGACTGAGCAACACTCCAGAGGCAGAAGGATAAATTAGCTAAGCGGCGAGACACTGGCTCCACGAGTGTCTGACATGTGTACAAAGCAGTGTACAGAACACAACTTCCCAACAAGAGGTTGAACAGGGTTTTGAGCCACTGCCTGACTTGGGATCTTGGCTGCATCACATAGTGTCCAACCTGAACTCCTGCCATGTAGATGGCTACATAGCCTACTACAGAGAATAAACCCTCCTTGTTAGCATGCAGATAGTCCTTTTCTCTGTCATTGTTGTGGATAAGGAAAGCCTTCAGCCCCGATGTCTCCAGAGTGAACTGATAAAATCCGCTGATGAGAAGGGCAATGACCCATGACCGACTGGCTGGCAAAACGGCCAAAAGCACAGAAGCCACAACTCTGACGATGGCCAGTGTGAAGAAAAAATTCCAGTGGACACCATATTCTGTCACATGCTCGTGGTAGCCAGACATTTTGAGGCTCACCAGCCTTCCTATGCCAAGAACAACCAGGGGCCAGACGGACAGGAGCTGCTTTGCGATATGATTCACCTTGGATCCGGAGATGTTTTTCCCCCGTGCCTCTGGACAGACAAGGGCATTTGCAAAGACGTACGCTCCAACACCAAAGTCCATAACCCCTGTCCCATAGGTTTCAGTTTTAGCATATCGCCTTGGGAAGACACTAAAGTCTACGGCAAGAATGCTGATGGCCGTTTTCACGTTCACAAACACTCGGAAGATAGTCACAAAGGGAAGCTGGTCGAATCGAACATGACTCTGAAGGAAGGTGCCGACTGTGTTCTGTGGGTGCCGAGCAGAGCGGTGGCTGTTAACGCGATAGATATAGCAAAACACACAAGCCGAAACAAAGCCCAGGCCCAGGATGACCTGGCGAAGGGCGTCGCTCAGAACGGTGCACGACAGGACGAGGGGAAGGATGAGCACACAGAAGTCCAGAAGCAGGTGTGAAATCAGTGGGAGAGGCAGCGGAAGAGTCCCCCTGGCCCGATAATACAGGGTCAGGATCAGTCCTCTGCTGATGAGGCACAGTGGAGTGAGAAATGAGCCCAGGGCCACCTCCTGCAGACTGGTCCCATTGAGATTACTGACGAATGCTTCCTTCAGGTCCCTCTGAGACATGGCCTGCAAACATTCAAAGACATTTTTTTTTAATAACATGTACTGTATTTTGGGACAAGTAAATATGAACGTTTTCAACAGACACCGGGAAATTTAACAACATTTAGGACTCTATTGCAGCACCCACAATGAATATACAGCCCTGACGTTATTTGTACTCTTCCTGAGTTTAAGGTAAAACGTGTTCACCTAATAGCATCAATTATACAACTCTTGATGTGCTGACTTTCGGCTAAAGCTAAAAGCTAAAGCTTTGTTTGTTGTCGTAAGAACATTGTGAAACGGGGTGATTTTTCACTTTCTCAGGTAGTTTTCCACTAGCACCGACCACGAGACATGGTCATAGTTCTCTCATCTATTCTGCGACGTTTAATAGGTGATCAAGGTATTTTCGTGTGCAGTTAATAGTACTCACCACGGTTGTGTGTCTGTTCAGCGTCGGAAATGAAGGCTCACAAAATACCTGTTTCACAGCATACCTCTTTACAGTTGCTTGACGTCCCCGTGCCTGATGCTAACCTGCAGCAAGATGACAGCTACAACGCTTCCGCATTCGGCCTCATGACGCATTCAGGACAACTCGAATTTCTAGAAACTCACTAACCTAACCAGGACTTGATTTTCAAGCATACAACAATTGAGGAAAAAATGTTCTCCTCTGAAAAACAGTACTACTGTATTAGACAAACGTTAATATAATATATCATGATCATGACGGTCAAAGAGCTCTGGTTTAGTATATATATTTCCAGGGAACTTATCATTATTTTCATTATAAAGTAAAAGTAATTTCAAGGAAAACCTTCCCCGTGTAATTACCTGCCAACGTTGGACACAGGTTGTACCGCTGGGCCCTGAAGCGGCAGCAAGAGGGCGGGAATAAGTGTGAAGTTGGGAGTTTGGGAGGCAGTCGGAAAAGCAGCGGACGCGGTTGTCCCTCAGGAATTTCTGACAGTAATGGAAAATATTGAGGCTCAGCACTGCAGTGTAGAACAACTCAACAACGTATCTTAATTAGAGTATAGGCGTAGTTCCTGTCAAGGTTTTAGGTTGACTTTGAAGACAAAAGTCACGGTAAAATCAATGAGTTCTGCCGACAACCGACGTATCGCCAGAGAAGGACGCAGGAATGGAGGGGGAACGGTAAGGACGCGAGAAGGACCCGTCCACAATTCCTCATCTGGCTGGTGTAGATGTCTTCTGTTTCGGTTTAGAAAATGTAAAAGTCAATAATAAGTTAACTTGACCTGGAGTAATATTACCGTTATCAACATGTAACGTTACCGCGTTCCCCTTCTGATTGGTTGGTCCATATTCAAACTATTTGTAACATGCTTTATGGACCTGTTAATAATATCGTAATCTAACGTTCAATGCGCCACATGAAAATGTAATAGTTAGTCCCCGTGCGTGGAGTAAACTCTAAATGTAGAGGCTACATTTGGCAACGTATTTCTACCTCGCTTTAGGAAAGGTAACAGTAACACACACACACTACAATTAAATGTTGTCTAAGCAGAGGTCATTATCTGTGTCATGTCTTACACGTGACGTTGGGACGTTTTTGCGGCTCACATAGTGATACAATGTATATATTAGGGTCTGTGAGTATATGAACAGCATTCACTAAATTGCCAGATTTTTGACTGGAGTTTGGTTTGAGAACAGCGGAACAGGACGAGGGTTCCTCAAACAAGTGCATCAAAACTTAAGAAACCTCTCTCTGAGTTAGTTATGTATATTGAATGTATCGTGTACTCGGATATTTATTCGTGTTGCATTAGGCATTGAATTAATTCCATTAAGACTATTTAGATGGTTTAAAATAGCCCTGCTGTATGACGGGATGTAGGCTACCTGCGATTGGATTAAATCTGTCTGCACACATTTAGGACCTGTTGACAGCTGTCAGGCCGGCTGCAGCTGCAGCCCATCGGGACCTTGGCAGGATAAAACAGACTTCCATTTGCCTTTGCAATCAGACTTGACGTCACGTTGTGCCCTAGATTGTGGGAATATCAAATACCATATGCATAAAAACTATTTTCCTCTCCTGTGTGTGTGTGTGTGTGTGTGTGTGTGTGTGTGTGTGTGTGTGTGTGTGTGTGTGTGTGTGTCAAATCTTAATTTATTATCACCAAGGTGTCAGTTCATATTTGAAACATTAATATCACGTTCTGCCTCATTCATATAGGCGAAAGGATTTGTCCAGAAAGTCCGTTCTCCTCCCTCGTCCCTAAATGAGTCAATGGAGGGAGAGATCCAGGCCTTCCTCATTGATGAAGACCAACTCCACACTTATGACGACCTCACCAAAGTCAACCCAGTGACCCCATCAACAGGTAACAAATGATTGATCATCAAAGTAACCCTTACAAAGTAATTTGATGGCGTGAATATTGAAATCTCTAATGAGTGTTTGACATGTCTTTTATTTATTAAAACACAGCCAGTGTGACACAGTGTTTCCAGCTCATGTCACCTTGGATTGCAGCATTTGCCGTGTATTGTTTAACCAACATCAAGATAAAATGTGCAGGGTCATGATAGAGAAAAATAAGAATGCATGAGTTACTGCAGTGTACACAATGAGAGGGATCAAGTTTCACTCAGGCGAGTGAACCAAGGGCATGATTTACTAGTTCATACTTCCCCAAAACAACAATTATTGTATTCTTTATACTTTTATAATACAGTAGGACCACAGGTAAATATGAAGCATAATATCTTAAAGTGTCTATGTACAACATTTTATCGTCCATTGTTTGTCTTGACATTAAAATGCAGTGTTATTATGTAGAACAAGTATTAGTGTAGATTTGTGTTTGTATTTGTAGGTGGTGTTTTGTTTCAGCCTGAAAGGAGAAAACATAACAGTACAGCTTATTAACAGCAGAGGTCAGGGTGTGACAGCGTGGAATTGCTGTAGGATATATGTTTTTAAGCTGATTATGCTGCATCTGTTATATGGATCATGTTATTTTATATAGATACAGAACTTTCTTATAGATAAACATATCTTTACCATTTTAAAGCTGCTGTCTACTCTGGTGTTCTCTCCTTCCTGCCTCAGGTGGTTATCGTCTGTACATTTTGGCTTGTCTGTTTTTTTCCTGTTAATGTCTAATGATATTTCATGTTTTCCTCTGTTAGTGCTGAAATGCCTGCAGGCCAGGTACAGCGTGAAGGTGTTTTACACCCATGCTGGTTGCACCTTGGTGGCTCTGAACCCCTTTCAGCCAATCCCGGACCTCTACACCCTGGATGTGATGAAGGAATATCACGGCGCTCCTCAGCCTCAGGTATTTAAAAAAAGTAACAACTGTAACATGTGTTTATTTCTTTATATAGGGCTTTTTTATTGTGTTGGGGGAAGATGGATTGTGTTGCAAGCAGGGGTGTGGATTGTGAGGATGGTGAGGGTGGGTCATGCGCTAATGCAGACCTTCAAAAATGACCCAATTGGTATGAGTGAGTCAGCATCAAGCAGTATGTTTACCAACTTTACAGAGTTTCAAAGTGCAAACAAAAATCAACCTTTCTGTTTTGCCGTCAAACATAAATCCTCCAGTTCCTTGTCCGCTTCCTGTTTTTCCGGAACAGCTTCAAAGTCAAACTCCTTAAACTCTGGAGCCTCGTGAAGTCACTGACGGCTTTACCGGCAGTCTAAAAGGATCATTATCTTTTTTAATAAGTATTCTCTTGCCAACAGGAGTTCAAACCACATATCTTTATTGTGGCAGAAGAAGCCTACAGGAATGTTCAGGGCCAGCTGGAGCCAGTGAACCAATCGCTGGTGGTCAGCGGTGAGAGCGGTGCAGGAAAGGTAAACCGGCACACAGTGTGTTAGGCTTCGGGAATAAACGTAACCTACTTGAGGTATTGGCCGATGTACTGTATATAGACAAAAAACGCCTTTAGCCAACAGGAAGTGATGTGTCTTTTTTTCTTCTTTAGGCAGCACTAGCGATTTTGTTTTGAATAAAGAGAAACTTTGCTGGTTCCAGCTTCTGAAATGTGAGAAAGTTTTGCTCTTCTCTCACGTCTCAGTTTTTAAACTCCCAGGTCCCAAAATAGAAAATAAAAAAATAAAGTGAGGAGAGCTGGAACGATTGGTATATTTAATTGATTAAATTAATTGATCGTCAAATATTTAAATTTGTGATTAATCACGTGAGTCACCTCTCAGGACCTGCATGTCAACAAACAGTTTGAAGTTGGGCTCTGGGAACTTGTGTCAGGCATTTCACTTCTCACGTTGCAAACGCAGGCGATGGCTGCAAATTGGGTCACATGATCAGTAGAAACAAGCGTCAGTGGCTTTTTGTTCTTTACAGACATGGACGTCTCGCTGCCTGATGAAATACTACGCCACCGTGGCGGCTTCCTCCTCAGTGGTGAAGAGTCAGGACACAGTGGAGAGGATAGAGAGGAGGGTGCTGGATTCCAACCCCATCATGGAAGCGTTTGGTGAGATAACCGGTGATCGCTGGGGTCTCGTTAATGTGAAAGCAACCACTGCGGACATTCACTGAGTCGACACTTTCCCCTCCATGTAGGCAATGCCTGTACGCTACGGAACAACAACAGCAGTCGCTTTGGAAAGTACATCCAGCTCCAGCTAGACAGGTACTCACAGCTGATGCTGCTGCACTCTCTCCTTCGTCACGTTGGGGAGCGTCCAGACAAGTTGTTGGTCGGTTTAACGTGTTATTTCTACACGTAGGTGTCAGCTGCTAGTGGGGGCGTCTGTGCAAACCTATTTGCTGGAGAAGACCAGGGTGGCCTGCCAGCTGGCTAATGAGAGGAACTTCCACATCTTTTACCAGGCGAGGGAGTGTGTGTGTGTGTGTGTGTGTGTGTGTGTGTGTGTGTGTGTGTGTGTGTGTGTGTGTGTGTGTGTGTGTGTGTGTGTGTGTGTGTGTGTGTGTGTGTGTGTGTGTGTGTGTGTGTGTGTGTGTGTGAGATTTCAGTCTAATATCACCACATTCATGTGTGCAGATGCTGAGCGCATATTGTTTTTCAGATGATGAAAGGGGCCACAGATGAGCAGAGGAAGGAGTGGAAGATGCCATGTGGGCAATGTTTTGTGTGGCTGCCAAATTTAGAAAAAACTGTTGAGGGTTGGTCTTTTAATTTCCATGTGTATTTCAGCATGTTTTGTCTTTTTATTCTCTAAATTTCTTTTGGGTGATTCTCACAAGTACCTACTCTTCATGTGTTGTTTTACAGAGGATTGTTTTCACGAGACTGTCGAGGCAATGGTTCATCTGGGCATTAATGCAGAAAGGCAGAGACAAATATTCAAGGTACGGTACTCATCATCTAACCCCCAATATTTAGCATTCATAAACACGATACAAACATTTAATTAAGAAACCCCAATGTAGTTGTGAGCAGGATAAAGGACCCTTTGAAGTGTACAATTATAACTTCTCCTATGAAGACTTGTTTTATATTATTTTATTATATTGTCATTCATTATGTTTCTGCACCAGCATTCAGCTATTTGTGCTCACAGGAGGAGTTACAGTTGTTGACAAATGCATTGATAAACACATACATCTGCTTACATTGTAGTTATGGCTGGGCGATTTATGGCCAAATTCTTCTCTCAAGATATTAATTTCATATCTAATGATATTGCATGTTTTCTGGAAAGCCAATGAATAGATAGTCTATATGAAATATAACCACATGGTTTTGTATTTAAAATACTTTAATTCATTTACTGAGTATTTCCTCATTTCATTAAGAACGTTTGTGCCGAATGAACATGTGAAATTATGACTGAAAAAAAAAAAAATACTCACAACTATACACACTGACTGTTAACATGCCTATACACAAATACAGAGTAAGCAGATTAAGTTAGACATTTTTATAGAAATTTGAAATTTGTTAGTATTTGTTATTATCAATTTAACCGACGTGTATCACGATGTCTCGTATTATCACTCGGCCCTACTTGTAGTGTTGTTACATGCGCACAATGTTTCTTAAATAATTATATACTGCTTATGAATGCAACATTTTGGGGTTGGAGTAAATAGTCACCTATTCATCAATTTTCAGTCCTGTTTTTTTTTTACTTTTCTTTTTCATCATTTCTCTGGTATCACAGAATATACTTTCTGGAAGCACAGAATATACTTTCTGTTTGTTTTATTGTGATTGTCTCATTACAGATCTTAGCAGGGATTCTGCAGTTGGGGAATGTGAACTTCTCTTCAACGGATGAATCGCAACCGTGTAACCTCGATGAACAGTCCAAAGGTATCGGATCAGATTTAGTTTGAGATATTTAATCGACTCACTTCCAGTTTTTCAGTTGTACAAAATGATGCTCAAGATGAAAAAATTGTTTTTAAAGAAACATAAATGAACATGAATAAAATCCATGACGCCCCGCTCCCTGGCAATTACTGTGAACAAACATGAAATGCGTAGTTCACGGCTCTTCCACTCCTCTGTGTTTTAGACTTTTGTCAGAGGGCTGCTGAGCTGCTGTGCGTCGCCGCCGAGGAGCTTCAGATGTGTTTACGAGTGAGGACGTTGAAGGCGGGGAAGCAGAGCGTCCTGAAGCCCTGTTCCCAGGCAGAGTGCAGCATGAGGAGAGACTGCCTGGCCAAGGTCATCTACGCCCAGTAAGACCGAGGGTCACGAGATCAATCAGCAATGTGTTAATATTATGTGGAAAGGTGGGCTGGACATACAGGAGCTTGTTTTTGTCTTGTGACTTAAGTCTTTGTCCCCAAACACTCCTTTCCACCAAACACTCAAATGTGAAACCATCATGCCCTTTTGTTTACAATAAATAGAGAGGAAGTTATGTCTGTAAATCACTTTTCATATTTACATGCTGTCTATTCTTTTGGAAAAGGAGTTAGAGTTTGAGTCTCTTTTTTTTTTTTTTTTTTTTCTTCTTTCAAACAGGTTATTCGATTGGCTGGTTATGTTCATCAACAACAGCATATGTGCAGACAAATCCACATGGTGCAACTTCATAGGTAAAGACATTATTGTCTTTTACTTTTGTTGAACATGAATATATATATCTATTTGTAATATATTTTCCCAAAGTTTCTGCTCATAAGCTCACACATTCCTGTCTTCTCTGTGATCTCCAGGAGTTCTAGATGTGTACGGGTTTGAATGTTTCCAGATCAATAACCTGGAGCAGCTGTGCATCAACTACGCCAACGAGAAGCTGCAGCAGCACTTTGTGTCTCATTATCTCAGAGCTCAGCAGGTACGACCCGATCAGTTCTCCATGCCGAGATCTCAGGAGAGGCGGAGTTTCTACTGGTGTCGATGTGCAGGCCTCAGACATTCAGGAGGCTTCGTGAAATCTCTGTTGATCGTAAACGGAACAACTTGTCGCACCTTGTGTAACGTGAAAGAAATATTTTGTGCTCGAATATTTATGTTTATCTCTGCTTCTCCCAGGAGGAATATGTGTCGGAGGGGTTGGAGTGGTCCTTTGTCAAATACCAAGACAACCAGAGCTGTCTGGATCTTCTCGAGGGAAGTCCTGTCAGTGTGTTTTCTCTTCTGAATGAGGTATGCTGGTCATTTATTTAATTTTTTTATTTAGTATTTTAATGATGGAATTAATTTCATAACCCGCACACACTAATAATGGTAAAACAAACAACAACAAAACTCCTGAATAATACTAATAAAAACCTGGACAGTTTTTAAAGAGAAATAAATTAAGCATTTATATATATTTTTTTTATATTGAAGCCATGTCATTTTTATAGAAGAACGGCAGACAAGTAATTGTCCCCTAACATTTTTACATTACATTTACAGGAGAGTCGTCTCAATCGAGTCTCGGACGCAAATACGTTCCGGGTCCGTTTGGAGAAGGAGCTCTGTGATAATGCCAACATTAGCTGGGACAAGTTCAGCAAGGAGCCCCACTTCACTGTGGCCCATTACGCTGGCAGAGTCCACTACCAGATACAGGGGATGGTGGAGAAAAACAAGGTCTGTGCTGGAGAGAACAGCTTTTTAAATTGTGTTCAGAGTTCACCACAGATCCGTCCGCTCATCTCCTCCTGGATTCTGTGTTGTAGGACCCAGTGCCACCGGAGCTCACCAGCCTGCTTCAGAAGTCTCACAACCCCCTGCTTCACCAGATCTTCACTGACAAGGAAACTGAGAACCCAACTACCAAGGGGCTCAGTAAAGTCACCGTGGTCTCCAAGTTCAAGGTGGGAGCCAACTGAAAGCCTTATCACCGGGGTTACAGTAGCTAGTGGATTAGAGGGTTTAGTCCTGGCACTGATTCATGTGTTGATTGCAGAACTCTCTGGAGAGCCTGATGAAGATCCTCCACACCACAACTCCGCACTACACTCGCTGCATCAAACCCAACCCAGACTGTAAGCCGCTGACCTTCAAAAAGGAGGAGGTAGATGTTTTTTCTTTTTCATTCAAACTGCCATTACAACAGAGGCAATGCTTTCTATTTTCACGAAAAGGGGAGAGGTTTTAATGGTTGTTTCCTGTCTACTGTCAGGTTATCATGCAGCTGGAGGCCTGTGGGATCGTGGAGACTATTCATATCAGTGCTGCTGGCTTTCCAATAAGGTGAAAAGATGTGTCTTTGTTAACGTCTAATCTTAAAGAGATAAGTATGAGGTACTTATCCATAGTCGGTGTATCCAGTAGATGGCGGTCAGCTTGCCCCCAGTTTGGTGACGCAGACGGGAGCAAAGCAGTGTACTCCTATGGACGGAGGCCTGTTTACAGTTGTCTTTTCCTTTCTGAAGCCATTCTATTCATCTATGCTCTCTTTAAAGCCAGTTTAAACCTGTTTCTCCAAACTGGGGGCATGCTGACCGCCATCTAATAGGTTAATACACTGCACAAGTAACTCATACAACCCACTGGCTTTGTTTTCTTGGATTTTGGTTGACTTGTATTTTCTGTTGTACAGAATTCCTTTCAAAAGCTTCATGCAACGTTATGGACTGATTGCAAAACATTCGATTTTCAAGTCGGGGATTGTTGGTAAGTTCAGTTTGCTGCAGGATCAATTTAGGGTCAATTTTGGCATGTTTACTGATGACAAAGAGTGATTCTATTTCCTCTTTTTAGGTCCGCTGATTTATTCACATTTCCCTTCATTAGCCCTCTTAGTAAACGTGACCCTCAGTTCTCTACTCTCCTGGGGACTTTTCCATTTGGTGTATAAAAGCAAGACTTTCTAACCAAATTTGCAACTTCTTATGAACTTTCCAGGTAAATGCATGAACCTCTGACTATCGGAGCTTGCTTTGCATGTTTCATGTTTCTTTACTCAATCCTTATCCATGCATGCTTGGACTTAGTCATCTTAACACACTATTTAGCTGCTTTTAAGCCATGCTAGCAGCATTGTTGGTCTGTCTGCCAGTCAGTCAGTGTGTCTGCCTTCATGTTCCAGACTGGAATATGTCAACTATTGGATGGATTGCTATTCAATCTTGTAGCGACATTAATGTTCCACAGAGGAGCTATATTATTGACTTTGATGATTCCCCTTACATTTCCTCGAGCACCCCCCTGATGCTTACATTTGAGGACTTTAGTGAAAAGTATATAGCATAAAATTCATCTTCCCCTCAGGATGAATTATAATAACTCTGGTGATTCCCTGACTATTCCTGTCGTGCCACCATGAGGTTGAATACTTTGGTTTATGACCAAATACCTGCAAAACTAATGACATTCCCATCAGCCTCGGCTGCACTTTGTGTTTTAATGCAAATTATCAAAGGCTAGAGAGCATGGTAAACATCATACCTGCTCAATATCAGCTTGTTAACATTGTTGTTAGCGTTTAGCTCAAGTACTGCCTTGTTGAGGCTGTACACCTTCTCACTAATCACTGAATCAGGTTTGAGCGGTTCATTGAATTCAGACAGTGTAATCGTATCGGAATCTGTGGAAACTGTGCCGTGTGCTGTTGCTTGTGATGGATTTCTCTGTGCTCCCTCTCACGCTTAACCAGTTTTTACCTCACTGACTGAACACTATGTCCTTACTTGAATTATGTCTCCAGTGCTTCACTCTAACTCTGATGTCCCTTTTTAGATGTGGAGGCTGACAGCAGCGACATTCTCCGGCGAGAGGTGGAGGAGCTCCTCAGCGTCGTGCTACAGCACAAGGTGTTCGACCCCTCTCGCAACCTCGACGGGGAAAAACCCAATTTATGGGTGCACTGCGGAAGAACTAAAGTTTTTCTCACCCAGTTGATGGTCAGTCATTTATATACACAGACATCCTCACACAATTTAAAGTGTATGTATAACTTGGAGCGGAAATGCCTGGGAAGTGTAATGAGCTGAAGTACGACATATTGCCAAGAATTTATTTTCGATCTGCTCGTCCCTGTTGGGTGTTTCGGGTGTTTCAGTTGCTTAAGAGGCCTGTAAACCCAATACGGGCTCTGGTCTTTTTTTGGAGTACTGACCTGCCTGGCTGTTGTCTCGCAGCTAGAGTCGCTGGAGGATCAGAGGAAGAAGATCCTGTCCCAGTGTGCCTTCTCCATTCAGTGCTGCTGGCTGAAGTACCAGCGTCGCAGACGTCACGCGCGCCATCAGTCTGCTATTCTGATCCAAGCAGGTAAACTCTTAATGCCCTGGCCAAGCACCACTGAGTGGACTCGGTAGAGCTCTGTGGCCTCACTCCACTGAGTCCGCTGGCTTTGACCTGAATGTCTGGCCAACGGGAACCAGTTGGCAAAGTCGGTACGCAATGTTTGCAGGCTGACAGTTTATCCCTCATCTGATTACCTGTTGATGAGCGATGTTCTAAATGGGAGGACGTAAACATTTGTCTCCACAATGCAAAGATTGCACTTGCAGAATGAATGGCTTGGTTAGGTGTGCTGAATGGGTTTTATGCCTCCCCACAGTGGTGCGGTCGTGGCTGGTGAGGAGGCGGGTCCTGAGACGCAGCAGAGCAGCTGCAGTCATCCAGAACACCTGGAGGAAGCGGAAGGTGAGATTTCTGAAGAACACAATTCGCATCTCATGTTTTCTTGCTCATTCTTCATGGCCCAAAGTTGTATGAAGCCTTTTTTTTGGCTCCTGAGCGAGGTGTGAGAAATCTTCTGAGTATCCTCAAGTGTCCCTTGAGTCAGCGTCAGTTGGTGCTGAAGACTACGAGTTTGAAAATGGGGCAAAAAAAAAAATCTGTGGGTGTGAAGCTAGAAAATAGTGATCTTACCAGCCACTCCCCATCTCTGCTTGAGGCTAGCTGCTCCAGGCTACATTAGCTGATACCTGCATAACACATCCGTATCTCCAACTAGACTGTTGGCGGTCGAGTTGCATCATGGGTAATGAAGGCCCGGTTTTTACTGTCCATCGTCCAACGTCTTACGATGTTATAGGAGAGCAATGCGAAATCTCTCCAGGGACAACAAATAGTCTCGGCAGTGTTTATTAATGTACACAGGTCCTGTTATAAAACCAGAACAAATAAACGTGAAGTTATAGATTATATTTAAATTAGTTTTTGTTTTTGTGGCAGGCCCTATTGAAATCCTTGGCCGAGGCGGAACTGGATGACGCAAAGGACCTTGCGGAGGAGGACTTGCCAGTATTGAACCCTGTGATCAGGGAGCGGGGCTCCGTGCAGCTCTCCTCCATCCAGGAGCCCGTCACAGTGCGAGGGTGGCCCATGGGCCTGGCTCTGGCCTCGGCCCCGTCCATTACCATGTCTCTGACAGCCACAGGCTTCCAGAAGATGGTGTCCGTGATGGCCTCCCTCCGCCTGCCCTCCCGGAGAGGGGAGTATACGGTGAAGCCCAATCAGTACTCGCAGGAGCTCGCCTCCATACGGGCTCAACCCAAGGTGAGGGCACGTAGCTCTGTTTAATCTCCCGTCAGGTTTTTGTCATCCGGATGATTTGTTATCTTTGGTCATTTGAGATTCAACTTTTTTTTTAACTTTCTCAGGGATCTGTAAAGCTGCACTATCAGCGATCTCCACTTCTCTACGCTGACACGCAACCAGACATGAAGAGTGACGTGACGGGGTTCAACGCCATCCTGCTTGAGAAAACTTTGTAAGCATTCCCACTCCGCTGAACACTAAAGGTGGATTTCATGGACATGTGTTATTGCAGTGGAGCATCTGCTCTTCCATAATCTGAGGGAACAAACCTGTTTTTTATGCTGTCATTTTGTTAAATGAGTTTGAAAGTCATCATTTACAGCTTTCTTGAAAAATGCCAAATTTGGATGCAAAGACCTGCACCCTGGCATTTTTTCACCCACCAGGTTAGGGAAGATAATGCACTGTGCTGTGAACCTGAAGTTATCATAAATCCTCTGTAGTCCCCTTCAGGCTCCAGGGACTAAAAAATAAAATAAAAAATCAAGCTGATTCTAAATCACAGACTATTGATCGAAGTATTGGGCCTTTGACGAGTGCCTTTCTTAAAATCTACTCTCAAATCTCGAATAGGCTGTTGGTACATGTATTTATTTAACGGTGATTATTTGTGATTTTTATTTTTTTATAGATTTATTGTGGGTGCAAAAACACATGGGTCAGATGCAGATTCTATCACAACATCCTGCATTTATTTTGTGTGATTTATGTGTGTGGGAGGGGGGATAATTAAGCTAGTATTGCACATGTAAAGCACATATTGCACATTTAAACCAGACCTGCTCGCATAAAGCAGCAGGCGGACCTGGACGACAAGACGCATCACTCGTGTGTAACAGGGACAGGTTGAACCCAGGTTTATTGAAATTGCTGCTTTTGTTCAATATAGTTTTTTATATATACACACCTGTAAAATATTTGCCTAAACCACATTGTGTGGATTTTAATCTGCTGCAGTCCAAAGCATTAATGCAAGTACTGTACAACACACCAAAGTATTTTTACACTAGTGCTTTGTGTATGAGAACACATAGCCATCAACTTTAACTATGTTTGTAATTTTAAATATGCAAAACATCTTTGGCTTTAAGTAATGTTTCAAGTTATTCATATGCCGTGGCACGATGTTTAGATCCTCTGCATTATCTAGACTGCTGTTAATTTCTTTCAGATCTTCATTTGCTCTTTTAACCTTTTTCCAGCTATAGATTCACTGGAATGTGTCAGTCATGACAGTTTGTAATACTGTGTGTATACTATTTTGCCAGTGATACCAAGGGATTAATGTATAACTTGAAATATGTTTATTTAAATGACAGTTTCCTTGAAATAAATGTCAGTGTTAATAAATGTAATGGATGTATTTTCCTTTAACCTGAAACTTTGTTTACATGTGATCAGCTGTTCCACGAGTGACTTTTTTATTTAATTTTTATAACAGCACTGTAAAGCCTTTTGGCTTGACTCAGGTAGTGATATTGTTTGAAAATATTTCAGCATTTATTTGAACACTAAATACTGCAGCATGACAAGGCACAGGACAGTGATATAGACAAAGATGAACTAAACTTCATGCTAATAATTCAGAGACTTTATACAAAAATATAATCAAAAGTGATCGGATAGACAAACTAATGCAGGCACAATTTTACAAAACACCAGCTTCATTGGGTGTCAATGATTTTGATTCATTTTCGACAATTTTCAAACACCGATCTGAAAATTCAACAAACAGAGGCTCCTGCATGGCAGTCGTCATAGCGGCGTCTTTGCGGTCTGCGCTGTCAATGGAGCGCAGTAACCGTCTCAGATGGGGGTTGCAAAGAAGATCCCGGAGCTCTTTCGACTGACCTGTAGAGAAAAACACAAGTTACCCACATTAATATTTTTTGAAAATGTAATTTATGTGGTTATGAGTGAATACAAGTGTTGGATGAGGGGACATGTGATGTTGCTGCCAATGGTGTTTAAGAACAGACGAAAGGTACTGCTGGATTAATTACCCAACAGCTTGAGCCTCTGCAGAGGTGCTTTGTCAACGATGTCCTCTTCATGCAGCAGATCCTCAACGGTCCACGTCTCTGCAAAGACGGGAAGCAAAAGGTTCGACATGTCAATCACTTAGTCTCAAAGCGATCGTTGTTGTGCCTCAATCTACTAGAGGGACAATTAACACATTTTGACAACTTTCAGTAACACAAAATATTTCCCACTACCTACTCTTAGGGCTGGGAGATTCAGCCAAAAATATTTAATCCCAATAACAATATATCCCAATATAGTATGTTTTCTGGTAATTCAATAAATAGCCAATATGAAATAACCACACAGCCTCGTTTTGTATATGCCTGTGTGTATTAAATACTTGACAAATGAAAAGTATTGAATAGAATATAATAATTTATGTGCAAAATTAACATAAGTTTAAAGTACAATTATGGATGACGAAAATTAATAAATATTTCCAGCTGACTCTTTACATGCATGCACAAAAATATAGAGTAATCAGATTAAGACAGTGTGATTAAATTGGGGGTATTCCCAGAAGCAGACTGTTAGTATGTGCTTGTTATTATCACAGACGACGTAATCATGATATCTCCTTATGATTTCATCATGATGTGATTCCATAATTTTGTCCAAGTTGCCCAGTCCAACCTATTCTGTTTGCTTTGTGCTCTTGCTGGCTGGTAAGGACACACAATACAAAGAAATAGAATCGCAGAATTGATCAGAGAAATAGCACCGTACCAGAGTTGAAAGAACCAGTAGCTTCGGGGTCAATGGGCGCAGGCTGCTTAGCGGGTAGGCAGATGTCTGAGCACAAACAAAGGATTTCAATGGTGGGTCAGTGGACAGATGAGCAGCACAGTGTGTCCTGAGTATGATTATCTAAACAGCACATAACTACATCACTGATAAACTCAAGCTCATTTACCTTTATGGCTCTTATAACAGCCAAGTGAACAACTGAAAGAGAAGAAAAAAAAACAATAGGCCTGATTAAAAACAGAAACTTATCTGGCAGATCATTATGACTTCATAATAATATTGAATCAAGGTAATACACAGTGACATCAGTATACACTGTACTGTATACTGTATAATGTTAACGAGTTTCAATGTGATCCTTCTAAATAGGGGATAACATATTACTAAGAAAAGTGACTTAAAGTCATGAATAATGAGTGAATGGATCAATTAATTTATCGATCGGAACAATTCACGGTATGATTCGTTCTTCAACAGCGGAAAAAGAGGCCTGTGACGTCAAAACGTCCCATGTGGTGTTGATGTATGTCCAAATTGTTTCAGACGCGTCACTGCGGCGTCACGGTCTGTGAACCAGCGCATCTTTCTGGTTTCTTAACATTTAGCGACAGCCATCCCCATGTTTTAAAGTGACACGTGAGACGCAGGATTATAAACGTACGTTAAATTACAGCACTGTGACGTCACGTCAACTGAAGCTGTAACGTTAGCTCACGTTGGATACCACTGCTATTTGTATAATTAACGCTACGTGTTGTACTCTCAAGTTCCAACAAACATGCTCTTGTGCCAGGAGAAAAGACAATATGTTGGCTACTGTGTTGTCCAATCTCAAATACCGCTAACTGGTTGTTTTAGCCAAACAACTCGGTCTCTAATTGAAGGCTAGCTTACAGAAAGTTATTTAAACTGACTTACTATCTTATTTTGCAGGCTGGGCATTTGTATTTCGGCGTATGTTCGCTACACACACTGCATATCTGCATCCTGGCGAATAGAAACTAAATAAGTGACCAAAAAATTGGTTCATATGCCGGCAGGGCAGCTCCTCGTGCGCGTGTGAGGACCAGGAAGTGAATGACATCGATTCCGGTTGGGAAATCCTTCCTTCACAATAAAATGATCTGACTTAACCCACGGTTCAGTCAGTAGTCCAACACGAGCCAAACCCAGACACTGGTATGCATTGGCGAACCTATGGTTCAGCGGAGGAACACTTAACGTTTTCGTTCATCGTTTATTTAGGTACATTTTTCAATGACCGCAGTTAACTTTCCACAATCTGCCAATGCATATATTTTGAATTTGCAGTCCTCATCGTCCAGTGAAATAAAACATTGATTTAGGAGCCTTGTTTGGGTAGGCAAGGTTGGTTCCACAATTAAGTCAAGTGACACCCCAATACAAATTACCATACAATTTAAAATGCACAAACAAATCTCTTTCTTGGCTACGGGCCATATCTTTGAGCATTTTTGAGAGAACTTCCCCTTGATCTTGGTGTCTGGATGTGCGTGACACCAAAAAGTAAACATCGCAGGCCTTCATTGCTCCTGAGAAAACACTGGACACAGGGAGGGAGAAATTCATAGAGAGCAGAAAGATGGTTGTCCTAATCCAAGGAACAGAGGAATACATTCTGCTTTCAGAGAAACTAAAAACACAACACAGTAACAAACCTGTGACACATGCCTACTAAACTAGCTTTATTAAAAACAAATAGTTTACATTCTTATTCCCTTATGACCAATACACATAAAACACTCCAAGCTGGTTTTAGTTAACATCAGTTTTTATTGACTCAAAATACAGTATAATATATTCAGCACCCATATAAATGATTACAGCTACCTCTATTTATTTATCAAGCACACACACCACTGACCTACATCGCTCAACACAAACTACACTTGCACGGTTGTAACTTGAGAGTAGCAGGTCTTGCTCCAGAGAATGGAATGGAGAGCTGTCACGTGACTGATTACTGGGCATGATCCCGGTGTCACAGCGCTCCAGCTGGGTCAAGGAAGGCAGGGGACCTGGGCCAATTTCAACATCGGGAATCCAACTTTTTGTCCGGATCTGGTTGAAGATCAGAATTAAATGGTGATCCCACATCATATCCTGCAACTATTTTCATTATCTATTCAACTGCAGATTGTTTCCTCAAGTAATCATTCGTTCTAAAATGTCAGAAAAGACCATCTTTAGTTCCCCAAAACCCATGTTGACATATTCAGCTTGTTAGTTTTTAAGCCAAAGTATAATGAATTACCTAATTGATAGCAGGTACTTGTTTTTACTATACTGTTGTGTTGAAAACCAATCGCAACGAATCCGATTTTAAGGTATCAAAGGAAGCAATTGTGCTGTAAACGCAGCATGGCTTGATTTAATAAATAACATTTAATAAAAACATGCAAAAATGGAATAACTTGATCCATTGCATATGGCTCTAGTCGAGTTAGCTAATAAGTGGGACAAAGCAAACTTGACTTTTGACTGTGACTACAAGCAGGCGTTGTTCACCTGGTATTTATGGGAGGAATGTTCTCGCTGTACTAGTCTGCAGGATGTCTTCAGTTGTGTAAATATACAAGGAGGTTGTTTTTTCTATCACAAAGGCCGATTGTATATAGTAAATACAACAAATATTTTAACAAATAATAAACACAACTTTCAGACATTGTTACCTGAAAACACCGAAAGGCATCAAGACAAGATTTTGGTTCTCTTGCGTTTCACTTCGCTGTTGTGGTATTTTTCTGCTATCTTCCTCTCGTGTCCGGCGGGACAATGGCGGTTTGTGTTCAGCTCGATTTCTCGCTTGGATCTCCCTTTGCCACAAGCGTGGCACGAGTATTCAAGCAGATTATAGTAGTCATATTGATCGTAATAGGTTTCCTCGAAAGAAAGGAATCGTTCCATGTCTGTCGCCATTTGGAGACGGAATGCAGCGGCTTTAACCAGGCGAGTCTTGGAGCGTGTAAACAGATGAGGTCACCCTTTGTTTATATACATCCAGTCACGTGATCTCGACTGTGCCACTTTTTGACTTTGGAAATATGGACTGTATGATTTAATATTTTTTTTTTTTGCTTGTTATTTGAAAATATAGCTTTTAGTCTGTTCTACATTTATTTTCACTTTTATTTCAGCGTGGTTGCCCTCATTTACCATGTTGGATTTAATCTTTGTTTTTGTTTTTGTGTTTTTTGTTTTTGTGTTTCATATTTTAAACACCGTGTTATATGCGTGTATGGCAAATTAAACATTCATATCGAATCAATGTTGGGAATCAAAATTTCTGTAATAATGTTTCAAACGGCACGTCAGCACGTTCAGGGACCCTGGTGACTGAAATGTGTTTGCGATATGGAAATAGATAAATATCCTAGGAAGTTATAGTAATAATGTACACTGCACATTGTGTGGTTATTCTCTCTGTGATGTTATATGCACAGACGTTAATGCACAAACCATGGTGAACACATTCCACTCAGCCGTCTAACCTCATATGAGATAATAATTAACACTATGCGTTGTTAGAAACCGATGCATGAGCCGATTCTCATCCGTTGATTGAAATGTGTCCGTATAAAAAGTCGGCTTTCTGTATGTTTGGCTCCCCGGCACAGCGGCCCGCCCCCCGACGGTGTGGCACGTCCTGACGCCTTTCCACGTCGCAGTCCTGTCTCAGGCGAACTCGCTGCGTATGTATGCGTGTCTCCAGCTAGGCCAGAGAGTGATGGCGGCGCCCGTCCTGAGAGTGTCCACCCCTCGGTGGGAAAGAATAGCAAGGCTTCTCGTCTGCCTGTTGGGCATACTGCTGTCTCTATATGCCTTTCACGTCGAGAGGGAAAAGGCTCGGGATCCGAGTTTCAAGGCCATGTGCGACGTCAGCAGCTCCATCAGCTGTTCAAAAGTGTTCAGCTCAAGGTAATTTGAATTCAGCAAAGAGCGCTCAATGAAGCTGCCCGCTATTGTGCCAATCTGGGAAGGGCTGCGCGGTTCAAACTGTCAGAGGCTCGCAGCTAGCGCCTGAGCCGGCTGCCCGCTAACGCTCGGGCTAACTGCCGGCGTGCTGCGCGAGAGCCGGCAGTTGGTGAAATAACCCGAACGGAACAAGTTAACTTTCGGCTCGTCGTTTCACCAGAGCACATCATTAGCTCTCGTGCTCGACCGAGCTAGCTCTGCTAACCGTTAGCGAACGCAACCCGTTCGATAACGGTGGACGTTACTTCTTAGCCGGTTACGGTTAGCTGTCAACAGTGAGCCGTCAGCTCTTCCTCCAGCCAATCAATCGATCCGTTCCTGATAGGCTAGCTAATGGTGACCGGTTGTACTGGATGCTCTGTGTGCACGAGCAGGGGGGGTAACACATCTGTAACACCCAACTTTAGCGCAAGAGTTGACGGCAGCTTGTCCGGACCGACGCTGTTGTTGCGTGTGTGTCATTTCGCCGGATGAGTCCATTCATTCCGCCGCTCTCCGGTGGTTAGCTGGCTTCATGTGGACGATTCGGGGCAACTTTTTAACCTTGTAGCTAGCGCAACAGCGCTAGCTGTCACACTGCTGTCATTAGCTGCCGTGCTAATGTCGGTCAGTCCAAAAGGGGCTAAAGCCACAACGTTACACCTGTACGTGACGCGGCAAAGGGACAGCGGCCGGCACAGAGGTCAGAGGAAGGGACTGTGGCCGCGTTGGCCCCTTAAAGTGTCAGTGCTGCTAACCGCCACAGAGCGAAATGGTCACAGGGACAGTTTTACTTTAGCTAGCTTCATGTGTTGCTTTACTCACAAAGACTTGAGTTTGCGAGCAATCAGTCATTGAACCCCCCTTTACACTCTTCAGGTGACAGTTCTTCTATGGAACAAATGCTGTTAAGTTCTCATGCACAGCTCGACTGTGGGCAACTATTAGTGACTCAGGTGAACCCCACCTAGTCAGTCCCATTGAATGAGCCTTGTGAACAAATTCCATAGTGTGGCTGGAATGTAACCTGTCTAGGACCTGTAAGATGAGTGAGTCAACTCGGTCTGAGCATTAAGAGACAGTTTTGCCTTTGTCACCCAACATAAGCTGCGACCCGTCAGTCCTGTGTTCACGAATAATGAAGTGAGGACTGAATGAACGACAATTTCTTCCAATGAAGAATCGTAGCTGTTTCTTCTACTAGTTTACTCTCTGCTGCCATCAAGGTCTATAAAGGGGATACCCTAGAATTGGTGATGCAGCGTATTGCACTGTATTTGTTATGTAGTATGTAATTGTATATGGGGAAAAAGGCTTTAAAATGGTAAAATACTTGCACGGAGGCTTAAAAACTTGCATTATCCCCAGCCTGTAATAGCATTCTTCCCAAATGTTTGAGAGCACGGTGTTTAGAAGTGGACTGCGGCCCACCTTGGTGCTTTGGGCATGTGGTTGTGCTAAATGAGAAGATTTTAAGGGTCTGAGTTATTCAACCAGCCTCTTATCTCTATGCTCCTGCTGTAGATGAGACATGAACAACTTTAAATATTCATACTGAATTAAATCTGATGTTCACCAAAACATGATACAATAAAGAATAACTGGCGTATATGAATAGTTCTGTGCTTGAACTCTGTAACTTACTCATTGATTAATATGGCAGGGGTACTCAAGTAAGCAGGGTCACTACTTTGCACATGTATGAGTTGTGATATTATGCAATAACTTAAATGCACTCTGCTAATGTTTGGAGCACGACAGAGCAGAAAACCCCTGTTTCAGACTATCAGAAAAAGTATATGAAAAATATGTTTACTGAACATGTTGAGTAAGTTGAACAGTCCCATTGAGTGAAACTCGTACTGCTTTAAATAGCCTGAGCATGATGACCGCACTCCTATCTTATCTTTTTTTGTGCTGGATGTTGTGGTTTTCTTGGAAAGAAATCCATCAGTTAAAAATAACAGCGGCACATAAGCTTTAATTTGACTATGGCTCAAACTGGAAGAGACCTAATGTGTTGCATAGGTTTAAAGTTAGTGGTGAGCAACAGGATGGTATTGCCAGCGTCTTGACACTTCTTATAGAGTTCTTAAAATCAGACTAACTTAATGATTGTTGCCTTGTAGGGGCTCTCATCTGTTAAATGCACTGAAAAGAATTGGTGCGACAACCCAGCCGTGATGGTGGAAGTCATGTCAATATCCATTTTGGTAAGGAAACGTTTTAGCTTCGCAGCATTTGTTTTCTCCCAAAAAGTCCAGATTGGTTTAGTCAATTGATGGATTAGTTGATCAACAGAATTAATCGTCAGCTATCGTTTTAGACTAGTTGGTCGGACAAAATCACATTTGAAAATGTCATCTTGGACTCTGGGAAAAGGTCATGGACACTTTTCTTTTTTTACTGTTTTATGACATTTAGTTGATAAACAATGAATCCATAAAATAATTAGATTAATAGTTAATTAAAATAGTTATTCATTGCAGCTCTAGTTCACTGAACACCAAAATAGTTTTCTGGAAATTATAATTTGCCTATCCTAGAACACAATTCCCTAAAAAGCAAACCTCACCCAGACGGTATTAAAGGTTCCTGGGAAAACAAAGATCAGGAAGACCTGGGTGTGATCGCTGCGTACCGTTTTTTTCTTTCTTATCCCAGCTCCATTCTTTCTGTTTGACTCATTTGGTTCTGATAGACTTCAGCTGCGATCCAGGCTGTTTTTACTTTGTTAGATTCTGTACTGTACTGTAAAGTTGTAACTGCCTTCTTTGCTGATGTCTTGGTGTGGTCTAGGTGGGGCCGAGGGTTTGGACTCCTGGGCTCAATTTTTGGAAATGACAGTGCACTGAACCAACCCAACAGTGTCTACGGGATTGCCTTTTATGCCTTTCAGCTCCTACTAGGTAAGATATGATTTTATTCAGTCATCTATTGGTGTTGCAAATTCAGGTGAAAAATCTCCCTAGCAACTAGTGCCGACTCAACACTTGGCCTTCCTCGGTCATTGCTGTATTTGCCTAAATTGACTCGCATGACCCACTGGCATCATACTTGGGGGGCCATGTGTAAATATGATAATCTAGTTACGTTGAAGCCCACCATATCTGCAATCAATATTATCAGTTTTTTGGATTTCATTCTAATTAATTTCTACTAAGACTGCAGCAGTGACGTATTAGTGTAGAATAAGGGAGTTGATCAATAGACCTCGATAGTTGCTCGACAGACAGCGGCCTCATTCTTTTGTGTTCGTCCCAGTGTAATTTGGCACAGACGGTTCAGAGTAATCCTAAATATCTTCCCTTCTGTGTGACTTGTTTTAACTCAGTCATGCTGGTTTGGCCGCCGAGTGGCCTGTCGGCCTGCCTGGCCACCTGGCGCTGGCACGGAACAAGAGGTCCTTTTAGCCACAGCAGTTAGCACTCATTTGACCAACACAATAGCAGCCCAGTTAAGCTGAACCGCGATAGCAGGTCAAGATTTCCATATTAATGGCAAGACCACTCCGTTTCAGAAGTTTCATTATTCTTATGGCCTTGGACCGCTCAATATTTGCTTGCAGGGATGACTCAAGAATCTGCATATTCAATGTTCAACCTCTATTAATCAGTGTACAGCATTTGAATACTGTCAACAAAGGACTGTACTGTACACTCAAATGTTGAAACTAGACACACAATTAATGCCATAGTTGTGCCTTTTTCCCATCATGGAATTTCTTTTGGATAATCAATTGATAAGCTATATATGGATAAACAAATGCAATAACCACCAATAATGTTTGATTTGTCTGTTATTTAATTTACTGGATAATTAAAAAACAAAGTACTTCATCACAATCAGGCCAATATCGTCGAAGTGATATGTCCATAACATTGATTTGTGCTCATAGGCCATGTCATGGAAAAATCTTTTGGCAATTGATTAATTTATTTCACCTCATGGTACATATGGTCCAACCCCTAGAACAGAACATATGGTACTACCACAACTTCATTAATGTCTGCTAGTGATTGGTGTTGCCACCTGTTTGACCTCTCCAGTGGTGGAAGTAGTGCTCGGACCTTTTACTTAAGTAAAAGTAATGCCACAATACCACAGTGTAGAAATACTGTTACAAGCATTAAAGCTTTACTTGAGTAAAAGTAGTCATAATGCAGAAATGTCACATTTCAGAATACTATGCAGTACATTGGATTATATGGATCACTGATGCATTCATGTATGTATCTCTTTAAAGTTGCAGGTGAGACTAATTTTAACTACTTAATATACTGCTGGCTAGTTGAATCTAATCATAATCATAATAATAATAATAATAATACACCAGTTATTCGTGGATCACATTTAGTTTTGATAATCTGAATCTTGCAAAGTAACTCGTAAGTAAAGCTTTAGAATTAATGTAGTGAAGTAAAAAGTACAGTTTTTGCCTAGCAGAAAATACAATTACTCAATTAAAGTACAAGTACCTCAAAATTATATTTAAGTTCGGTACTTGAGTGAAATGTTTTACCACTGGACCTTACGGCATTGTATTTATGCCAGGATTTTATATTCTATGATTAGTAATCACTGAAAATGACAATGTGTACAACACTGATTCTAGTTGAACACTCGTTCTATTAAATCAAGCATGCCCAATAACACCTTTTTGATTTGACAACGAGCCGCTCCGGCCCTCAGATATGCAGCTCACTCTTGCTTTCAGAACTGTCAATCGGTGTGTCGCATGTCGACGTGCCACAAACTGTTTGGCTGCGTGTTAAGTAAGAGAAGCCAGGACCCAACCAGTTGGGCTTTAGCTGTGAAGCAGCCAAACTGTTACGAGCCCTAATGACACATCAAACGCGCCAAACAGGAGGAAAGTTAGAACTATGACTGCACCTCATGTGACAACAGAATAATATGAGCAGTGTTTAGGCAGAATGTCATCACGAGGAGGCTGCTTGCATAAATGGAGAACTGTCTGAGGCAGAAAGCTAAAGAGCAGACTCATCAGGTTATTTGTGTGTTCTAAGGTTGCCTTTTCTTCTCCTGCGGTTATTTGCCTAAGCTTTAGTTTGTGTTTCTCGCCGTAGGAATGACTGTCAGTGCAATGGCCGCCCTTATTCTCATGACGACATCCATCTTGTCGGTGGTGGGTTCGCTCTACCTGGGCTACATCCTCTACTTTGTCCTAAAGGACTTCTGCATCATCTGCATCACCACATACGCGCTGAACTTCATTCTCTTTATTCTCAACTACAAGCGACTGGTTTACTTGAACGAGGCCTGGAAGCAGCAGCTTCAGGCCAAGCAGGACTAAGCTGTCGAGAGCGGCAAGAAAAGTGCGAGAAACAAACAAACAAAAGAAAAAAAGAAATGTGACCTCTGAACATTTGACTTGCCACCAGGAGACCTTGCTTCCAAACAATGTTTATTCTGCTGTGTGTTTAAAAAGAAAAAAAAAAAGAAAAGAAGAAGAAGAAAAAAAAAAAAAAAAAAAACGAAGAAAATTAACTTAAATGTTGGGCCGGACATCTCAATGTTGCAAACACGGAAGGAGTTGTAAGTGAAAGATGATTTCTCTTTTCATTTATTTTTCCTCGTTTAACATTGTACTCGCTTGAGGAAGGGGCTGGCTGTGTGTGCGTGTTAGTGTGTGTGTGTGTGTGGGGAAACACATCAACCCGAGCAAGCAGCGGCAGAAGGCCACAACACGAACGATGGAGGACGGCTCTCTTTTGAACAAAAAGGATTGCAGAATGGAAGAAAACGGGACATTAAAGGGGTTTACTTGAAACGGTTAGAAAAGGTCCTACTGCTGCACAGCGGATCTGCACTAAAACTTGGAACCGAATAAATGTCCCACAATAATAATAAAAAAGAAAAAACACTCATTAGGTTATCCTACAGTTTGCAGATGAGGTTCTAGCGTGAGGGGAGGGGGAGCGGGGGGCACACAAAAGGATTAACATTTATACAGAATAGTTTGTTTTCATGTTTACACTTTGTAGTACGTTTCTTTTCTGAAGAGGACCACTAAAAACCAACACAGGACAATGTAAGGAAATTGTATGTAGATCAGTCCGATTGTTTGTTTTGCTATTCTGTAAATAGCTGCTGAGCAATATTCCAGGCTAAATTGTGATTTAGTGTTGACACAAACCTTTAAGGACAAAAATGAAGAAAAAAACCCCCAAAAAAAACAAAACCGGAGAAAAACATCAGTAAATTGGGAACAAAAAAACGATAAAGGTCACCTGTCCGGTGGAGGAATCTGAAGATGAGCTTGGGACGTCTTCGTCCTGAAACCCTGGTCAGGCATGCAGTTCAGAGTTGTGTGGATTTCTTTGTTGCAAGTGGTTATCGTTTCATCTGAAGCCACCGACACAAGTCTTTTAAACAGAACTATGGGTTCTTCTCACCATGTTTGCATAAAGGCACCCTCACTCTTCTTTTTCTTTGGGGGGTTATTATGTGAAAAGCATTCCTGACCTCCACACAAGTGGGATCCATAAAGACTTATGTGCCTAAAGGAGTGTTAAGGTGAATTACCTTAATTTCTTTTTTTTCTTTTTTTCTTCTTACATTTTCGGGTGGGGGTAATGTTCTGTTAACACCAGGTCTGCTCGTTGTTTTATTGTCACAGGTCCAAGGCTTTATTTTTATGATCACAGTTTTGTAAGTTAAGATACCAGTGAAGTGTTTCTCCCTCCCTAATAGAGTCTCATGAGGTAGCGACGGCTGCTACACTGTGATTGTCTGCTGAAGTGTAGAGTGGCAGAGGCGTCTCTTATCTTGCTGTGTAAATGTGTTAATGCTCATCTGGCTTGTGTTCACTGTCCAGCCTGTATACATTTGATGTCAATTGAACGGTAATGGTGATCTTGCCAAGCTGAGTTACAGTTAATTGGCAGGATGTGAACAAAAAACATGTAATGCTTTATGTTGACATGAGTGGCAGAGGCGTAACGGGGTGTAAGATTCAGTAAGCCATATGCGGAGTTTGTGGGATTTTTTTTTTGTCGATCCTGTAGGAAAAGACGTTCAGGTCGCTGACGGTTTTCTAAGCTGAGCCGCTGCCGACACTGAGGCTTTTCATGAAAGTTGATCTCTAACATAGCAAGGTTTGTACAGAGATTTGTCCCAGTATGGGGGTCGGGGGGGGGGAAGCAACCACAGCTGGTAGTGGCTTTGCTAGAAGAAATCCACAGTATTGCCAGCTCAGTCCAGCACCGAGTGACAGTCAGACCATTGTCTCTCTTCCATCCAGAATCCACGGATTTACAGTATCCTACCCGTCAGATGCATGGTACACTGTCTCCTGGCTTTAAGCATATGTTGGACATCGGGACAATCTCACACTCAAAGATCCAGAGCAGTCGTAGTAATAACTGTAACAATGTGATTCATCTGTGGTGTCAAACCGGCTTGTTAATAGTTCCCATTACTGCTCGTCTCCATGCCCCTTCACTCTGATAGAATTCAAGTTCTCCCTGACAGTCTTTTGTGGAGTGAGGGTTGTTGAAGTATTGATGATAGCAACTGCCAGGAAAGTAATCTCAGTGACATGTTCCCTGTGATGACCTGCGAAGTCGTCGCTTGTCTATGAAAATGGGAATTGAGGAGGTGCCACCCCCCAGGATATTATCAAGTGAAACTGTTGTCTGTTGATTCATGTTGTAACCCATTTACTTCTTATATATATATATATATATATATATATATATATATATATATATATATATATATATATATATATATATTTTTTTTTTTTTTTTATATATATAAATATATATATATATATATATATATATATATTAAAAAATATATATATATATATATATATTAAAAAAAAATTACATACTGTGTTGCCCATTTTCCAAAGCACAATAGTTTTTCCCTCCGCACCAGGCAGACAGCTTTCCGTTCACTTCCCTCTGTGATGGATACATGTTAAGAAATGCTTCCAGCTCTTCATCCCTCACAGTGGAGATCTATATCCTGTTCACCATGTCAATGTTTGTCCTTTGGGTTTCAGCATAACTGTTTTCATGTGATGCAGTTTGGTATCGAGTCTAGACTTCAGTCATACCCTGATGTATAACTTAAAGGAGTACTCCACCATTTTAGCATGCACTCTAATAACATTTATTCAAAACTGATGCAGCAAAACCAGAACTATCTTTTATTTATTCCATACATTCTTCTTCCCTGTCGACACGGGGGGGAGCCTACATTACCCACAATACAACTCTACCACCGACAATTCAGCCGGAGATTCGGGTTTGTTATGCTAGTCGTGGCTAACATAGCAAACGTATGCAGTAGGACTCCCCAACGCCTATGAACAGACCTCGACGTGTACATTCTGTGGAGTACCCCCTTTAAACACATTTCATTCTCGTTGAAAGTTGATCTTCATGCCCTGCAGAAAAGAGCGGGAACCAATGGCAGCCTGGAAGAGAAACTTGTTCAAACACTAGTTTGCTTTGGAAAATGGTCGGCAGTTATGTGACATTGACATGATTGGTAGTAAACTGGCCCAAAAACATGCAAGCACCAGTGCGGTCCTTTTTTAAACATACTGTACGGTCCTCCATAGAGTGATCCAAATGTGTGCATCATCTCTCAGCAAGTCATCTTTAAGATCTTCCGTATACAGTATTGCCTTGTCGGGCTCACATCAGGTTCTGTTTCATCTCGACTCAGAAAAAGATTAACAACCGCACTGTTTTGTCTTCGTCTGGGGAAGCCTGTGCACTCGCATGTAAGACAAGTCTCCTATGGATTCACTTGCACAAGTCTAACTGACATAACATGCTAGTTTCTGTGGCAACAACTCTGGGTCCGGTGAGTACTAGCGACCATAGAACTGACAAGTGCACAGGAGGCATCGTTACGTTCACGATTCCAGTCATTCGCAAGCCTGTCACACTAGTTGTGTGCAGTTACTTTACAAGAAAATGGGTCAGGAATTTGGATGACGAGTCAAAAGTTTGAAAATCTTTGGCTGGTAACACATGTTGTGTGATGGTTTAATGTCAAAAAGAAGGTCAAAACGATCGATACTGCATTCTCAAGAATATTCATTTAGGCCCTGAGGTATAACTGCCATGTTAGTTGCATCACCAATGCCAACAAAAGTGCCTTCTGTTTGATCACTAGGCCTTGAGCCAAAGACGAGCAACAGTAATAGCCTTGTAAAATGAAGAATGGTAACTGTAACGGGCACGAATGCTTGCCTTCCTTGAAATGTAATCTGATAAATTGGTAATTCCCAAAGAGTTGATATCCAGTATCGGTGCATTAATCCATTTGGAAATTGCCAGACAAAATGCCCTGTCAAATCAATGGTCATCCCCTTTTCCCTTCCTGAACTCCACTATATAATTATCATCTTTATTTTGTCTAGCTAGGACATGTTTGTTAGCTAAAAATACACTCTGTTTAAACTACATGATTGTAATGTTTTTTTTTTTCATCCCTAATTATGCCCTTTAGCTGTATAGACTGTTAACATTCTGGGTTATTTTAGTAGAAAAAATAATAAAAAGATGAGGATTTGGGGGGGGGGGCTAGGAATCCATGTGTCAGCATACAATGTTTATTAAATTTCTTTGTGGAGGAAAACTTACTGGGTTTGCTTCTGTATTGCCAAATATGTTTTAAAATGCTGTATTTTCTTACATGGAAAAGTGTTACATGAATGGTAGGAGGGTGCAAAAAAAAATGAATCTGTTCAAATCCATCTTACCTTAAGGGAAAACTGTGGTTGACATGAGAACATTTTTAATTGTGTCATTGTCATGTGGAAATGATCTACCATTAAAACATTCCCTCTGAAACTACCGCTCATTTTAAGTCATTTGAATGAATTAAATACTGTTACACATATAGTAACAGTGACCAGACAAGAAGCCGATTCACCACTACATGTAATACTTTGGTTACTGTGACATTAAAGGATTAGTGCACGATGTATTTGTCTCAGAATAATAGTTGGGTTATGAACATTAAAACAGGTTTAACTTGCTGTCATTCCTCCTGTTTATTATGCTGGCCTTTTTTAAAAACATCCCTTCCTATTATGCTTCCAACGGAGGTGAGGGTGGACAACATCCACAGCTCCTTTGTGTGAAACTATTCCAAAGTTGATCTGATGTTACAAAAATGTCCAACGTTTGTGTTTTTAGAAGTACATTTCCTCTGTGTCACCTCTCACAGCTCAGCAAGGAAACACAAAGGGAATTCTGTACCTGTAACCTTGGGAGACGCCCGCTTGATTCCATCAGCGTAGACATTGCTGAAGCCTCATTAACTTCAGATAAAAATGTTGACTATATATATTGGCCCAGAACGAGGGCTGTGTATTTTGTCCCCAAGCCTTCCAGTGGAAGTGTATCAGGAAGGGAACAGGAGGAATTATTACAATTTTAAGACAGATCTGAAAGTGAACCCGCTATTGGACCTTTAGTTTCAGGTTCCTAGAATTTCCTTAATGCAACTCGATAGTTTTTTTTTTTTTTTTTACTTTTGAAAGCTCCTCCAGAGCAACAAAATCACACGACGGATTTCAACCCTCGTGATGAGTGGAGTGAACTTAATGTGAAAAATGTTTTGTCCTTATTCCAAGAAGTCTCTTATCAAATCGTTTATCTTTAAATCTGGCAATTGCTCGGTTTTAGCACTTTGAGTATCATTCTTTATGTTTAGAAGTTATTCTACCATTTACTTCTGTTAACCTTCTTTTGAAACTTAAACCATAAAGTAAACAAGGGCCTTCAGATAACTGGATGCAGATGCTATTGAACGCCAACTCTCATGTGACAGGATATTAAAAATCAGTGTGAACATATACAGTATCCCTCCTGTTGATAGAATCCTGAGTCACCGGGACTAGAAAAAGTCTCTTTAATAATCAGTGCTGATAGTCAGTTTATTGGATTAGTGGTGTGTTTTTTTTTTCGGGAAAGGTTTCACATTGATCTCCAGTTGTGCAACAGCGATTGTGTAAATGGCGATTACAGCTGGACCAAATCCAAAAGGCATTGAAAAAGGGCTTTTTATAAAAATGTCTCCCACATCTCGTATGCATGTACCGCTGCATGTTAGAAGGAAATCTAAAGCAGCGTCTTAATATTTGTTCAGCTGTAACATGGAGGTCAAACATGTGATGAGGGTAGGGTACACGCAGAGTCACCATAGTTCTAAAGTTGTATTGCTGCCATCGACCACCATCATGTCACTTAACCCTTTAGGTGCATGTTGGCTTTGAAAGCATTCAGTCAGTGACTTTGAGAATAGGCACCAAGGCTGCAAAGTAGACTTCAGTGTCCTCTACAAACAAAAACACAGTTTGCAAATAGAGTTCTTTTGTCTTTAATAGCTTGATTCATATCAAAATATCTCGATTTTCACATATAAAAATAAAAAACACATATGATTGGATTCAGCACTGCAATTCACAACAGTACATGTATTCAGCACTTAGCATAAAACATGCTCAGAAATGACAGCTTCCAACAAAGCTGTTGTATCAAACTGCGAAAACACCATTTTATGAATTTATTTAAGAAACTGTCTCCCCGAACATGTGATAAAAAGGAAAACAGGAGATGGTGTGGAAGCTCCCTTCTATTACAGTTTGCTTGTAAGGTGCTTTCTCTGCCAGCTGGACATCACCTGACCAGAAGAAAGGCTGAAGCAAATCAGTGAAGAAGGATTTTGACCTTGACCTTTTTATGATAGCAGTGGAAAGCCCTGCCACACAAGTATATCAGAAAATCCTGCTAAATAAAGTCAGTCATGGGTATCCTCAGGAAACCATATCACCAACATGTGAATTTTATAATGATTAAAATGTTCTATAGTGTTGGTGGTTTAGTTTCTAACTGCAGACCATGGGAGAAGCGTAGCTGAACATCATGGCGGTTTGATCGGTTGCATGGTTTCGAAGTGCGATTAAAATGAATTATTCTATAAGCGCTTGAACTAAACTGTATGCTTTCCATGAGGCATATAGTTTACATGGGATGGAGCCTGTCCGGGACCGGGTATCAGTCTGAGCAGGGGTACTCGGTCCAAGGAGGTAGTCGGCCCGTTTCATTCGCCAGTCTCCAGTACCTCTCCTTCAGGGTGAAGGCTGCTGCTTTGGGCTGCCTCTCCCTGGTGAAAACACCCTTCTTGTTCCCCACCACACGGATGATCGCTGCAGATCAACAAGAACCTCGTCATGCACAGGGCCCAAAAACAGAGGAACCTTTTGGAATGTTACGCAACATAAACACCCCCCCCCCCCAATATCCCTGTGTGAGTCTAACAATATTAGGTTACTTGTCATCAGTTCAGTTGATAGTGTCCTATAATATGTTCTGTAAATCATAGAGAGGATGTCAGAGTGAGTCCGGTGATGGACGGTCTGGACAGGATTTAGACGGTCTCTTCAATTTCAGCATAAACAAAATACTGCTCTGCTCACAACGTTCTCTGCTGCGCGCTGAAACGGCTGTTTTTAATACATTTATATACAGGAACAAACAAAAAGATCTGATCTAGATCCTGTGGACCAGCTCTAGATTAGGGCTGCAACTAAATTGTTATTTTTTTTTATTATTTCTCGAATTAATTGCTAGAAAATGGTGAAAGAAAGCACTATTTCCAAAAACCCCAAATTACATCTCCAAATGTTTTGTTTTGTCTGACCAACATACCAAATCCAAAAGAAATATGTAGTTTACGATCATAATTCACATTTGAGAAGCTTGAACCAGCTAATGTTAAATAAAATTATCTAAGGCTGCAACAAAGTTTTAGTTTTTTTTTTTAATTGATACATTTCTCAATTTTCAAAATTAATCCTTTGTTTAACTTACCAATAAATAATAATCATAGCTTCTAACATGAATCTTTCATTCATTAATCTTTTATTCAAGTATAATAACATACTAATACAAAATGATATAGATACTATATCATACAATATCATACAATAACAGTATAGTATTGTATTATTATCTCATAGTTTTGTATTGTTTGCGTAATTGGCAACTGCCCGGCCTGCAGAAGTGGACTTGTGCATCATATGAGTCTCCTGGTTGATGGATAACGGACGCACATCAAATTGCAAACGGGGCAACTTTGCAGCGTGATGTCAATGTAAATATTTTAGTGTCATAGGTTTAAATGCGCATAAATCATCAATCAATCATCAATAACTTGCAAAGGCTCTGGGAGCTTTCTTTTACAAAACAAGTCTACCTACGGGTCCAAATAAAAAGGAACCTGAACCTGAACCTGAACCTGGGAGCTAGAGATGACGAATCTGATTTTCAGCATGCCCGGTAACGGGAGCCACCGTAATGAACGGGACGGTGCTTGCATGCAAACCGCTGCATTCACATACTCAACGGTGTGTCGTTCCATGTGTTACGGGGAGAAGTGAACCGCTGAGTTAACTCAGGACACCAACAGGAGGAGAGTTGGGAGGAATGACAGCAGCTCTGGTTCACAGGCGGCTGCGTTCTCCAGCTGCAGTACCTTGTGACGTCATGAAGTCCGCAAAGTTCCAGATGAGTTCACCAACGACATACAGCTTCTTCTTCTCGTCGAACACTTTGTGGTAGTTCTTCAGGACTATTTTCTGGTACTCTTCAGTAAACATCACGGGTGGATCCTGCAGAGAGAAAAGACAGCTTTCTTAACCCCGGCCCCGACACCAGCATGTTGAGGTTTAGCAAAATTTGAAATTCATTGCAGCCTTGGAATACTACAATTCCTGGGGCGTTACAGTCAGATAGTTGGATGTGTATGAATACGAGTCCTCACACTGTGAAGCCCCGCCACCGCATCGGCTCCATATTCGCTCTGGATGATGGGTTTCTGGTACTTTCCATACCAGTTCTCAAACTGAGTGTTGAGCTGGAGGGTGATGAGCTCCACGTGGCCTGGATCATGGTACCAGGAGAAGTAACTGTTTACGCAGATGACATCCACGTAGGGAGCCTAGAGAGGAGACAAAAGACTTCACATGACTCGTAGAGACTCTTCGACACGCCCGGGACTTCCCCGTTCAGTTCTTTAGGAGCATAAATTCTAAATTAACGCTGTGATGATGACCCCTTTTCGTAGATCCCCGCATTTTTCCATAACGAAGCAACAGATTTTCTAATAGTAGTAATTACCTGTGATGGGGCGAATACAAACCAGTATTTTCATAACACTAAAAGTGAATGTTGTTCACTCTGGAGTGGCAGCTTTCTCACATTTGGCCATGATACAGTGCAGCAGCAGCAGCAACTGCTCACTCAGTTATTCGCTCTGAGGTAAAGAAATCGTGTCTGAAGGTAAACTAATCAGTGCCTTTAAGCTACCAAGTACGCCCTAAAAGATATTCCTCACAGAAGAGGAATGCGAGGCATGTCAACAACATAGTTTGACACTGGGTCAACAACCTTAGAAGCTCAGCAGGACAGTTGGACTCTTACTCCCTTATTTTATTTTCATTTTTTTTTTTAAATCAGGCCTTAATGTTAAAAAGCAGCTGAAGGGAGTTTTTAAGTAGTTATGAAACAGTCAGAATTTAAACCTGATGTAAAACCTCTTTATGATCAACATAAGCAAACGGAACCCTCAGCGTCAAGGTCGGCCGTTTCTATTTAGTTCTTCTTCGAAGCCATTTACACACGCTGACTGGAAGAGCCTGCGTTTACATTTTCACAGGCAAAGTTTGGCAGTGAGTCTGTTAGACAGTTAAAAAAAAGAAGCAGCAGCAGATTTTGTCTTTCGAGACATTTAGTTTTGACATTATATTTTATGGCTGATACTGGGATAATTCAAAATCAGACTCTGACGAAAGTTGTCGCGTTATGCGTTTACGCTGCCAGCACTATCAATCAAATCTGATCAAACCCCACCCACACAGTCCCAAGTATGTAGATTACTGTATTATAGTTTCCTGATAAAAGTGTTTTCGCCCCAAAGTTCAACTTTGATTGTTTCCCATATAGGTCAATTTATATTTAATGTTACAGAAAACACAAATGTGAAAAGTTACAGTATCTGACCTTAAAATGTGAGTTTTTAGTATCGCACACATTCTGCTCATAGGACTTGGTCACAAGTCTGTTTCACCTCTGACCACAGCGTGCATCACTGATGGGAGCGGTTGACATGATGATGTCACCGTGTACTGACACACCCTGGAGTACACATCTACATCACTGCAGCAAGTTGAGAAGCTTGCAAAAGCAAGGTTTTAAGTGTTTAAGGACTAGTGTGCAGGATCTGGGGATCTATGGGCAGAAATGGAGTATAATATCCATATTTATGTTTTCCTTAGTATGAATCTGAGAACCATTGTGTTTTTATTAGCTTAGAATGAGCCCTTCATATCTACATAGGAAACGGGTCCTCTTAACCGGCCTTTCGCATTTTTCTTACATGACCTGTTCAAGTTATTCTTTATTTATTTATATATATATATATATATATATATATATATATATATATATATATATATATATATATATATATATATATATATATATATATATATATATATATATATATATATATATTGACACCACTTGCATCAATACAAATAATTACTACTAATGTATGAAATAATAAAGATGCTTTGTAGGTTTTCACTGTTGATAAAACTCACCCCTCTATCCCTGGCATAGTTACTGGATGAAACAAAAGTGACGGGCCGAGTTGGATCCAGAGCTTTGGTATGTTGTATCACGGTCCTGCAGGAAAAGTATTTACATTGCCATTTCTTTTTCTTGATCACAGTTTTATATAAAATCACTACAATGTCACTGTGCTAACCTCTTCAATTTCAAGAAACTGCTTTAGTTTTTTTTACAACTTCAGTGTGACAAAGCACGTCTGTGCGTGTACTCCACATTTCCCCCCATACGGCTTTACTCGATGGGAACGATGGTCCTATGGTGGACTAGGACTCAGTAATTGCTTCAGGCTATTACTGAGCTCCAGCTGTTTGTGTTCAGGGCAGGTTCATGACTACTCCTACTGCATTCCACATATCAGAGTAAAGGATAGGCTGTGAATGAATAACAGACCAGTATCTACAAAAAGTTTAAAGTTTTACACGTTCTAAAAGTGTGGGGCTTTGAGAGGCATCCTGGTAGCCCAGTTATTGTCCATCCATTGTTTATCAAATGAAGCTGAAAAAGAAACATCCTAAAAACTCACTGCAAAGGCAATGAATGATCTTGCATCCAAAAAGGGGCCGTTAAGTCAGTTTGTGTATGATGAGTGGATCCATTCAGGGCTTCACATCAACAAAACCACCAGCACTCACTTGAAATAGAAGTCAGCAGGGGGCATCTCCGCAGCCGGCTCATTGGCTACTGACCACATGACCACAGAGGGATGGTTCTTGTCCCGACGCACAAGCTCGTCCATGACAACCAGGTGATGGGTCAGGGAGGCATTTCCAAAACTGAGGCTACATTGGCAAGGCACAAACCGCACACACCGAGATTAAAGTTTTTGGAAAAGCTAGACTTGACACACCAGATCCACCAGTCACTTCAGGTTACCTGGTCTCAAACCAGCCCACAAGGCAAAGCTCTATCAAAATCTGTATGCAAAAACAGTGAGGACAGGGCCAATTGTATTTGTGACCCGACATCATTAGTTACTTTTTTTTTTTTAAAACTCTTAACTTAACCCCCATGTTGTTGTTTTAAAAATAGTTTTATTCTCCGTTTGACAGAAATGGACAGCGCTCTGTCCTCTGTTCCTGTCCTCATACATGTAATGTATGATGCATGTTGCCCTCAAACACGCCTAAAAGGTCAGAGCGATGCGAGCGGGGACACTTACATGTCTTTGATGCCCACGGCCGGGCACTCGTCTATCACCACAATGCCGTGGCGGTCACACATCTGCATGATCTCCTCTGCATAGGGGTAGTGGCTGGTACGGAACGAGTTGGCCCCCATCCATTTCAATAAGTTAAAGTCCTTGACAATGAGGGGCCAGTCGAAGCCTTTACCTCGAATCTGGAACACAAAGTAAACAGGGAAAGTCAGGACTGGATTATTGGACTGTAGTAACCTTTTCTACCATATTTCTTGTCCATATTTAGTAGGATAAAGATGGTCTGTGGAGGTTAGCTTGCATTACAACACATGTTGCTTCAAAAAAAGGTAAACGACAGTCTTTTGGTAAAGGTCTTGCTTCCCTCTAGTGGTACTCACATTAGAGTCCTCGTGTTTATTGACTCCATGGAAGTAGAAGGGCTTGTTGTTGATGAGGAACTGGGTGCTGGTAACGTTGACCGTGCGGATGCCAACTGGTAGAGTATACACATCCTCGTACGCAGACTTCTCATCGGCTGCCTTTAAGCGAACCTAGAGGTTAAAACGCAACTGTCAGAGACGTCTCTTTCAGCAGACTTTGCTGAATAACCAACGGCTACAGTGGGCTGGAGACCCCAAGTGGTGCAAAAAAGAGCAAGGAAGAAAAGTGAAGGTGTAATTAAAACAAAAAATATAGTTAAATTCGGCGAGCAAATCATTTTTTAATTTTTCATCCCATTTAGATATTTTCTCTTTTTATTTACGACTAATCATTTCATCTCTGATTTACCACGGCACATGTTAAATCACGACACTTGAAGTTTGTGCCGGGTGCCGTTTTCAAAGAATACATCTCTAAGCATTATTCCACCGACAAAGAGGAGCAGAATCACAGGTACAAGAAAGTCTACAATTCAGTGTACAATTCAGTGTACAATGTTCACAAGACATGTTGACTTGTTGGAAACAAAAAGCTCAGTCTCTATCGACATCAACACATAAACGCTCTGTGCTGTTCAAGTGAGCGTCAGTCAAAATGTCGGCTGTGGAAAAAGGTCCATTTTACATGACTGTATTATAAAACATGAACTTCTCCTCCCGACTTAAGATTGAACACCAGGTGCACTGAACAAAGTTCACCCTCATACTGGCCACCTATATATCAAAAGCAGAATATTATTTCTCAAGCCAACTGCCTTGTTCACATGCACGTAAGCACGTCGTCTTACCTCCATAGAGTAAAGGTAACCGGGGTTCTCGTGCATCAGGTACGGCCACCACAAACTGACATCCATTACTTTGAGGACTCCAGATGGCTCGCTGGAGGAGGCAACACAGTGGCCATCTTTGTCCATCAAAGTGACAGTCAGGGTGGCTGAGGCGGCATCTCGGACTGATATCTTGTAATTGACGAGACCTGAAATGAAGGGAAACAACACTCTGAACTACGTCACATAACTACTCTTTGGTAGTTTATAAAAATCACATGTAGCTTTATTGAGCAGTTTACTCTCCCACAAGCGTGTTGGTGCTGGGGATGACTTGAAATCAATTAGTAGTTCTGTTATAATCACATGCATTAATTTACCAGTGTTATCCAAGAAGTTAGTCACCACGGTGATGTCGTCCACATACGCCTTAGGAGTAGTGTACAGCAAGACGGAGCGATGTATGCCGGCATAGTTGAAGAAATCAAAGAAGATGCTTTGCACAAAATATCCATCAGGATACCTGTTGAGCAATTAAATTATGCAACATTACACACATTTTAATGCCGTCCCAAATACCACATCAAACTAGAAAAGGGTACAGTCTCAGAGAAAAAGAAAGAGGAAAACGGCCGTATTTCTACAGTTTCCCAGAACGGACAACCCAAACACTGTGGGAGCTGAAGTGTTATCTGACGTGTCACTGCTGAGTGATACATGCCATCCATACGGGAAGGAATGTATGACTACAACTGAATTGAAATGAAATGTAAGTGCTCAACTGCAACTGAATTGTCATGCAATTCGTCACAGTTGAAGTTGAAGTTAAAGTAAAACTGATGAAAGTAGTTGAAGCGTCAGTACAGGAATGATGATGTAACCATGTTAAAAATAAACATAAAATATTTACTGCAATTTCTCAAAACTTTAAAAAGATAAAATATTATAAAGATGTTTTAGAGTGAAAAAGCTGTGAAACAGATCACAGCATTTTCACTTTAAAAACATCTTTATAATAGAGACTTGTCTAGCTTGAAGAACTTGTAGGTTTAAACATTCATTCCTATTATTAAAACAAGGGAAAAGGATTTTTAAAATACTATGACTTTAAACATTAGTTTTATGGGGCCATTACTGTAGAAAAAACTACTTGCAAATGTGTGTGGAGAGTTGTGTAACTGCATCTCAATCTGTAAATGTGCGTAACCAGATTTGTAAATGTGTAATAAAAAAAGAAATACATCATGCTCAGATATGTTTTCGCATTGTAATGAAAAAAAAAAAAAGAAGACATTCCCGAGGACAGCTATGTATTCGCTTCTCGTTTTCCAACAGCTGTCGCAACTAGGACAACCACAGACGCATTTGGCGGAAAGTTGCCAGTTGCCAGGGTCGGCCGGTCGACATTTGCCGCCCTCTTGTCCTTTTACGCGCAGTCACTTTGTAAGGCCTGCCGAGTTGTAAAAGACGACTGCATTCCAGCTCACGGGCCAAATACTTAAACTTTTCAGCCGAGATTATCCATATACACGTACAGATGTGTCAACACATTTACCAATCTCACTCGCTAATCTGAAAACGGATCTGGACGGGTTCTGAATACACATTGCCTGATTCCCGTACACATTCACAGATCAGTGAGAATTTTGAGATTCCTTTGCACATTAACAAATCTGTTTACGCAAAACGCAGATTGAGATTCGGTTACACAACGGTCCCCCACACAGTTGCAAATAGTGTTGCTGCAATAATGACCCCCATGCAGTTTGCGTCAGTGAAGTCGGCACACCCCAAAAAAAAAACTAATTGAGGCGTTCGTTTTAGTCAGCGTTTCACTTCAAAATAAGAAAAGCCTGAGTTTACTGGGTCTTGTCGTCCATGTGCTTGATGGATCCTGGTGGAAGAGTATTCAGAGACAGAGTGTTGTTGACGGCGATGGTGAGCCTGCATGGCTGTGTTGGGTCCTGGCGCAGTAAAGCGCCTATCTCAGCCTCAAAAGGAAGATGGCCACCTTCATGCGCCGTCACTTTCACCCCATTCACCCACTGCAAACCCAAAGAAACAAAATTAGCGCGGCCACATTATTACAAGAGGTGGCCAACGGAAAAAGGGATGGGTGTCATATTTTAAAAACGGCAAGAAGTGAAACAATTACTTTTTATTTCCCCAACTTTGATTGAAGTGGATAGAGACGGTACGCGTGATACTCACCACGACTGTGTAATAGTGGGCACTTCCCACTCTCACGACAATTCTTGTTCCTTCGTCGGCGATCCAGCGGCCGGGCACCACCACCTCTCTCTCATACCAAACCCAGCCAATGAAATCTCTCAGTGTGGGGTCCTGGGTGATGTCATTGTAGCTGGCAGGAACTGGCATGTCAATCACAGGGCCGGTCTACGGAAGATAAAGCATCAAAGTGGATCTTCTCTGGTGAGTTTGTAGTTACAGGGATGACTATAAATCAGGAATAATAATATAAAGGAGTTAATAATGACTGTATTTTCTCTGATCTTCATTTTGCTCCTATGGCTATGGTTGGGTCCCAAACCGGGGGTCAGGACCCCAGAAGATAAAGCTCAGGGATCACAACATGGTTCAAGGAGACAAAGTTAAAATACATTTCTGTTACAATAATGTTGTTTTATATTTTTGGACATTTCTCTAATGTTATATTTGGGAGTCTGAAATAAAGTTCAAATTGTATTTATTAACGTTTTTTAAAAAAGCAATACCCCGTGACAGAAAATGTCCACGTCTCGCCTTTGAGACATGTACAGTGCTTCAGATTACCGTCAGTGGTTATGGAGGACTATTTAACACCTCGTTTTGCTTTGCTTTTCTTTGTCCAAACAACCGACGCGAGCTGCCATCAGCTGCGGTCGCGCTCACCTCCGCAAGGCGACGTTTATACCATGCCCTCTCGAAGCCCTGGTTCCTGTTTGGGGACCGGTCAGCCCGGAAGGTCCACACCCCGTTGAGCTCCTTCACCTCCCGGGAGGAGGACTCCCGGGGGAAGAGCATGCCGGCGTCCAGCGGACAGGCCGCTTCAAACACAGCCACTAGGCACAGCAGGCGGAACGCGCCGAGTCTTCCAGGTCTGGCCATCCTGAGAAACTCCTCCAAGTTCCACTCGGGAAGCTGCTACGCGGTCCTTTTTTATTGACGTAGTCACGTGCTTCGTTCCGAGGTCACGTGATCGCAGAGCTGCTTTCTCGCGTTGCTTTCGGTGACGGTCGGGGAATTGTCGTTTGAAAGGTGAGCCGCTCGTCGTTTAACGGTAATCATAAACCAGCCAAGAACAAAGAAACGGCGAATGGAAACATGTTTTTAGGTCCAACCCAATCATGAATAAATCATGAGATAATATGTTTAGTATTTACTTTATTATTCAATATTCCAATGTACTTTAGGGACATCATTTAAAATGAAACTCGAAGGCAGCGTGTCGTACGTCTCCACCAAATTAAAAGCCCCGGCTTATCACATTTCAATGTCGTCAAGAGAACAGACGCAAACATAAATAATCCGCAACGTGAGGAAACCTAATTATGTAACGCTATTTCTAATTCCGCACGGCAGCGGTTCTAAAGCGTCCTACCCGGATGCAGCGTTGAAAAGATGACACTAGATGGCGCCAGACACTCGATCAATTTGAGTGAACAGCAGAGCAACACAGAAGCGTCAAAAGTGTTCTTTCAGCACATGGACGGATTCATCTGCAACAAGTTTTGAGCTCCTTCTGGTATTTATAATGAATGTATTTATTTATTTGGTCGAACACAAATCTATTCAGGAATGTGCACCTTTCCCAAATTGAAATGACAACGAACCTACTACCATTCAGTGAAGTTGTTTCCTTGGTTATCCATCCATGATTGTGGGTAATAAGTCTTAAATGAGCCCGGAGGATATTTGGGGATTTAGGGAGTAGATGCTCTCAGTGAAGGCTACTGCAAAACTATTAAAAAATATCCACATCCTTAAGGACTTAGTGATAGTAATACTAACCTGTTTATGTTATTATGTTTAATAAAAACAAAACAAAAAAATCAGTTTCAGGTTGTGCTGTAAAATCACAAAGCCCTGTTGGCATTGGGGTGTAGCCTACGCTGACCATGAACTGCGATGCCCCTGGTTCTCATTCCTCATCTGTTTTTTTGGGGGAGTTTCTCCTGATCCGATGAGAGGTCCTGGGACAGAGGATGTCTTTGTGTACAGATTGTAAAGCCCTCTGAGGCAAATTTCTTATTTGTGATTTTGGTCTATACAACAATTAAATTGAATTCAATTGAATTGAATCTGTCTCTGTCCTCTCTCTACTGTCAAATTGGAAATATTGACAGAAAATGGACAAAAGTAACCTTTAAAAACACATTGGGTTTCATAAGGATAAAAGGCCTTTAGTCGTTACAAAATATGTTCACTCCAAGAATTATTTTCAGTTTTCTTAGTGACCCAATGTGGTTGAATCGTACTACTGTGCATCGCAAGTGTATTTGGGGAGAGTAGTCTTCCATGATCTTAGAGTAGCATTTGTGGAATGAGGGTTATGAATAAATATATATCACAGTTGTATTGGATTTCTATTTTTTTAATTTTAGTCTGACATGGGGAAAAAAGCTGTATAGGGTTGTATTCCTTGTGTGGATACGTTCAAAAGCTTGTTATGTGCAATTAGTCTTCAATTGTTTTTTGGTCAGTCTTCGATAATATACTGATGTTGAGTTTAAGTTTTTACATTTAGTAATTGGCAGTAAGAGAGGGCAGAGCAGACAGCTGACACATGATGTAAATATGACCATTTACTGGTAGGCTTGCACTTATTGAAAATGTTACCCTCATGGATTTATCAGAAAACGTTCAGATTTAATTGTGGGGTTTATATTGCCTGTTTTCAAAACATCCCACAGAGGTCGCCAGACATCTAACGAAAGGGCCAAAGTGGGATGGAATGGGAAAGAAAAAGGAGAGAAGGAGAAGGAGAAGCAGAGTCTGATATATAGGCTAATTACAGTCAGGAGATAAACAATTAAAAGTAGATTTACCACTTAAAAGTTGATGTTGAAGTTATTCACGACAGAGGTACGTGTTTCGGTGGGTTGTTGTTCACCAGAAGGTTACGGAGATTAAAGTGATTAAGGACATGACAACTGCAATCTACTCGCATATTGCAAATAAATTGAAATTCAACTTTATATGCAGGTTGTTGTTTCATGGTTGGTTTCTGACAGAGAACAGTGAGGATTTTCAGAGAGCGTGAGGTACAGCAACGACCAGAGCCCCTCCATGAAGAAGTCCAGGAGCCCCTCCATGAAGGAGTCAGGAGCCCCTCCATGAAGGAGTCCAGGAGACCCTCCATGAAGGAGTCCAGGAGCCCCTCCATGAAGGAGTCCAGGAGCCCCTCCATGGTTCTGGACCACGCGCTGGATTCTCCACTTGGATTACAGATAAATTGGCAACTGGCAACTTTCCGCCAATTACAGATAAATTAATTGAAAAATATATAGGAGGCCCTCACTGAACTGAATATACGTAGTTGACTTGAAATTAGACTCTTACTTGCCAGAACTGAAGCTGTTGCATCCAAGGAGGAAATAAACAAGGAATTAAGAGACGGTATTAAACAAAAATGTGAAACTGCCCAGCTGTTAACATAAAGTGAATGGTGCACATTTAAATTCCATTTCTGTTTTTGTTTTTTGTCACTTGGATGAGAGCTGTCAACAAAAAGGGATGGGTTTCAGTTGGTTTATTTCAGTTTGAAGTATCCATGTCTTATTAGCATCGTCCTTACAAGCAAAAAAAGTTTGACATCTGAGTTTAGAATTCAGATGAAAATCCAGATCTTACTCATTATAGAGCAAGCGCAGTAGCATTTCATTAAACCCCACCTCCTCTCATTCACATGAACAAAGGAGGTCTGGATTAGGACCTAATGATGATTCATGTGTTCGTACTCATACTTATACCTAAAGTTTCAGACATCTCTTTTCCAATGTAAATCTATGGGAAAAAGTATTTTTGGACCCCGTGTCATCACGTGACGGACCAGGAAATTGTAATTCCACCTTCGTGGGGTGTATGGGCTCTGTTCCATAAAGACTCATGCAATCGTTCAATTTTTGACTGCTTTTGTGGATGATGAGCTGGTCATGGTTAAACGTTGTGTAATGATACTCGTTACCTGGAGAGTTTGGTAGAAGATATACGTTATTAAAACTTTACGTTTCTAAGTGAAAACCTGTGCAGCTAACATTAGCAGAGTATATTAGCACATCACTAACTAGTGTTAGCACAATGCTACTACGCTAGCTACTGAAGGAATACTGAATGTAGACACGTACTGCTTTTGCTTTTTAAAGATTTGAACAGTGAATAAAGACCTCCAGGCTTTACAGGAGCAGTGTTCCTTAACTTTATTGTCCTCTGTCTGGTTTTACATCGTGATCTCTAGGCTTTAGCTTTGGTCTTTATCTTTTAATGAGATGTTTGGCTATTAAGATTTTCTTTCTAAAATCTTAAATTGACATCAAGGTCTAACTTTCTTTCACCACTGCACCAGAACCTTCATGAAAAAATATTTTGGCTGTCCTGAAATCAATGTAAATCGTCTAAATTTCTATATGATATCCTTTTACTTAGTTGTTGTCAGCTCTAGTGCTTATTTGTATGAAAATTACACAATTGCCTCGCAATGAAGAACTTCCACACCGAGGATGTTGTGTGTGTATGGCCTGTACTGCTGCTTGGCGATCTAAAACTATCATACGCCAGGAGGAACGTCTGTAAATATGACAATAATTTGATATATGAGACTGATTGGCAGGTCAGTCATGGACGATCAGCTAAAAAAAAACGTTTTTTGTATCGCTCAGTGCATCTCTAGTCATTTTGGGTTATGGTTAGTATTATTGTACATCAGCACAGTTAATAAAGGTTGCATTTACCTTAATAAATCAGTGATTTAATGCACCACCTGGCCAGCACCCCAAATTACCCAAATCACCCCCCCCCCCAAATATGTGTGTAACCAATAGGTGCATGTGGTTCTGGCTAACATGCAACACGAGGACTTGGCGGTGCACCGGTCTCACAATGGTGCGGTGTCCATTGACTTCTTATTCATTATCGGTCATTTTTGTTTAATTGTCTGAGTTTTGTTGTTAATTATTTTGCGGCTACATAGAAGAAGGTGATGTATATTTATAATTGATAATCAGTGGTATGAACAGGCTGCAGGTACCATCTACGGAAAAGGAATGCATTGTGGGTTTGGGCGCAAGGGCTCGGTGGTGTGATGTTTTTGAGGTACATTTTATTTTCCCACATAACTTCTTAGTCCCAGAGGGAGTGACTCCACAGACCCTTGCAGACTGAAATGCAGTTTTTCTATATTTCTTTATTTTTTTTACTTCTTATTTATGTCTGCAATTTTCTTCAACCTTATGACCCCTTCCAAAACCTTTTTTTTCTGATTCATTCTAGGGGAGCTTGCTTTTTCATTAAATCAATATATTTCACATTGACCAAGTGACATATCAGATTTGGAAGACTCTATTCCCAAGGGATAATCAAATCAACCGAACTTTGATGTTGGATTTTATTGAGTTAAAGTTATGCTGTCTGGCTCAGAAAAGTCAAATTGACTGTGCATCTAAAGTACAAAGATGGCAGGGTTGTCCCAAAGGGCTTCACAGAGTGACACGCTCATCCAAACAACCCATAGCACTGCCATCTGCCTGAAATTAATGTGAGGTTAATGGTGAGTTCAGTGTTAATTTCCTGTGTGAAGTCTGTCTCAAGTCATTTTCCCACCAGTTAATTTGAGATGTTTCAAAATGAAAGTACTTTTAATCTATATTTGGAGCTATTCCTCTGGTTCCCATGTCAGTGATGTCTCATACATACCTATCCTTGGATTATAGACCCCTGTGGCACACATTAAATGTAAATATTATTATCACAATATGGTATGTTGGTCCTCCGCTGTAAAAGGTCAAAAGAACTTTAATAATTGGAATCATCACGGCTTGATGTGTGTGTCAAATCCTGTTTGTTTACGACTTTGATTGATTTTGATCCAGTCAGACTACATTTCCAGTCCTCCATGAACAATGTAAAGCTCTAATGACTCCCGCTGACTCTCAGTCACTAGCCACAACTCGTTCACATCACACTTGTGATTCCACAAGGCATTACAGAAACAAGTTCTCTTCTACCTGCTCACATTTTGCTGCTGTTTGACATTTGTCCACACGACGGGACTCCTTCCCAAAAGTTTTTACAGATCTTCACCAACGTCAGATCTTCGTTACATCTCTATTTCTCTGCCACAAACACCAAACCTCACTGACAAAGCAAAGGAAAAAATCAAGTGTTTTATTCCTTTTTTATCTCAGACATGGTGTGTCTTTCTTTTTCCATGTTCCTACCATCTTTGCAGCCTCTCTGATACACAGCTGTGCAGCTAAAAAAGCACTCACAATGCTCAGAGGAGCTGTTGGTTATAAAATAAGTCATAACCTTGACTAAGGAAAAAGCTGGTAGAGGTCATGCCCATCAGTGAGGGGGGGGGGGGGGGGGTAGCTTTTGGCAAACATATCATTCCTTTGTCTAAAAATCTCCTCTGTTCTTTCAGTCTTTAGAATTTTAGTTATTTGCACATGCATTTGCATTTCACAAGGCAGCTTATGATTGTGGGAATAACATTTAGAGATTGTGATGTATATTTTTGGTGGCTTTTGTTACTGTAAATTAACAGGAGGAATAAAAGTGGCATCTAGGTGTTTCTACCTTAATGCGCTTAACTAGTTGTGAATCTAATATAAAATTCAATTCAATTCAATTTTTTTTTTAAATGAGCTCCAGACGCCCAGATTGCAAAGAGAAAGCCCTATTGATCAAGAGGAAGCTCCTCAGTTATCATTATTATGATAATCCGAACCCAAGTTATTCTATTACACATGACATTGTTTCATTCATCCCATCTCAGGCCGTCATTTTTTGAAGCACTAGTTATTTTCATAGTTGACCTGCTGTTCTTACTTTTTCTTTTTTTTATGAAGACATTTGTTATTCGGCAAAAAATAAAAAATAGTCTGCAGTAAACCCAGTTTTGAAGGGGTGTTCATCCATGCATTATTGATAAGAAAGCAAGGGGGAGCGAGAACTATAAAGGGCGAGAAAGAAAGAATAAAGGGGGACATAATTCCCCAAAGCCAGGGTTTTTGCTGATATGCTTTTCACAGTCGGGCTGCGCTTGTTTTCCCGCTACATTAGTGGTGAAAGAACACACGGACGTGTGCAGATGTGAGGAGGAGTAGCGGCTTTCCTTTTGACCTGCTCAGATTGGTCAGTAAAAGTTAAAACCACAACGTACAGATATGGAAAAAAACAAACCTGACAATACAAGGTCAGTTGCTGACTTATGATATGAAGTGCAGATTGAAAGTGCAGCGTACATCAGTCTGCATGTTCTGTGTCAATGATATGATGGTCTAAAACCCTTATCTCTATCTGTATCTTGAGCAGATGTAATTAATAATGTTCTCTGATGACATACACAAGTAGATTAGATATCGGTTTACTTTCTTCGTTGATGGCTTGCATTCAGTTTTATTAATGAAATGTAGCAGAACTTGTCATTTCATACGATAACTGTCATCTATCCGGTGGAATCTTGTTTAAAAGCTGAAGCATTTAAACAGGCATGCTAGTGATCTACCAACAGCAAGTAGGCTGATGAATATCAAATCTGTGTGAAGGTAATGGTTTTAGGTTTCAGCCATTTGTGTTGTCCGTTTCTGTAAACCATGTCTAATAATAGTGTTCCACAGTTATTAATAGGCCGCTGCTAATTAACTGGTTCTAGTGTAATGCGGATGTACTTATGTGTTTCCTATAGTGCTCGCTGCATCCTGTCTTTTTTTACTTGTCGAGAGTGTCCACTCTGCTTGGATAAACATTTACGGCTTGGTGGCACATCTGAAAAGGACCCTGAATTATGTTGCTGTGCTCCTGAATTCTTCAGGCCATAACGAACCAACATGCTTCAAAGTAGCCTGTCTGTGTATTCCTCTAAATTCACAGGCTATTCCTCGAATTCTTTTGTGGGGATTTCTTGCGAGATTTCAGAGAAATAAAATGACAAAGGAGAGAAAGGATTTCCCTTTGCACTGTGCCTCATGTCTTACTCACCAATATCAGTCAGAAGCAGTAAGGAGTTGCTTTTTTTGTCACTCTACCGGAACCACAAGTTGTGCCCATGTGAACATGTGTCCCAAGGTGAAACCTGTCATTAAGAAAGCTTGCTGTGTGCTTTCTCCCTTCCTCCACATGTCCGCCCGGGCAGTGAAGTCCTTAGTACAGCACAATGTCGCATTGTGTCGCAACACCTGAAATATTTTCAACAACTACTCATTACTTTTTATTAGACTGTCCAATGTGATAAAAGCTTAATAAAAACTAACAAGAGAATAAAGTTCACACCATGCAGTAAATACTGAGCACATATTAATGGCTTTCCTCTTTGGCAGACCATCTAAAGAGGCATTGTATCTAATATCAGTCACTAATAGATTATAAAGCAGGTTGAACATTATAAATGAGTGTGTAAATGTGTTGCTAAACATGGTTAAGATGCAACAGTTGGAATTTAGTCAGGTGGGATAGGTAGGCAGTGTGACCTTTTGGCAGCTACAGCACAAGGACAGAGATTTAGACTCTAATAACATAACAAATTTAAGTTGTTACTGCCAAATTTCATCGAATAGTGTTTCATTCTCTGCATAAAGATGTTGTGCCTTGGCATACTCTCTGTATTTTGTTGTGTATTTGTTTTTATGAATTTCCAAAAAATGTACATCATGCACAATTGTCCTCCACCAGAGATATGAAACATGTAGGGCAAAGGGAGGAAGCCCAAATAAGGTGTAGCTGCACTGAGGGTCCTGGGAGGCTCGATCAGATAGCAGTAGTGGCAGATTGGCTGTGTGGGCACATGCATGGCAGAGGAGGAAGTCATCTCTTACGTCCTGCTGCGCCTCCCTCTATGCCAAGGTTTCACACTGACTGCCAAAGCTCCGGCTGTGATCAGGAGCCTGCAGAACCGCCGCCAGCTCTCCACCACGTTTTATTAATGGCCTCTTTCCTCCAGTAATGCCGAGTTTGAGGAGGTGAAATGCTAGTTATTTCTGCTATAGAGTGATTGCACTGCTCGGACCACAAAGAGGAAAACCGGTTTTCAGCTGGCAGAGAGGGTTGCCATCTGTCAACGTGTGCGTCCGATCTGGTGGTTATATTTGAGCTTTCCCTGTAGAACACTGGTGCACGTTAGCGGCTTCTGACACCACAGTGCTGTATGAGGTACGAGGTCGATCGATTTTTAATTCAAAGTCACAATTGTCTCCCTGGCAGCGGACCCAGAGATAACGGGGTCATTTTTAGAGAGAACAGTAATGGGTGACAACTTTTTCAATATCTCAGCAAAATTCCCGGCAATATCCTGTTAGTTCACAATCTTGTTTCCACGGCTACATGTGTACAGGTGAGGGACAAAACCAGCTAAAGATTAACTGTTTCTTTGCAACTTGTTAATGGCCGTCGGAGGTCACGCGTCCGGGGCTGTGGAGGGAAACGTAATAGCTGTCATGGGAGCGGGGCCGAGCAGAGGTCAGCGACCTTTTCCTTCAAACTAGAAGCTGTCGCTTTTAGTGACAGGAGGCAGGTGTGCTGCTATTTGCTGCTATTTTTGTGCCATATCTTGATCAATAATTAACTAAATGAGGACTTGTTTGTATCAGAAACAAAGCGCTGCAGATATTTTAAAGAACCTTACCACAATCTGTTATTCTGTTGTTTACATGTTTGCTCTCAAATGTGAAAAACATAATTGAAATTCATTCAGTTTCTTTCTTCTACTTGTCGCTGGAAACCTGGTTTGTTTTGAAGCAATAATAACGGCTTTGGCAGCAACATAAACCCAGTGTCAGTTTTTACATTTCCACACCTTGAGGGTAGAACATGCACACTGATCGGAGGCGAGCGAGTTCTCCCTATCTTTGTCCTCACAGTGTCAGAGTGACAATGGTGCACAAGAGAGGAGACAGAGGAGGAGGAGGAGGAGGAAGAAGAGGAGGAGGAGGAAGAGGAAGAGAAGGAGAGAGAAAAAGGGTAAAGACAGGGAACAGGCATTCCTCGTGTCTTCTCTCACTGTTCACATGTGAAAATACAAGCGTTGAATAATTCATAGCCTGTGGGAGGGTGAATAATGAATACGTGCAAGTGATTAAAGAATGCATGCTGATGAGCGAGAGAGAGAGGAGGGCTTCCCCCGCTAAGTGATCTCTCACCTGCTTCATCAAATGCAGAGGAGCTAAAAAAGCACACATACATTCATTGAGTACAAAGTGTTCCGCGTGCGCTGCCAGTTGGATTTTGCCACTTGCCATCGCGACACAACGCATAGCCACGTGCTCTGCTTGATGCATTTGTTTGCTCCGAAGCTCTCTGAAGGCTGTGGAACTATAGTAGATGGAGTGAAAAGGAGAATCCTTGTTTAAAGATGGTGAATAATACATCACTGCAGCATCCCGCAGGGCTGTGTCTGCACACTGGGCTTTCCTATGTAGGGAGAGGTGCCTATGACACACAAACACACACACACACACATACACACACACACTCTCTCTCTCTTTCCGTATGTGTGTATGCATGTTAAATATTCTCTGTGAAGTTGTGCATGTCTGCTGTGGTGGTGTTTGCGCAACATGACTCATTGGTTCCAGTGTTGAAAGTAACTCCTCACCTCCACCCATGCAACACCCACTGTTACGCACAACTATCTAAATATACACCTCACATGTATGTGATGAAGCAACAACCCCCCCCCCCCTCCTACTCCCCCAGGCAAGACAAAAGAGCATGATGCTCTTTTACTTATTAAAGTGATAGGCGGGATGTGCACGTGTGCTGGGGGTTAAAACTCAACGGTTTCATTGAAGCTGTGGCAAAACACCAGGGAGCAGAGGCTGGTATATGATGTGCACTGTGAAGACTTTATTTTCTTAACGTGTACAGCAGCATGTGTCATGACAAAACGAGGGGTGTGTGTGGCAACACATTGGTCAATGGAGGGAATTCATGTGTGCCTATTTAAGGCAGCACTGAGGGTTTTCCCTTTATTAATGATGCCAAGCAGTTGGGTGTCTATTCAGAATAGCTGCAGGAATAATTCATACTGACAACACACACATATTGAAGGAATATGTAAGGGCAAAGGCTTCATCTGCAGTAAAGAGGATATTGACTGGTTCAGCGGAATAAGATGAGCCAATCAGCAGGCCCAGAAGATTTGAAGAATTTCATGGGAATCATTCCGCAAATCACCGGATTAAAAGAGTGGGTTTTTAGAAAATTCAGTCATTTAAAAGTAAAGCTTTTTTCATTGCCATTTTGATTACTTATAAGTTATTATTTATCGGGTTTGTGTGGGGTGGTCTTGTTGGAAAATTTGATGTGTTTTTTGGCAACTTAAGAGCAGAAGTCCACAACAAGTTGCAAATCACACAGGTTAAGCAACAGTTGCCTAATTACACATCCAGCGGACATGAAGCAATTCATTTAGAGTTGGGTTTCGGACCACCTGATAAAGTAAGTCCAATATTCACTCTCCTTTTTGCCTGGTTTTGGTCTCCACCACTCCTGAGAAAAATATCTGTCTCGTTAGCAGCTAAATGCTCGATTGTGTTCAGCAGCCAGTCGCTAACCTTTTCTATCTGCTGTTTGGTGCAGAGTGGGTCGTGTAAAGTGGCTGAAAACGGCTGCAGCTGCTGCTGAAAATGAGGTGAAAACAGGCGACTCTTTGAAATGTCACGGTAGGAAAGGTCCATTTTGTTGGCTAAATAATAGAAATAATGATACTGGATCACTGCAAAAGCCTATAATACCAGTGAGACTGAACCAAAACACCCCCTGTAGAGCTGAGAGGTGGTGGTAATTCTCCGTGGGTTCATCACTCTTTTCACACTACACATAGTCAGTGGTCCAATTGTTAATATAAAGATATTGATAAGTGCAGCTTTAAAACCATGCAGTATCTGAGTTGATTTCCTGTCTGTGTGTGTGTGTGCGTGTGTCTGTGTGTGTGTGTGTGTGTGTGTGTGTGTAGCATTTACTGAGTGGTTCAGATGTCCATGCCTCTGGTGTGGGTCAGTGTTCTCCACAGTGGACCAGGATCATGGGGTCTTCAGCTGAACAAATAAATCAATGTTCCCTCTCTCCTTGCTTTGACTCATCAAAGCTCCCCAGTCGCATTCCTTAACATGACCCGAGGAAAAAAATATAACTGACAAATTAAGGATTTCACAAGAAAACTTTTAATGGATAGTAGTGTGATGTGATAGAAGAAAGAATAATGGACAGGCTTAAGAATGAGCACCATTATAGACAAAACCTCATCATGAGTGTATTTTCACATTATCGTAGTTTTGTCATTTGTCACATATTTCTATGCTCATGACATCATTTGTTATTAGAGGAGTGGTAAGTTCTGATCAGTGTTTGGCTCCCACACACAATCGAACACTTCCTCTTCCTGCTTGTGGAGAGATTGAATAGGAGGCAGGCACTGGAGAGAGTTCACAAAGAGACAGACACAGAGGATGTCTGGGGGACCATTTCTCGTGAAACTACACAGACACACACACACACACACACGCACACATTCCTTTGCTTGGAGAAGTGTATGCCACAGACTTGAGGTCTCTATTCAGGAGCTTACATGACAGCAGGTGTTGACTGTGAACCCTTCTCTTCGGTAGGAGGACACATCTGTTTGTACATTTAGACGCTAAGAATGACCACCTAATAGTAATATTTATATTACAGCTCCTTTAAGGTGAATTGGTAGCCCATGCTCCTTTTCCTGAAAGGATGAATTCTCTAAAGATGGTAATCTGTCAGAAACGTTCCTGTATTTGAGTTACATCCATCCATTATCCATCATCTTCTCCGCTGATCTGGGGTTGGATCGCAGGGGCAGCAGGCTCAGCGGGGCACTCCAGAAGTCCTCCTTCCATAAATCAAGAGCTTTGTCTTCCGGTACAATGCCTGCATCACTGCTGACGCCGCACTGCACCTGTCCATCTACCGCTCCATTTTACCCTCACTCCTGAACAAGACCCCGAGATACTTTTAACTCCCTCACTTGGGGGCAAGGACTTATTCCCAATCTGGAGAACGCAAGTCGCCATTTTCCAGGCAAAGAACCATGACCTTAAACTTGAAGGTATTGACTATCATGTCAACCGCTTCACATGCGGCTGCAAACTGCCCCAGTGCGTGCTGCAGGTGGTGATCTGATGAAGCCGACAGAATCGCTTCATTCGCAAAGAGCAGAGGCACAACTATGAGGTCTCCAAACCGGACATCTCCTCCCCCCGGCTGTGCCTGGAGATCCTGTCAATTACAATCACAAACCAAATCGGTTTGAGGTGGATCACCTGGTGGAGGCCAACGTCCACTGGAGATGTGTTTGACTTTGTGCCGAGTATACGGACACAGTATACCCCCATACCCCCCCCCACCCCTCTCCCACAGGACTTCCACCAGTCCACAAAACAAATTTGAGTTATAAAATGGCTTTATTTGCCTAAGCAATTTTATTGTTAGGTATAGATGGAGAGTTATGAGATATTTCAAAGTAAAGTATTAAAAATGCTGGAGTGGAGTCTCGTCGTCACTGAGGTTGCAAGGCAACTCCAGCCACAGTGCCCAGCAGCTGTTCACAAATAAATTGTTACAGCGCGTAACTCCCCTGTAAGCCAACAACTGTCAATTTCAGGCACACCAGCACCGTGGTTCAAGGGACGGTAATGTCAGTCGTTCAGTCAAACCACCGTTGTGGTCCAGACTGAAAAATGTCAACAATTATTGGATGGGGTGTCATGAAATTTGGTTCACACATTGACTCAAAACATTGGGGATCATCTCACTTTCCATCCAGCTCCCAACATCAACTCAAAACATTTATTTGTCCAATTCTTTGGTGTAAGACTAAATACCTGCAAAACTAATGATACACACATCAGCCATACTTTGTGTTTAGTACTTATTAGCTGATATTAGCACACTATAATGCAAAACTAATATGCTGAATGTGGTAAACATTATACCTGCTCAATTTCACCACGTTTGTGGTTTTGGGCATGTTAGCACTTTGACAGGCTCTCAGAACGGCTAGCTTGGCTGCAGACTCTTAATCTTGCTACATTTATGTTTGTAAAATACTTTCTTCTACCTCTACAGTTGACTTCCTGTGTGGCAGGCCACGCATTTATTATTCCTGGCATCCAATCAAGAGGGGTTGCTCTTCAGAAGTTGGTGCCAGCAAACTGCAGGGCCAACAGTCAGCCCAGCATGCAACAGGCCCAATGTCTTTGCAGAGTGGTACGTGTCGTGACGAACGTCACACGCTAACTCACCGACTACCTGTCTGGCTTGACTCAGCAGCCGTAGTCTCTGTTCCATCCTGGGATACTAAGAATGGTTGTGTGCCATGACGTGACATAGTCTTGTTTGCCATTGTTCCAGGGTGGACAAGGTGTCTCTACTTTTTCCCCTTGGTCTGCGTCACACAAACTGTACCTCTGCCATTTCCTGTGCTTTTCAAGCAGGCAGCCTGCAGTCCTCAGGTCTGTTGATGGAATATAGAGCCCGTAGCCATGGATTCACTACCGTCTTAGTCAATAGAAAAATTCAGGAAAAGTAACAAGGATAATATCTCATTATACTTAGGTCTAGTGACCCCAGCGCCAGGGAATGTGTAGCTATGCATTTCCTGTCCAGCTTTCCAACCCATTGACACATCCTGACAGTTATTAAGAGAGACATTTTGGTGATGTTTTTTTTTTTTAAAAAGAATTCTTCCTTGCCAAGTCAGCACCTCAAAAAAAGTCTGTTCCATTAGAAAAGAAAATTAAGCAAAGTTAGCTAAAGGTCCTAAAACACGGGAAGAATATCTACAGCAAACAAATCTGAAACATTGGAAGGAAACGATGACAACAGTGACGTTGTTATCAAATTATCAAAACTAGTTAGTGAACTATTGACTTTCACATTTTAATGGTGTGTTGCAGTCAAACTGTGTCATTTTTAAGATAAATCAAAGGATTTTCAATGAAAATTCTTGAGTTGTAGGGAATTCTTGAGCTGAAGGTGAACATAAATTATTATTATTATTACTCAGCAGAAACAACACCAATCCAGAAACAACACCAATCCAGCTAATCATAGATTATGACAACAAGACGTGTATAGAAAAGTCCTTGACACAGATTAAGTCAAAACATTTGAACATACTTTCCAGGACAGGGCCAACCTGACCTTCTCTGCTCCAGCCTGATGAACTCAATCAACAATGGCTTTATCTGACAAGACAACGTGCTTGTCACCACTTATCTTCACCTTAAGGACATGGAAGCAAATGTACGCATCATGTTTGCAACAAACTATGTCACTCTGTGTATAGAGACGGACTGATTTTCGGAGCACAGGCTCGTTCCCTCACCTGCTCTTTGTGTAGGCCATGTGGACTCGCGTAAGGATGTATTATGTCGTCAGGGCCAACATGAGGCTGGAGGTCTAGGAAAGGTTATGATTGAATATGCAGTGGCAGCAGTGGGAAAAAGACAGTAATCATGAGAAAGTAGTGGCCTTGTGCACAGACCGCCCACAATAAACAAACCAGAGTGAAACATCTGGAACTGCCCGAAACGTCAGCAAGGATTTAGGCTGCGAATACAACCGTCATTTGAAATATATAATCAGATTAGACCTTGCTTTTACTCAGATGAAAAAAGTACATACCATCATTTTATTCAGCCCACACTGCCTGTCGGGTGTCAGTTTCCCATACATACAATGACCTAATTAAAGAATATGAAATATGAAATATGAAGCAAATGATGTATTGTTTTCCTTATCTCCAGCTCTCTAACTCATCCACTTACCCCCCAATTGAAAACAAACAAGATTGTGGGTGTCTATCTCACATCCTCCCTCTTGGCTGGACCTGTTGTGATGTCACTGCCCCTCACTCTTTGCACCTATAGAGACTCATCACCGATGTCATCCTGTGTTGTCTCCCCACACAATTTGTCTGAGACCTGTGGGTTGAGGTCGAGAGTTCAGATCTGCACCCGTGCGTCTGAAACAAAACAAACGCTATGAGAAAAAGGGACTGTTTGCTTGAGCGTGAAAATGGAAATCTCACCTTGGTGTCAAACCCCATAGTTCGAGGAGCCTGTTATGTTATTTGCAATGGTGGGCAGGTCATGCTTAGTCAGAGGCCCACGCCTATAGTAAATGATGAAGATCTTCCTAGCCGTTGCATGAGATTCTTGTGACTTGCAAAGTATTAAACATGCTTGTATATCCCATAGGACATACATAACAAGGTTTATGAATAGTCACCTATGGCTTAGTTAAAGGTTAATAAGATTATTAATGCTTTAGAAACCTTTTGGGTTTCCAGGTTGTGAAAATCTATTCTCCTCGGGCAACTATATTTTTCCAATATATCCATCCTTCATTTACAGCTGCTGTTTTGATGGCTTATTAGAAAGCCCATAACGCCTTTCTGATGATTTACTGATATTTATAACTGCAGGATTGATGACTTATTAGAAAGTAATTAAGTCATTCACGAAAGGTCTTTTCTCACTTAATATGCCACACCTGCAGTTATAACTGTTACTATGTTATTAATACATGGTTCTTCCACTGCAGTAATTCATCACATCTGAAGTTTAAATGTTAAAAGGTCTTTAATGAATAGATATTGGTTAAGCTGACATGTCAATTGAATGGTTCTTTCTGCATAGTATGCTGGGAGAGGGATCCTCCTCTGTTGCTCTCCTGAAGGTTACCAACATACCGGCATAATACCAAAATAAATCCTTATTATTGCTCTGTAAAGCATTAGAAAATGATTAATTTACCATTTAGAAAGTCATGAGTTACTCTTTAAAGTCTTAAAAGTATTCCTTGTTAGAAAGTGGTACAGACCAGCTTTAATCTATCTTTGATAAACTGATGTCGGAGAGCGCACACAAGTGCTCTCAGTCATTGTTTATTACAGGTCCTGCTAACACTAAATCTGTGGAGGTGTATTTCTCAGAGAAGTGCACAAATCTGAAATATTATCATGTGATTGAATTCTAAAAAGCTGTTGGCTGTTATAATCAGTCTCATATGGAGATGAAGTGGGAGCTGCGGGGCAGCATGGCAGCCCTCCTGCTGTGGGAATGGATCGAGACAAGGATAGCGGGTAAACACACATTTTCCTTATCTCACAGGCAATTAAGCTAATAGAATTAAGAATTCCATCTATAGTGAACATTTTATTTAATGAGCTGCTTAAGTTGCCTCAGGTCTGCACAAAAGTTTTACATCACTCTCAGCAAAGTTATTTCTTTAGAGATTGTGTCGTAGAATAGTGTTGCACTGTTCGCTGCTCCACTTACTGACACAGAGCAGCAGCCGACTATACATTGATGATGTCATAATCTGAGTCAAAGGTCATGGCCAGGCCGGTTCAGACACAAATAATGTCCTCCACAGTGGCGCCCCTGTTTTTATAAATAAACAACATCAGCTAGTGACAAAATCTCATCCCATTCAGGAGAATAATTCTCTGCAGGATGTGTGATGATAAATATTAATAATCTAGGGGCCTGATGTTTTGAGAGCCGCTGATTCAGGATCAGAAAAACCCAAACATGCTTCAACAAATGCCAACATGACTGTGGGAAAATATTAGATATGACAGATTTAGGAAAACATTATGACTTTTGTCCGGTGACCACTACACAATTTAATCTGTCCACTACATGATCACTTTTAACGACTGTAGTTGATTGTTGAAATATGTAGAGTAGGTGTATGTATAAAATGTGTTTGCATAAAATCAAAATCAAAAGCATTCACAGCTTTGTTTTTCCTAAAATTACATAAAATCAATCAGGTGTAAAAGCCTTTGTTATAGAATGCGATACTTTATTTATTAATTATACATTTTATTTATATAATTATACCAATTATATTGCTTGGATTATTAGATAAATACTTACACATGTATTATCTGGCTAAAAGGTGAATGGCAGTTATTCATGAATTTTCCATGCGAGTTTGCCTCCGTTTGTCCTCGTCTGGCCCTGTGTGTGCACGTTTCTCTGCATGTGTATCCATCAGCCATAAAAGATAGAAACTGCAAAGTGATCCTGGAACGTCAGGATGGAACACAAGCTCACGTCAATTCAAGCAGAGCGTCTCTATTCTGAGAGTATGTCTCCTGCAAAATCACTGCCTTAAAGGCTTCCTGCAGCGTTTCCTCCTCCCCTAGTGCAGATGAAGTATCATACAGTCACTGTTTTACACCAGTAAGATATGCTGAAGGCTTCAATGTCTTATTGGGTTTGTGTGATCCGAGAAATCCCCAGATCAACAGCCATCTGATGCTGACAAAAGTTGTCATCTGCGCAACATCACCCAGGGCAGAATGAGGACACTTGCTTGCAGCTGCAGGCAAACAAACAATTGCGGCTGGGGGTGTGTGGAGAGACGGAGAGAGGAGCTTTACCCTGTTGGTGGGGCCCGCAGACTCCTTTGAAAAGTTCTCTGCTTCTCATTCCCAAACCGCACAAAGTCAGCAGAAGCAAGAGAACGAGAAGCCCCTTGTACCTTTCAGGCCAGCAGGAAAAAGGCTGAATGAACCTAAAGCAGACATCTGAGAGGCTCGCAGTGTTCCAAACTGCACAACAGAGAAATGAACTGCCAAGAGCCGGCTGGACAGACAGGAGAACAGTGTGAGTGATTGATATGTGGTGATAAAGTAATTAGATATGATAATCTCCTATTTCAGCGTTATGCAATCCATCAACACATCTGTAGATATTTTTACTTCTGTGTTTGTATACACAGTAGTAAGACCATCCTCATTGGTTTCTTGTATGCACATATGCTGTACACGTGCTTGTGTGTATGATTGAGTTGGCCTCAGAAAAAAACAAACCCAGCAATGCTACCCTCCAAATCCTGCCGATGCATTCCCTTTGAAACCGGAGTGCTCGCCTAATTCAGCATAAAATTGAAGAAGCTGAATATGATCTGCACCTCGGCACTGCAGCACACAGACGGCCCCGAACCTCATTCAGCTGTGAAACAAACACCTGATAAGGAAGCTGTCTCTTATTTTAATGGGTTACCACGGCACTAACGACGACCTGCTGAAAGCCCACTAACAGGAAGAAAAAGAGAGGGAAGTCTTTGATATTTCCTCCTTCCTTCTTCTGTTGTGAAGGTGTCAGAAGTGTGGGTTTGCTCAGCCTTTTGGGAGCTCCTCTGGGAAAGGTGGTGAGGTGGTGTAACACTATATGGAAGATATTTCACCGGCTTCTGGAAAGGTCGGACTTTGCCACAGAGAGGAGAGGTGACACAAGTGTCCCATTGACCCACAGCAGGCTTTTCATTACAGAGGCTGCACTGCTTCAAAATATCTGAGTCACTGTGGAAGGCAGAAACAGAAAGAAGAGTGTAAACTTATGTTGCTGTTAGCGGCCGCTATATCTATAGTATTTCAGGATTCTAAGCACTCGAACTCTAAACATCCGAATATTCCTTTAAGTTGCATAACATTTCAACAATAGCCATTCAATTTATTTACATACAGCTAATTACTTCTCTATATAGAAGTTTTCATTGTTAGCGGCGGGGTATGCCACTCTCGTGCTGGACTCAAGTAACCTTCCCATGCACAGGGATTAACAGGAAATGATGCAGCATACAGCTGCTGCTGCTTCACATGAAAAGCATTTAACTGGTGGAACATGGGTTGTCTTTTATTCTGGAGCAGTCAACTCATTTTCTGCATTTTATTTTCAGCAGATCAGTTTTAAATATTGCGTTTACTAAAGTAAATTATACATATTGCATGGCATTTCTTAAAAATAAAATAAAACAGTGTGGCTGCACTATCACATTAAAGCAAAAATTGGGGATGTTTTCACATAATTTATACAAACTCACCAATAATCCAGCATTGATGTATTGGTTGGGATTTGTCGGGTGAGTTTACGCAAGTCTAGTTTTGAGACCACTTTTATTTTTTGGTCTCGTGCCTTTTTGGACGAGGATGTTTCTCGGTCTTGGGCTGCTGATTCGGGATCAGTTGTCGAGAACGTTGCCTGATTCTACCAACATGATGCAGGAAAAAAATTCAAACTCTGCCTCTTCCTTAACATACCTGTAGTCACCTCTAATGGCCCTCAAACCTCAATTGTATGCATTGATTAGTTTGATGTTAGAAGATAGATCAATGATGTTTTATATAGATTAGTTCTGTCAATCTCAACTCCTTAATAACTATATTAGCATTGGAGAGACAGTATTGCCTATTATGGTCTTGAGCTGAAGCTTTCTTTTGTTCTTTTGGCTCGTTGTTTTGGTTTTACTGTCAAATTGACTGTATTGTTCAGTCTCACCACTATCACTAAAATGTCTGATACAACTCTGATACACCCACTGTACACACCTGCCAAAGTTAGCAACTAATGTTAGCTGGTGAAAAAAAGTCAGATAGCTAGCTCAGCAGCTAGACCCAGACAGCCTTCCAGGAGTTACCAAAGATTAATGATTAATCTCTAATATGTCACATAGCAAAAATTTTGTTTTCAAAGAATGTTAAACATGCCTTTTTGACAATAGTGTAAGGGAGGTATACATACTTAATAAAAAATAAAAAATGTGTACTGAAAGTTATTGTTGAAAACCCAAAGTTATGTATATAGAGCCCAACTGAACAGAGGTCTGCACAGCTCAAGTCAAGGACATTTCCGTCTCCTGTCTCTTGTCCGCTCATCCTGCAGTTTGCTGGCTGTCTCCTTCCTTCAAAAATATAAATATTACTTCTTGAAAAGAATAAACTGTGTTTGCTACTACATCAAACATTTGTTTGATTTGGGCCAAAGCATGGATCTTTTTAGCCTTTTTCCCCTAACAAGTGTGGCTTTATTTGCATTCAAGAAGCAGCGGAGTTAAGTGATGGGGGAGGGAGGTGGGCATGAGGCTGGGTGCCAGGTGTGGATGGTGGGTAGGAGGTAGCTGGTAGGCAGTGGGGTTTTTGTTGTGATGTACCATCAGACTGCAGCCTCTTGCTGTCATTGTGACTGGTCAGAATGACTCATGAAATTCAATTTAATAAATGTAAAATTAAAGTGCCTGCCGCTTCCTCACGGCGTCCGGGTGAACAGGGTGTGCCACCAGCCAGAACAAAAATATTGGCACCAGTAAAAGGGTGGATGAATTGTGTGACTGTAGATACTATTCTTATTAGGTTTGTAATAGAATGGGCATCATCGCATTCCTCGTGTGGATTTGGGAATTCGATTGGAAACTATTATTAATTGTAATCTTTTTACAGGACGTGTTGTACATGCCCCTAAAGCTGGCAGGATTTCTGGGGCCGTTGAAACATTTTTGAGAACCCATCTCTTTTTTTTCTATTTCAATACATCTTCAAGAATTTACTAAGAAATGTTGAAGACAATATGAAATGGGTGTTGAGAATATACTGTACTGTGGTGATCCGTACATGATCAGACTTCTGATTCCTCAGCAGCTCTTTCGGAAAAACCTGCCATACATCTGGTTCAGCTGAGAATGTAGAGTCAACCTAAAGCTTAACACCAATTTTCTCTTTTTTACAAGACCCCTCACCCACTGCACTGGCCAATACCCCCAGAACAATGCAGCCAAATAACATTGTTGTCAAAAATAGAACGACTTAACCATGTCTGCCTCCGGCTCTTTGTGAGCGCTAGTACTTACGGTACCTTTTGTTTCTGTTAGAAGGGGACTGTCCTTCACCCCAGCCTGAGCCTTCTTCCTGTTGATTGACGCCACCTTGGTCCAAATCTGCACTCAGGTCACGATGAAGTGTCACTTTCACAACAAAAGTGCAACGATATCAGCTTCCTCACAGTTGACTTTGAGCATATATTTTGATTTATTTCCATTCAACATCCTAGAGGAAAGATAGTCAAGTTTCTCCTGTGTGTTTAACTATGTTTGGCCATAAAGCAAATGTGCTTGAGATCAATTCATCATATTCTTTCTTTGGCTCTCAGATAATGCCAGGACTTATGTCACAGGTCTATGGGCAGGGTTCAACTTAGAAACCTAATCTTATGTTGTGTGGTACCATCTTATCAATATTTACACATAAACTGCTATTCTAAAACCAGAGACCACAACAGAAGGGTCACACTGGCATGTCACTATTATTACTTTGAGATATGAAATACGTCAGTAGTGAATGGAATAAGGTGCTTTTTCATAGACAGCACTTCAGTGTCACTCTACTGACTAAAGCCAATGTTCCTTCCATTTTATTTCCAGGTTTATGAAGCTGAGGAAACTACTTCCTTCAAGTTCACATCAACTTAAAGAATAGGTTCACATTTTTTCAAGTCTATCTTAAAACTATACTCACATGCCCATATGTATGTGTACGTATTTAAAGAGTTTTGGGTAGCTGCAATTGTTCCTCCTGTTCATACTGGCTATAAATAAGGCTACATCCACACTAATATGTTTCCGTTTAAAACCATGGATTTTCTTAGTTACAGAAAATACAAAAAAATCGGGCTTGATACTTCCACTATATACTCCAACAGACAAATTTCGAGAAAAAAAGAAAACAAGTTTTATTACAAACTTAGTTACAAGGCTGCAGGTCTTGCTCTTTCTCTCTCCCACACACATCAAATGTTCTTCAAAATGAACACTTACAAATCAAAGTTTACTAGATTATGCGTCAACTAAACAAAACTTGTCTCTCACTCGTTTCCCCTCGGTTTCTGTTCTCACACTCGTAGCTCTGCCTGGTGGCTGGAAGTCCCTGTCGCATTGGAGAGCATTTATGCTTTTCTTCGTTTACAGTTTCTTTGTGGACGTCACAATAGTTGTGCAGAACAAAATAAGCATTGATAAGAAAAGGAAAGTCCTCCGTTTTGTGTCCATCGCCCTCCTTTCATCCACAAACCGTGACTTCAAATGTCTGCTTCATAGGGCTGATGGTGCCGCTGGACACACCGCTGGAAATCGCTCCAATAATAGCTTGCTTTTTTTGCATGTAGGCTATAGTAGCATTCTAAAATACAGAATGAACTGCACAATAGCTGCTAGTATAGACAACAAGGTCAGCAACGCCTGTAATATGTTATCCATGTTGAATTAACAACTGGTAGTCGATCTGTAATCAAGGCTGTGGTTTGTTTTGTTCCGGCGACATGACAAATTTGGGAAGAACACTTCGTGACTGTTAAGATCCAATTAAGTAGCGAACGCAAGTGTCTACGTCATTGTTTTCAAAGGTCTTCGGTCTTCCCTGTCCACACTACGACTCAACCCCGGCGTCATTAGCATTTCCAAACCCCTCCGTTTTTTAAAACTCCGGAGTAGTGTGGATGCTCGGCTTAAAACGTAGTGGATGTAGCCTAAATCACCTCCTTACCTTATTCTAATGAAAGAGTACAAAATCCGCAGTCCTTCTGTGTAACAGTGCAGTTAAAAGTTGAGCCATGGCTGAAATGAGATATCAGCAGTCTTAGGGCCTGTGTCCACATATCATCTTTTTTTATCTGAGCGCTTCTGGCTGAAAATCTCTGAACTTTTCAGAAAAATGCTGGTGATGTCAATGTAAAAAATGGAGGAGAAGCTTGTTTTTTGAAGTGTGTCTTTCTATCCTGAACTTGATATGACATTGGACACTGAATGTTCCTGGTGAGTGGAGTGCTTTTATTACCGTAGGCCTTGTCAGTTTGAGCGTTGAGAAGCTCATCTATACGAGGTATATGTGAACACAGGCCCTGACTCAGGCCTGTTGCTCGTTGTGGCAGGTTTCACAAACACATGTGTGCGCCTACAAACATCTGCATTTATGTTATTGTAGCCAGCATGCAGACTTGGTGCGAGCTTCTTGAAAACTTTCAACAAAAAAAAGTCACATTCTGCATTTTCTGCTTTCTTCTTCTACAGCGGCCTTCCCATGCACTTCTTGTAGATTGTTCACAGTGGCCACTACACTGTTGGAGAGTAACTCCCACATGAACTCGTGCAAGTATGTACGCGATCATTGTTCACTGCACAGGGTTATGGCGGGCGGGTCTCTGCTTGGAGCATTTTGACAGTTTAAGTCATATCAAGTAGAGATCTTCTAAAAGTTTGTCTTTTTATCTCAAAATATAAAATTTGGTATTAAGTACAATTAACTATAATACATTACTGTGATAAAAGCACCTTGGAAGATGCCCATTTGCTTTGAATAAGTTTCATATTAGCTGCAGTTGAACTTTTAGCTGCATTTTGGCACAGAATGAATACTGTGGATTTTCCCCATCATGTATACTTGAATCTGATCAGGAAGGGATCTCTTCAGGACCAGTACGGACAGGACTCGGTAGGAACCATTAGAGCGAACATTACATCTTTCAATGTACATATAGGCATGCATACAGTAAGACCCACTTGAAAGACTGTCCACTTATCTTTTAAACTTTCTTTGGAAGAGAGGTGAGCTGATTATGTTCCCAATTACTGACAGAAATCCCCCTGACTGTAAAGGGGATTTCTTTTTAATTTAGCTATTTTCTTCTATTAGGGTGATGGGGCTTTCTTCCATATCTGTGCATTCACCTCTTTTACCCCGTCATGAACTACTGTCTACAGTAGGCCAGACTAATCAGGATCGCTTTACCAAAACCGCTACTCCTAAAAGGGATTACAGTGGTTAATCTATCGCTTTAGCTGACTCTCACAGACCAGCCTCAGAGCCAAGTCTGTCTGCTTTACTGACTCCACTTTCATCGGCCCAACTCCGGGAGCAGTGAACCGCCTCTGTAGCAGCTGAACTCAGTCGTCTTAACCGGATGCCATGGTGCTCCTCGAACACCTCAAAGAACCAGCCAACTTATCAGGATGCAAACCAGGCTCACAGGTAAAGACACCAAAGCTCGCTTTGGGACTGTTGTTTGGGTTTTGACCACGGCGACCAATGACCTGCCCTGCAATTGAAACTCAAGTGTTGTTGAACGGAAGAATGACGTTTTCAAAAGGCTATTTAAAGCCAGTGATTTACTCATTGGCCTGCTCTGTGAGATCAAAATGCTTTAAGTTGCTTCACATTATTTCTCGGCATTCATCACAGCGCTGGATGTAAACTGATGTCAGCCGCTGTGTATAAATGAAAGGATACTATCCCCACTGATGGGAAATGTAGCTAATGGCTGTAACAGCATTTGGGCTGTGATAAGTAGGCTCCTAAAAAGATATTAGCAGTTAATGTTCCCTTGCTGTTTTGGTGCAATTTTCCTTGAGTGAAAGCCATTGTGTGCTAAATGACAAAGCAACGTTCTGATCATAGCCTATCTCTCTTCAGTTCAATTTAAGAGGAAATTAATGTTTGGCTCTTTTTGATTGCTTCCTCCAGTCGGGGCCATTGTCGCTGGCTAGCTGCTGCTATATCACCTGGCAGGAGAGTAGTCATTATCCACCGCTGGCTAACGTTATATCATGACAGCCTTAGCCAGCAGACTAAACTGTGAGCTATATCACTGGCAGCACAATAACTAGGTTAGCAGGTGTAGCAATTGGATTAGAGTTAAGTTGATCGGGCCACAGATATTTCCTGGTGACAGCTTGGTGTAGAGATGCACACATGGCGGCATCGATCAACGGACTGCATGAGATGCAGGAAGTAGGGACCTCACAAAGAGAGGCAGTAAAGGTGACACTGTTTGTTTTTCTCTCGACCACATGGACAAAGATCGGCCCAGTGACCTTTAACTACAGCTGGATATCTGATGGGCTGCTGTGTGTGTTTCAGAGAGGGTCACATTCAATATGAGGATGCCTCTGGTTTCTCCCGGGGAGAATGGTGCCCTTTGTCCTGGAGACCCCAGGGACATGGGGCATTTGAGGCGAGATTTTGGAGTTAGCGAGGCGGTATCGTGGCTGTCCTAGAAGCCTGACTAGAAGACCATGGTACCCCTGCCAGATATTAAGGATCCACCCTTTGATCCCCGGTCCCTCCTGATGCTTAACTGAAGAAGCAATAGAGGCCTGAGCAGTGGAATGAACGGGAGGCTTTCATTCAAGCTTTTGTCTGTAGTCTCTGTCCGTCTCCATGCATGTCTCTGTGAAGGGCTGCTGTCCTCCTAAGCCTGTCCATCACAATAAGCCTTTTGATTCCTTAATGGCGGCGGCGGCGGCGGCAGCAGGGGGATGGGGTGGGGGGTGCGGGGGGGTGGTCAAAAGAAGGGGGAAGTGGGACATAAAGTAACTTGAAAGGGGATGAAGTTTGAAAAAGCACCTGTAAGAAAATGAAAGGCGTGTGCTGTCTTAGAGATTTGTGTGTGTTTGTGTTGCTACTCTGGGAGCTTTCATAGTGAGCTGTGCATGATACAACAACCTCCTGCTCAACTATGCGTGTGTGTAAGTGAATGCTGGCCAAAAGCAGCCTCTATAACATCGAGGACAAGTCAATTAGAATAGGATTAAGGATTTGGAACCATGAGCGCCCTCAGACTCTCCTGACAGGCCGAAGGGGAATCGGACAGGAAAGTGAGAAGCTCGTCTGTGTGTCTGAGCTAACAGACAAACAACAGAGCCAACAGAGTGTATTCTTATATCAGTTTTCACAGTGCAGTGATGCAGGGGCAAGGCGGACACTGAGGCTAAATAAAGTTTTGATCACCGGTTCAAATCATTTGAACTGTGCCTGTGCAAGCAGAAGAGACTGTCATAGAAAAGGCATGTACGTAGTTTATTCTTTTTTCAGTCGGAACACATTCGCCATTACACTTTCAAGCATTACAACATAAGTAAACTTGATTGCTCACGAACAACTTGATGCTTCATATATGGTTTTGCATTCAGTACTATATATAAACTTCGCAATACATAAATAACAATTACTGTCCGTCTCATATCAATATACACATTAAGGACATAAATACATGTGTACGATGACACAGCATAGAAATATAACTCGATGCCTTATGAAACCATGGAAAATATACAGATTCCTTGTTCGATCATCACAACAAATCCTTCTGGAAAATTGCACATGACTCTCGCTAGAATACATAACGAGTCCCTTCTGAATAAATGAGTGAGGACTCAGTGAGGTGTAATTCACAGTCGATAACATTCAGTGCATCGGAGACCCTGTAAAACAAACCATGAACACAGTCACATGTTCTCAAGACAAGCTCACTGAACTTCACGGGTCAAAAATGAGAAAGAGGTGTGTGTGTGTGTGTGTGTGTGTGTGTGTGTGTGTGTGTGTGTTTGTGTGAATTTGGCAAGCACGGTTTCTGTGTGTGCAGCTTCACTCCAGCGGCCATGTACACTTAGCTCATTAGGAACATCTGCAACATCAGGACATGCAGATTCATGCGAGTGTTTGAGATGCATGAAAATAATGACGTTGGCATTGTACACGGGTTGATTCTCAAAAGTCTCGCTGTCTCCTCGCTCTGCAGATGCTCCCTCCTCCCTCTGAAACCAGACTGTCCCTCACTTAATATCGTTAGCGTCTCTGCAGCTTCATCTTTGTCTCAGGTGTCAGTAGCCTCTGACTCTGGGAAGAAATAGACTGCAGCTCTGCTCCTGACACTGGATTCCCGTGGGGAAAGGAAAGACCTTGCACCCCTCACCCTCCCTGCTTCCTCAAACCAACTGCTGACTGAGTGGCTGCGTGGCTGCGTGGCTGCGTGGCTGCGTGGCTGCGTGGCTGCGTGGCGTTCACCTGATTGGCATGCTGTGTGCTCCTGGACTTTGAAAGAAAAGTAAAACTGCTGACTCCTTTGACCACTGGCTTTGAAATGGAGCGTGTTCATTTGACTCAGTTCTGCTATTTATAGCTCCGGGCCGTTCACATGCCCCACTGAGAACAGCGCATCACGTGGCGGATCATGGGGCTGACATTGGCACTCAGAGCGCAAACCATCGGCGACTTGCACTATTATGGAGCAGAGACTAAATTTACCTGACATTGGACAAGGAGGATGAGGTCTAAAGGGTACGAGGGTGTGCTTGTGTTTATGTGATGACGCTGTGTGAAAAATTAGGGCATGACTACGGGATCTGATGTTGAGTTTGAATTCAGTTGTCACTTTGAGTGCTTGATAACCTGCTTTATAGCACATTCATAACGCTGAAATAAGACCTACTGCTTCACTACGCATGCATGAATGCTGATCGAACCCTCACAGCACAGTTCGTAAGGCGTTCCTCGAACGCCTTTGTCATTTGTGTTGCGAGGGAGGAACACCAGGTGAGTCATGCCTGCACTACGACATGGTCGGTCATCTTAGCAACCTGCGATGAAGATGTTACAAACCAGGGTTCAGCTGAGGAGAGACCCAGAACTTTTTTATTTCATGGATGTCGCAGTGCAGCACGGGATGCCTCGCTCTAGTTGGTTTGGGACAGTCCCAAGGCCGTGGCGATGGCGACCATTAGGAGGGCGGAACTGGCGAGGATCACTGCGCCTCCAGACCGGAACACCTGCCGACCGTTCAGGGGCTGGACCGGCCTGAAGGTCCCCACCATCTGCTTTCCGTTGTGGAACTTGAGCTCAGAGAACACCCGCAGCTGGAGGAGCAGAAGATAAACACAAGTGTTATGCCCCATAATTTGGAAAGAGATTATCAAGGTGTGTAATGAGTTTTTTTTCTGGACTTGTACAATCAGGAATGTAACTAAGTACATTTACTCATACAATACAATATTGAAGAACTTGTACTTTGAGTATTTCCATTTTATGCTATTTAATAGTTTTGCTCCTCTACAGAGGGAAATGTACATTTTACTCTGCTACATTTATCTGGCAGTTTTCATTACAAGTTACTTTACTGGTTAAGAAATTACACAAGGACACAAATGCTTATTAAATACCATACATTGGTAACCAGTGGTTACCCCATGTTATGCGACCGCTTACAAAAGAGCAGTGTCTAGTTGGGGCCCCTTGTCAAATTTCAGATGTCCATGAGTTCCACCAAATTCCAACACATCCCCCCCTTTAAATAATCCAATGCCTGTGTGCCTCACACAGACGGGACATAATTCATTATTTCTCAAAAAAAAAGATAATGAAAACTAAGATTAGAGAACAATACAAAAACTGAGAATACAAACTTGTGTGACAGAGCTTTGTTTTGTCTTCTTCAATACCTCATTAATCAGTTGTAATTCTTATAATTTTGTAAACTTGTAAAGGGTCTAAATACTTCTCCACCGTTCAGGGAACCTTTAAATGGCTGTAGTTTTAACAGAAAGTCAGAAACTGTACCATATAACCAAAAGACAGAAAACAATCCCCTTGCATTCCTTCACTTGTTCTGGTCTATGATCCTGACCTGTTCCGTGCTCAGAGGGATGGGATTCTCAAACAAAGTCCAAATCACAGCCTCGGTGCACCCTGGGGTGGTCAGAGAGCCCTTGTAGCGGTAATAGGTGGTCAGATTCTGCTCAGGTGGGATTAGTTGTGCCAGGGAGATGGAATCCAAAGAAGTATTTCCATCTGAAAACAGAAACACCACAGATGAAACATTAGCAGCACCGCTGTGCAGCCATGTCTTTAGTTGTTGTTTTTAAATCTCAGTACGTACTTGCAGCTTTGATGCTTTGCAGAGCGTTGATGATGGGCTCGTACTTCCGGTTTGCACTATTGGACCTCTGAGAATGTAAATATACACATTTCAACACTGTTTCATACCGACTGGAGGTCTGTTCGGTCGTAGCAGTTTGATTTTAAAACTGTCATCAATATGATTACCTCGTAGAAGAACCCAAGGACTGCAACTCCCAGTGGGTCTGATAGTGCTGTCGTCAGATCAGTGTAATGGTGCTTCATGTGAACAATGTGCAGCTGTCGAGACAAAGGGACTGATGTTACCGCTTTTTCACAATAATTTTTTACAGTGTGCGTAGAACCCTGTTGTGAATGGGGCCCATAAGAAAAGTCACAATTTTATCAGTTTACAGCCATTGCAACATTTGTTGAGCATATTTCCTGCTCTAACAATAGATACCTACGGTACCAGTTAAAGTTTATCAGTTCTTCATCAAAACTTAATTGATAGATAAAGCTTTCATAACCAATCTAACAATCACCACTTAGTAACAGAGGGAATTGGTGTACCCATCAAAAATAAGTTTAATAGCCCAATCAGTATTTTTGGCTATTTAAATGATAAGTCTGGCGATTTTATATATTGTCCACAAAAAGACCAAAGCCAACAATTAATTTATCCTACTAGCAAGTCTGTGTGTATATAGCGCTCCATTATTTTTAAAAAGACGTATTAATAACAATAAGATATCAATATGCCACATCATCAAACTGGGTGACATGTTCCTTCACTGCAACAAAACACTGGCAGTGTGTTTATTTTGAGTCAGCCCTTCATTCAGCATCCTGCTGCTGTAAATACTCACGAGCACGTGAAACCCGTGGCAGAAAATAGGTCGTAACAAATGCAGTATTTACGCTTATTTGAGTAACGTTTGCTAAAACTTCAGTGTCCAGGAAGCTATTGAAAAAAACAACTTTGTATTTGTGTTTTTTTTTAAAGATTTATGTCTTGAGTAAAGAATGAAAGGGCTTGAGGCTGAGAGCCACAGACACTGTAGAGAGGTCAGGAAGTATTGAAGGACGGACTAATGCACTGTTAGTCTTGGTCTTTTAATAGGAAGAAATATAGAACATCACCCATTACCTTTTAGATTTACAGTATATTCACATACATATTTGAAACGTTCAATTTATAGGGAAAACCTGCCCTTTTATGACCCTAGGTCAAATTGTTGGTTTGTTTTTTCTGTTGAGTTTCCAGCTTTTAAGTGTTAGCAAACCTTTACCAGCTTTACCAGTGTGTTTTGTATAGTAAGGTATACCTCCATGGGATACTGCTCCCCATCGATGGTGTGTTCGGAGCCAGGCCCTCCATTGTTGCCCCAGTGCAGGTGGAACTGCACAGCCTTGTAGCTGGTGGACAGGTTTCCACCTGAGATGGTGCTCAGGTTAGGAACTCCAACCTGAACTGGAGTGGACACGCATCGGACATACAGACGTCACACAACGGGCCCACAGCACTGATGGCTGATCTGATGGAAAATGTAAAATATGCTCACCCGAGTGGCCGTTGTTCTTGATTGTGCCTCTGAAGATCTGCTGGTAGTTGTCAAACTGGAAAGAGGTCAGCCGCTCGTCTTTCAAAGTCTTTCTGGTGACGATGTTGATGGGCGACTGGTTTCTTCCTTCACAGTCTTTGTTAGCGTGGTTCCACTTGTCTGGCGCTAAAACAAGAAAAAGACATAAGTTAGACAAGTTGGACTGTTGGTTTTAGAGTGAGTCAAAGCACTGAGACAGCACTTATCAGGGTTCGCAATGATCTTCTTTTAGGAGCTGACACAAGCTAAACGCTATGATGGGTACTTGATTTTAGTTGAATTTCTCAAGCATTGGGGCACATTGGGTAATAGAGATTGTTTTTTATTTACACCTTGTGTGCCTATGCACACAAGGTGTAAATATATAATTTATAAAGGCGACTTTACATCCTCGATGCATGGAGTACCGCAGTGAGTCGTCAGTCTTCTCCATCAATATGTTACCTTTAGATCCATTATTTCAAAAGCATCATATCAATTTTGCAACTGAACAAACTATATGTCTGCCTGACAGAAGTTAAAAACGTGTTTTCTCAGAACTCCTTTCAGTTGGACTCCAATAAATCGGAAGTTATTATAATGGATTGAGATTCTTAATTTCGGCAAATTTCGTCACACTTAGATAGTTAGCATATCTACATATAACCTGTACATTTCAGAGTCAATTTTAAGGTTATAATGATCAGCTACAGTAGAAGGCATGTATGGGATTGGCTCCTGATTATATTTCTAATTTACTAACCCCATATGAGCCTGTAGATCGCTGGTATGTCTCGATTATTAATTCTCAAGTCCAGGCTAAAAACCAGAGGAGCCTCTTCAATCAAGGCCCCTCGGCTTCGGAAACAATCAGCAATCAGGCTGGTGAGCTCTTTATCCTCTCTTAAACACCTTATTATAGAATAGCATTTTATCGATGTTTTATTCTGTGCTTTCCCTGCGTTTGTTCTTTTTAATTGAATTTGTGAAATTGCTCTTTATTTTGATTGTTTGTATTTTATTGTTCTTTACATCTGTTGGATTTACATCCGATGTGAAGCACTTTGTAACTTGCTTTTAATAAAGTATCATATAAATAAAGTTATTTTTATGATAATAATGTTACACATTTAATAAGCTTACCATTGCACTGATGTTCACAGGAAAACTGGGACTGATAGCACCAATCTGAAACACAGAAAATTCAAAAACATCAACGTCAGCAGCCCATAAAGTAAAGATTAAAACACACACAGTATCAGTCCGCCTGCACTACTACCCTCTGCACTGCACCCTCAGTCTATATTGTGAGTGCAGAATGGGATGTTTCTTCCTAATATACACTGACAACTGTCCAGCTAGATTGTTTGTGTTTTTACAAATGTATCCTTTTGTTATTAATGATTATTTCCCCTTATAGCAAACAGTGAATTGTTCTCCAATGTATGGGATTGGCTCCTGACTGTTATTCCCGGCCATACAAAACCCCCTAATACACAGGAATTGTCTTCCTATTCACAAAAAAGTTGTCGTTTGAGCTTTATCTTTCCGTGCTTGATCAGGATAAACACAGAGCCAATCTTTTGCATCAGCGAGGTCCCATTCTCACATGAGGGTTTATTAATATTTCACAATTGGTTTGCATGTTTCCACCCCGTACTCAGAGACAAATAACTGCAGCTATCTCACGAATCAAATATTTATGAAAGACACACATGCCATTGAAGAAATACGGGGAGGGTCTCCCGCTCTGTTATTCGACCGGTGACTTCTCCCGGTGTTTGTGAAGGAAGTCAGTGTTTGGTTTCTTTGCCATGTTGGTAAGCTGTTTCCTCCTGCTCTGGCATGATAATGGGTACTTAAAACAAACGTGGATTTCTATATTTTTTTGGCAGGTGTTTCAGATTGTATTCACTAGTGCCATCATTCACTATACTGGTTGCAGTAAATAAAGAGACGCTCACTTCTTTGATACATTGTTACTCTTATTCTTGCTTCAGGCTTTGTATGTGTGTGAGTGCAACATGAATGCTGCAGAGGAAAAAAAACACATCTTATTACTCTGTGACTAATGCCTGGTTGTGGAAGGTATTAAAAGATCATTTTTATTTCCAAACCGTCACTGACTTTCGCCTACATGGTCTGACAGCATGGGTGGTAGCTGTAAAAATGTGTCATTCTCTGAACTCAGAAATCTGTATTGAGGCCAGGCCACATATTTGATCATGTTTCATGTGTAACATACATTTGGAAAGTACATTTATTCAAGTATGGCACTAAACTAAAAATTGGGGGTACGTTAGTATTTTATTTTTATTTGGCTGCCATAGGTACTTGTTACTAGGATATTTCATACAAAACATATGAGTTCATAGAATATTATGTACAGCTATTTACTGAAGTAATATTTTCAGAATCATTAATTAACAAGTACTTCCCTAATAATTCCTAATGGAGGACTATATAGTAGAACATGATGAGTTACTGGAAAACAGACTGGGGAATCCTATATTACTGAATCATCAGTTTAATTTATTGTACAGACCACTTTTATGAGTTATTCTAACTCTGAACATTCTGCTGAGCAGCACAAAACTATAACAACTAATTAATTACTAATTACTTAAGCATTAGTTAGTCTACTGTTTTTTGTTACCCTTTTACTTGTACGAGTATTTCTACCGTGTGGTATTGTTAGTTTTACTTACGTAATGGATCGGAATACTTCGTCCATCACTATGTGTTAGTAGAAATATCTCTTTTTTATGGCTCTTCGTCGCTTGTTTTTATATCAACCAATCAGATTACTGTCCGCACAATTCTTGACCAATCGGTGCTTGGCTTTGATCTCCTGTGCGGTGCAGAGCACATGAACAATATGAATGGGTTTCAATGAATCCGTGGACTTTGTTAAGAGAGCAAACTGAGGAAACTGTCGAGAAGAAAAACAAAAGACGGCGAAAGGAAAACAAATAGGCCACGGCGGTCCGCACGTCGACCACAGTGGAAATGTCACGTGAATGCGCGTCGCGTAGACGGATCTTTTCATGCCATTGTGTTGTCTGAGCCAGACATAAACTCTGCGCTGTGGACACGAAAACACAGTTCAAAAGGAAAGGAGAGATCGAGACTATGGTCTGCTCATGTACCCCCTCAAAAGAACTTCGAGATGGGGCGGAGAGATTCAGGGTCCCCGACAAAATGAGTAATAGTTTTTTTGTTGTTGCATTTCCTACAAATCAGAGCGTTTGACTGCCCTTATCATGTTTCCATTTCCCCCACACGCACATGTTGTTATTATGCACGTATATCCACACACTATCCATCTAGCTGGGGGTGTTTAATTACCAATGAAATGCACTGACAACTACACAGACAACGCTCGGAGGCGCTCCTCTCCGCGCGCATGCGCCGGGGCGCAGGACGCTGCATGAATGAGCACACTGAGCGGAGCATCACATAACAAATAATGGGCCATATTTGGTGTGTTGAACAGTTTCAGTGCCTATATGGACTGGTGTTCTCACTAAAGCGATAACATGAACATGTGCATTTATATCGCAAGGGAAAATAAACGGTCGTTATATAACTCAAAGATCCGGTCAATTATTATATATTTGAGCTTTGGACTACATTAAAAAGTGATGAAGTATCGTCTCTCCGATGTAGGCATGTCAAACAAAGCCAATTAACCGTCTCTCCCTGCTGTATTCCTTCTAGATCTATTCAGAATTGGACTTCACAGCATTTGGAGTATCCCAACATTAATAAGAGATCCTAATTTAGAATATTTAAAAGATACCCATTTGGAATTTATAAGAAAAACACATCATGACATTTTCTTCTGCGCATGTGTTAACCGATGACTTATAATTGATTGCGCGGACCAGAAGGTTTCGTCACTTCAGCCACCAGACAGTCGTTAGTGCTGATTTACCCCATCAGAGTCTTGGTGCCAAACCGAGGGGATTTCTTTCTCTGAAATTAAACCTCGGAATCACCTGCTGTGAATTTGGAGACATTAGTGCGCAGCTCGACGCGTCTCTCTGCGGCAACGAGGACGCAAGCGGCAGTCATTGGCTCAGTGTGGATCTGAGCAGGTGCGAGAGAGAGAGAGAGAGAGAGAGAGGGAGGGGGAGAGAGAGAGAGAGGTGTCCGGACCACAGTGGCTCTGAGGGAGTCTAAGCTCGGTCAGATATTCCTTTGGTTCAGTTGATACAGGATCTCTGAATCCTATATGCTGTTGAACTGGGAGCCCGTGGTGAAAATGCAAGTTGCAGATGAGAATGCCGGACGTAGGGAGGAATGCGGGGTGCCACAGCAGTGCTTTGGACAGGGCAGGTGTGTATGTGGAGAGCGTCACTCAGGCGCGAGCCTCTCTCTCATCTGGGGAGCCGTGGCTCCTCGGCTCCTCGGCTCCTCGCCTCGTTTTTTGTTTTTTTTTCACTGCAGAACATCTTTTTGAATCTATTTTTGGAGTTATGCCTTTTTTTAAATTCTCGGGATTCTGCAACAGATCAACTTTCTAATTGAATAGTGAAAAAATGGTTGAAAAAAAAGAGAAGCAACTTCATCCTTCTGGTTTCATTGAGAAGCTTTCTGATGTATTCATTCACGGTATTGTTCAGTGTTACCAGGAATTAACTAGCTTACATAAATCCAGATATTGATAATCAATCACTTGCATTCTTAGATAACAAATCACCCAGATTTTGATCAGCAATATAAGAAACACATATCAAAAGACGGGGTTAAATTCTGCAGAAAAAAAAGAATAGTTTCCTCTCCCAGGATAAATATCTCTTTATTCAGTTAATTAACCAATTTCTGTAGGACCTTTACTGGGGCAAAGGACATGAAAAGAATAGCTCCAGTTGTTTGACATATTGTCATGAAAAGAAAGTAGCCTTACCTCCTGCTCTCGCGCAGGTTGTCCAGAGTGCTGCCAGAAGAACGGCCAGGAGGAGCTGCTGCATGTTGGGGCTGACTCGGCCGAGCGAAGACAACACAATGACTTGTTTTTTCCACTGTGATCGCATTCTTGCAGGGGGTCTTATACTTATCTATCACCATACCCCGACAGGAAAGACCGAGTGGCCCCTCCCCCTTTGGGTATCGTCTCTAATAATGCTCTCCACTGATAAGAGCCCCAAATAGGGGGGCCCATCAATGGGCTCCTGGTGTGCAGGAGCCAAATCTAATGAAATCATTAGTCAGGGTGTTGATAGAAATACATCCCGGTGATTGGGGAGGTGGGTATGGCACTGAGGGGAATCTGATGGAGTTAATCATCAATGCGGTGCAGCTCATTGCTCCACAGGTAACTCGAGGTGGCCCTCAGAGGATTAACGTAGAGGAAATAGATGAATGTTATTGTTAGTGGACTGAACCTTTTCATCTCTTACTTCCCCTTGTTCCTTTACATTTAAGGTTAGAAACATCCTTGTATTTCACACTGTCAGTACAGTCCTTGATGTATCCCGTATCAGCGTGTTCCGGATCTGTGTGAAGCTATAGGATGTCTAAAGCAGCACGCTCTGCAAAGGAACATGGTTATAGAGGTATAGCAACACAATGTATGTAGAGAAGTGTGTATTAATTTATGTATTAATAAAGCATGTTACTTGGTGATGGTGGGGCTAATAACTAATCTATTATAAAGCATCATATTAAATAAACCGATCTTGTGTTTTATTCTGAAAAAGTAACTGGCACTGAGTTAAATGTAGTAAAAAGTAGAATATTTCCCTCTGAAATGAAGTGGGGTGGAAATGTACAAAGGGATTAAATAGAAATGCTCAAGTACCTCAAATTATACTTCAGAAATCACTTCAGCAAATGTACTTACTTACTTTTGATATATTTGGTATCTCATAAGAAAATGGGATCTACACCGAAATTCTAAATACAATTCTGTGGATCGTACTGACTGAGCCACTCAGTGGGTTTAATCATTCAAACACAGTGAGACTGAGCAGTAAACAAAGTGCACGCACGCACGCACGCACGCACGCACACACACACACACACACACACACAACACACACACACACACACACACACACACACACACACACACACACCTGAGATATTTGAAAAAGTTTACATCTCATCATCTCTCATGAACTTTTTCTCCAGAAAAGTTAAAGCTGTCCCCTTTATGTTCATCCGGTGAGTGGAAACCCTCAGCTGGAGTTATTGATCATGCCGAGCGAGTACAGTGAGGGACACCGGGAGAATTTCATCTTAAAAACATGAATCAGCTTGCGTTGCTCTTCTTGGGGACATGAGCATGAGGAAGTGGGCATGATGGTGTGTGTGTCTTGGATTAACTCAGAGTGTGTGCGTGTGCGCGCGTGTGTGTGTGTGTGTGTGTGTGTGTGTGTGTGTGTGTGTGTGTGTGTGTGTGTGTGTGTGTGTGTGTACATGTAAAGCATAACGATGTAAGTTTCCATTTAATTCCTTTTTTGCCGGAAAGGAAATGAGTGTTGAGTCAAAGGAGGAAGGAACTGTTTCAGAGAAAATAAATCCATAATTGCAAAATCATGCAATGATCTCTAGATTTATTTTTGCTGAACGAGCTGGTCTCCTTACATCCAGCAACCAAGTACACCTTGCTCCCCTTGATAGAACAGCTCCATCTAGTGGTCAAAGGGAGGGAAAGCATTGGTGTTTTTTTTCTTTAAAGCGTTTTTTCTTAAAACGTTTCCCAGTGCTGGAAGAAGTTTTCACCTTAAGATACCATTTCGACCAGCTGAAAGCAGAAGGCTATTTTGTTGACAACTTCATCGACAAATCACTGATCCAGTTTTGTTTCCAAAATACCATACAGGTACAGTATCCTAAAATCCTATTGATTACAGTATTAACACAGATGTAGGGGAGACGAGGGACAATTGTAACACTTTTTCTCTACAAACAAACTCTACTACAAATAGCAATGTTTCTGATTTCCCCAAATAAGTCACAAATCCATTAATCAATGTCAAATACGAGGTGTTCCACTGTTATGACCTACCCCACTACAGAGGTACATACCCGGAGGTGTGGCACAAGGGTAGAATTAAAAATAGACCACAAAATATATTTTATTGCGCATGCATCAACACTTCAACATCTTCCTGTGGTTCGCCAAGAACAAAAACTAATCGCCACTGACTTTTAAGTCATTGAAGGATGACGGTACTCTGTTGTTGATACTTTTAAAACGTTTGAAGAACCTATGCACTAAATAAAGCAATGCCATTGTGTTTGTATTTGCCTTTTACGGTGGCGCTAATACTTTTAAATTTAGAAGAGAACATCAGCTATGTAGTGTAGCTAAGATGTGTGTGTGTGTAGTTGTCAATTCAGGGTTAATTAGATTAAAAGAGAGTTACATCCATCCCCACCTCTGTCATCCATGTATGTATGCTGTAGCAGCATGGTGGTTTGAAACTGTCACGGGGTGTGGTGGCGGACCCAGATGCAGACACAGAGCAGAGTGCGTGAGTTTAAGGGGTTTTATTTCCGGGAGGACACAAGGGGAAAAACGGACAGGGAACAGCGGGGGAATCCGGGGACAGGTGAGGGTGGAAACCGGGCAGAGCAGGCAGATGAACCAGAACCTGTTGACGCAGGAAGAACAGGTTAAACTCAAGGGGAAAAACTCAGAACAGGAATCAAAACCCGAGTGGCCGAGAAGCCACACGCACACGCACACGCACACGCACGGCCTGGCCGTGACAGAAATAAGCATATGAAAAGTCTTCTATAGTCTTAAACAATTCTAACTTTAACAGTATAAGTACTAATCAAAATATAAACTTTATGTCACGTCCAAGAAATGACAGATATGAAATTTCATATGCAAGGTCAGGAAAGAAGTAGTCAAACATTAAATTGATCACATGACTCTTAGGTCATCCCTTCGTGGTGAAAGTGGTGCTGTTGAAACCATCCCTTTGAATCAGCCATCCCTGGTCTCCCCATAACTATGAGAGATAAGGGCATAAAATGCAAATTATTTTCTAAAAAACATTTTCACTCTTTCTGTCCATATATTGGAGGAGCTTGATGAAGTTGTAACTGCCTGGAATGACCATCGCCTAAGAACAAACAATCCTCGGGCTCCTAATGGTTGTCCCTCCATAATGTATGCGGTTCCAAACCTGTATGGGGCTCAGAATTTCTTGCAGCCAGCTGATCAAATGAAAATAAGAATATGCGGAGAGGACTGCTGTTTTAAAGACTATCTTTGTGATGAGGATGGGTTTCACTTATGTATGGCAGCGATGGCTGAGCACAATCTGGCAATGTCTGATGATGTGTATGAAATTACGGACTTGTATCTAAGACTTCGTCAAATGATTACTGATGGGCTCGGGGAATGAAATATGTGCTATTATGTACTGTCTAGTTATCTAGGCTACTATGATGGCAATATAACTATCAAAAGATCATTTTCACTGTCAATTTTTGCTCCAGTTTCAATGTCTATCTGTAGAATATATCATAGAAGTGAAATTAAAAATATATATAATTTATTAACACTTCCTGTATCCGTTTCAAATTAAAAGCCCTCTAGCGTTTCTGTGGATGGAATCCCGTCATTTGTTAAAAAAGCTTTTATTGATGCTATTATCAAAGACAAACTCGATGTTCAAAGATTGGGCTGGCAGTAGCTGCAGCTGTGAAATCCGAATCTGTGAATATCTTTCCAACTTTACCTAACTGTTTCTTCACCATGGCTTCCTGCTCTGCTTTGTTATGATATACTATCTCATAATTATGAGATAGTAAGTCATAATTATGAGATAGTAAGTCATAATTATGACTTACAGGATCTTATTTTTTTCATCACGGTAATGGGCTTCCATAGTATAGGGTAAACTGTAAAAACTAAAAGTGTCTCGAATATCCAACAGGGAGGAACTTACAAACATATTTAGAGGGGCTTCAAGAAATCCATTACACATGGATGAGTTTCTTTGAAGAACCCTCAACAACCTATAAAACTCCTGACCACCACAGTGGGTTCCACTTTTCTTCATCTCACAGCTTCTGGAGGAACCCTTTTTATTTGTCCAAGAGCACATTGGAGGGTTCCTAGCAGAACCGAGTGCATGACCTACTAACGGGCCATGTTAGAATTGCTGGAGGGCAAAAATAAATCAGACGGACTGAGAAATAGGCTAATGATCTTGACAATCTACTGTATGACAAATTGTATAGCATTATGAATATTTAGACAGTGTGCCACCAGGATATTCTTGGCAGTGAGTGAGAGGGCCCTTTTCACATGATGTCAGACAACTTCCACGTTGAATTGAAGCTGGTTATGTTTACTTGCTGGCCGAGTTCACCCAGACAGCTGGATGCTGTACAACGACTTGTAAACAAATTATGGTGTAGGACAGGTTCCAAACCTTCTACCTGTCGAGTGGCCTAGAGCAGCCACGAAGACGTTATCCGGTCTTTGTGTGTGAAGAACAACATAACGTTGTCTACTACTCCCTGGGATGCTATGGTCAGAAAGCATTGATATATGTATCGTATATAGTGGGACAGTATATGATCATCATCAGCTGTTGCCTACTGCTGCAATGTCAGCGACAGGTGTCCTTTTGTTCGATTTCTAAGGTCAGTAATATCATGGAAGGCTTTCTTTATGTCACAAAAGTTCTGGAACAGAATTACATTATTTCTATACGGGAATTTTAAGTTTTGAGTTGTTAGCTAGTGTATTCACTCTTATATGTTACATTAGTCCCCCCCCAACCCCCCCTCCATCTCATTGTAGTCTGATATACATTTCAGCGTAACTACGTCTTGTTTATTTGAATGCATAAGTTACATGCAACATAAGTTAGATCAGAGTTTGACGTGAAATCAATCATCACACTTGTTCTGTTCATTTGGGCATGTCATCTGGTCCCATCTCCTGTACTATGAATATTAACTTGATCAAATTTAGCACCTTTAATGGGTGAAACAGTTAGTGACATGGATGTATGAGCAGTGTTGATTTTGGTCCACACATTTTGGTGGGGCCACAAAATATTCATACAAGAATATTTGAGTATATAATCCAAACATACCATAGATATATCACATTGAACCGTATACTCTCAGAACTGTGTGTGAGTGAGAGAGGGGAGACACTGCGATGGCTGTGACCAACAGCGGTGGTGACAAAAATTCCAGCCGGATAATGTCATCTAAAAATCACACAATGAAGATCTGACGACATATCTTACCACACCAACATATAGGACCACTAAAGGACAATGTTAAAGATCTCTCAAAAGGACTCAGGACCAGCAACGAAAACTGCATTTGTCATCTGTTGACAATCTCATCCTTGTAAACATTGTTTTGAATAATGGCTAAAGTGCCCTTAAAATGGGTTGTATGAAAATAGTTCCTTAGCCTGGAGTCTCCCTCGCACCATTAAAATCAACCAATGGGATGCTTGGAGGGGCCCTGGCCATCAGGCCCCACTCAAGATCTAAAAGGCTCAGGTTGAACGCGCGCACACATGCGCATGGTTTGTTGCTCCAGAGCTACACGCGCAGTAGGGCCAGTTCTGCTGTACCCCAGAAGCAGCTTCAGGCACAAAGACAAAGTTACACACACTATGTCTCTAGAGAATATATTTAATTCATAATATGATGATAAATTGCAATAATGTTATGAAGTGGACAAAGTTGAGTTTGCTATTATTGTGTCTGAAATAGAGGAAAGCCTATAACTTCTTCTGTACAACAGCGCCCTCTGGTGTGCCGTGCCCCCACGGGCCCCTCGTGCAAAAGCGCCTTTGAGTTTAAGAAGACAGCGTTGGAGGCGGAGCCTTGTTCATTCCTATGAAAGTTGCTCAGTGGCACATGTAACAAAATAATGTTATGTGCATATATATATATATATATATATGTTTATAGATGTGTATATATATATATGTATGTATATATGTATATGTATATGTATATACATGTATATATGTATATGGATACATGTGTGTATATGTATATATGTGTGTATATATACTGTATATATATATATATATATATATAGAAAAAAGTTTTAAAAAAAGTTACAGTATAGTATGTCAAAAAACTTGTAACAAAAGTCATAGTATAGTAAGTAAAAAACTCGAAAAAAGTAATGTGATAATCATAGTATAGTAGATCGTTTGACGAGCCTCCTGTCAAATAGAGATCTAGATCTAGAGCTGCTGAGCCTCACCTAAGTCTGCGGTTGTTCCAGGTCAAGAAGCTCAACACCTGAATATGGAACGTCTCTTAAATAATTTATAGTATGTCGAAAAAAGTGATGAATAAGTCAAAAGTATAGTAGTTAAAAAAAAAAGTCATAAAAAAGTCACAGTATTGGTATAGTAAGTCTAAAATAGACAGCCAATTTGGCATTGTAAATAACCTCCATTGTAAAACCTGTGGAAGTAAAGAATAAATGAATCTCAAGCTTGAGCTGCATCAAAAGATCCGGAAACCTTAAATCACTTTTAGAATTACAGACCCAGAATAACTAAGTGTGGTACCCAGAGGGACAACACCAGTCTTTTTATTCTATTCAAACCAGGTATGTCTACACAGATACAAATCAGGCTGAAAGTAATAGAAAAACCAGGAGTAGTGGTAAATAAGCAAATAATACATGCAGAAAATAACAGGTGACACACATCACAGGAGCCATAAGCCTTGTAGTAACACAAAAGTTGACCTGGGAAAGAACCTGGGAAAAAAAATAAAATAAGAAACAAAACTTCGGAAGAGCGGTACAGCCAAGCAGCTGTGTAGCAGTAATGTAGACAATATAGTTTTGGAAAATAAAAATAAAGATATGAACTCCATGGAAACTTTGCAATAATCTGGTTCCGCTGAACTATGCTGTGAAGTTATGAAAACGTTTCAAACCGAGGTTTGATGCAACAGATAACACGTCTTTTCACTCTGAGTAAACCTGGTATTTCTAGATCAAAATCAGGCAAAAATAATATAATTGGTACTATGCTATTTGTAGAATAAAATTCAGTGGTGGTTGAGGATTGTCTGACATGAATTAAATTATGTAATGAAAACATTTTAAATAACTCAAGCGCCTTGTGTTATCCAAAAGTCAACATTTATCGAAAAAAGAGATCGAACATTTAAAAAAACATATTTATACTTCGGTAAAAAAAAGTATTTTCTCGACTACTTGCTGCACACAGAAGGGAGGCATGCATTGACGGGTTGTATTCATGAGAGAAAGTTTGTATTACCAAATAAGGACTAATTAATTTGATCAGATGAATCCCTATACTTTTCTTTCTTTAGGATGATGATGTTACAAAATATAACAACGGACACTCGAAGCTATATTCAAAAACCTTAATCGAGGCTTCTAATTTAAGAAGCCCTACGTGACTCACTGAGCTGTTGTTTCAGGACCATTGGCAGCGCTGTTGGCCGTGTGGAGAGATGTGTGTAGGTGCAGCAGCCCTGTCCAGTACTGAAACCAAGCTTTGGAAGAGCTACACAACAAAAAAAAGTTTTAGAACATTAATGTAGACAATATAGTTTTGTAAATATAATTAAAGATATGAAATCTACGGAAACGTTCCTGTGAAGTTCGGAAAAACAACATCCCACGAATTTTCGGGGTAGTTAGGGGAAAACAATTCATAAAAAGTTATGTATTAGCATATTGAAAAAAAGTCACAAAAAAGTAACAGTATCGTATAAACTAAATACTAACATACTAAAGTCATACTGTAGTATGTGAGAAAGTCATAGTATGTCAAAAACTCAGAAGATTTTGAAAAAATGCATTAAAAAGAAAATTAAAAATCGTTTTTAGATAAAAGGCATAAACAAGTAATAGTATGGTATGTCTAAAAGAAATTATGAAAAAGTATGAGAAGTATATTGAAAAAGTCATAGTATAGTACATCAGAAAAAGTCAGAAAAAGCAATACGATAGTATCTTGAAAAAAAGAAAAGGATCTAAAAAGGTCAATGTCTGGTAAGTCAAACATGTATAAGGATAGTGTGTTAAAAAAAAATCATAAAAAGTCAAATTTCAGGAAGTCTAAAAGTTACTGTATAGTATGACAAAAAAAGTAACATTATCGTATGTCGACAAAGACATAGAAAGTAAAAAAAAAGTTGTCACATTTTGCAAGTCGAAAAAGTTATAGTACCGCTTGTCAAAAAAACCCACAGTAAACTATGTAGAAAAATATTATAAGTCATAATATGTAATATTAAAAAAAAGAAAAAAGTCAAAAACGTAATAAATAAGTCAATAGGTCAGTTTAGCATGTAGAAAAATACTAATTTAAAAATCATAGTATAGTATGTCTACAAGTATAACTTGTGTATATTATTAAAACGTTGAGCATTTTAGTTTGAATTTGAGAAGGTTTGCAGTCAGATTCCTTTCACTTTTTCACCCATCTCATTAACCTTTGACTCCTCCGTTTGTTATTCTTCATTGTTGTTTTGTATTTTCTATCATACACTTCACCTTCTATCATCTACCAGGGCATTGACAGTGAGTTCAGGCCTCTTAACAACGGTTCGTCTGTGACTGCTTTATTGGGATTCTTCAGCTGGTAATGAGGTTTTGGACTCATCACTTTGGACAAAATAAGAGCGACACCACATGCCGAGACCCTTTGAAGACCATTCCCAGAGCTCTGTAAAAAAAATAAGCATGATAGGAACCAGATCCACGATATAATCTTTTATTTTAACCCATGGGATTTAACTTTTACAGTGCATTTCTTTACAACAATTATTCATTATGTGACACCACCATCTCACACCTTTCCTCCTCTTCCTCCTCCTCCTCCTCCTCCTCCTCCTCTCCGCCTCTCAGACCGTCTCACAGAGCATCTCCGCTCCCAAACCGAGCCTCCCAAAGAGCAAGAATTCCTGCGAATTGGCTGTGGCGATGGCCTTCTTGAGCTGCTGGCTGCGGATCTCGCGGGTGCGGGCCTCGAGCAGCAGGTCGTGGCAGGTGTTGCAGACCAACACCGCGTCATACAGCTGCTGGTCGGGCATGGGCAGCTTCAGATGACAACAGTGTTTACAGAACACATTGCCACAGTTCCTGAAGATGAAGACCACAAAGTTAGTATACTTTTTTTTTTTACATAATAATAATTCTGTGCTCTGCATTTTAAAATCAGCAGCCAGGCCCGTAACAAAATTAATTCTGACTGAGTTATTAAAACTTTAGTTAAACAATAGTGAGCGATCTCGTTCATAACGAACAAGAAGGACTTTAGTTGATTCAATCAACAGAAACTGACAAAGATTGATTATTGAAAGGATTTGATTGAGATTGTGCTGGTTACAGATTCTTACATGTTTCTTGCTTTTATATTGTCGTTAAATAAATATGGTTTGGACATTTTAAGTCATTATTTTGGGCAGTGGTATTTACAATGTATTGATAAATAGAATTATTTTAACACTTATCGTCAATTAACTGAAAATAATTGTCAAATGCATTGCTTATTTTTTGTATACACACACAAATATATGTATATATGCATGTATACACACAAACATCTAACTAACTTTTAATTTTCTTGAGTTAATGTGATATTTTGAGATTCTTTGTGTTCTTGTGAACCACAGTGAAGCCCCACCTGCAGTGATGACGTCTCTTGGCTATCCAGAACTCAGTCACATTTGAAACAATGGGAGGCCATGTGGTCAGGCACCCACCTCGTGACCTACACACACAGACAGCTCTATCAGAACAGTGCTGTAAATGGAGGTGCTCCCAGACATACAGGTGGGGGGGAAGAAGGAAGGTGTGAAGCTGAGACAGAAATCATTATTTTAGGCAGTGAAGCACTGAAGGACGCTGACCTCTGTGTCCTTGCGCTCCCCTCGATCCCAGCTGCCCTCAGACAGACGGTGCTCACTGTGGGTGGACAGAGAATCCTCCTCGTTGCTGTTGTCCGACTCCCGCAGACAGGTCTGAAAATAGAGAGAAGACGAGCTCAGGTGACAGACGGGAATGTGAGAAGAGAGAGCACTTCCTGAGGATCAAAAGTAAACATCAGAAAAGAGCTTCTAGCACTGGACTGTTGAGCTTTGTCAGTGATGACAATAATGACACTCACAATGTCATCCTCCATAGTCGATGTTGGGTTCCGAGGGAGGGGTACTGTACTGTTTACTGTCCAGCCTCATCTGCAGCTGTCGCACCTGCTGCCTCAGCACCTCCACCACCTGCTTGTAGCCTGCCTCGATCTGCCGCAGTCTCTGCTGCACGGCATCCATGGGCACCGGGAGCCCGTCGTCATCGAGGTAAGCGGGGGCCTGGGGTGGGGGAGGGGAGCTGGAAGCAGAGGGCGAGGAGTACGACACGGGCAGGAGCTGATGACCTGCCAGGGAGTAGCTGTTGAGGGCAGCAGCAGTGGGCCCACACAGGGCGGTGTAGCCGGCACTCCTGGCAGCAGAAAGCCACCCGGCCTGCAGAGGGCTGCCGGGATAACAAAGAGCCTCTCTGCGGCAGCACTGGGACCCGTTAGCGATGGAGAAGCCCTGGGAGCGGAGCAGCTTACTGGCAAGCCGACGGCTCCGGTAGGTGTTGTGCTGCAAGGCCCCGCTGACGCCATAGTGGCTGGCACTGCTGCAGGCGGACTGTACCAGACCATGGACGCTCTCCCAGTGGGAGCCGAGCAGGGACAGGTCTGTGAACTGGCTCTGGGAGATCAGGTGGCGAGGTGCTACCTGGTTGCTGTCTACAGGAGCGACTGCAACTGTTAACACGCGCTCTTTTCCTTTCACTACATCTGTTCTCGTGTCCTCCTTCTCCTTCTGGGGTTGAACCTGTGGCTGTTGCTCGGACTTCTCCTCATCATTCAAACCATTCTCGGTGAGGTCCTGGCTCACTGTGGGAGGCAGGGATGGGGGATTGCTGTGGCTGCAGGCTTGGTGCCCTTGCAGGGGAGAGGTAAGCATGGCTCTGATCTATGAGTGGGTGAAGTGGTGCTTTCAGCAGTCCTACGTGGGCTCTCGGCCTCCAGCGGAGGTGGTGGGAGTGGAGGGTTAGTGATCGGATGCAGAGCCAGTTGAAGGACAGGAGCGGGGAAGGGAGTGTGAGCGAGTGCAACGTCCTCACTGAGAAGGACCGGGGAAAGGGGTAGAGAGGGTAGGGGCTGTGTGGTGAGACAGGGCTCCTCCACTGCGTCTTCACAGCTCTCTGCACCCGGGGCGCCCAGGGCACCCTCTGGGGTCTTGGCAGGACTCTGTTGCAGAGGTTGCCCTCACTGCTGTCCAGCCAGTGTCAGGTGTGACCTCATCAGAGATGTCTGCAGAGGTTTCTTCCATGGCTGATGAGGACTCTGGGGCAGAGCGACCCTCCTGGCAGTGCTTTTTGAGATTTGGGTTGCTGGAAGTATGTGTCAGGGGCATCCCGTTCTCAAAAGCTGATAGCAGGTTGTCCATGGCGCGGGTCTTGGGAAGTCTGGAAATCAGAAAATACATAAAAAGATTTATTTTTTCCCACAGGTGCAGAAATGGCAATGATGCAATTCTCTGTTTAGGACTGTAGAGGGCAGTCTGGCTCTCTGTAACACGAGGAACATTTGAAGACTGCTCAGGCCAATGAGTACAGATCCTGTGTAACCGATCAGATTTGCATCAAACCAACACACCTGTCCAGGGACCGGGAGGTGAGTTCATCGCCTGTGACACTTGGGGGGAGGTAGAGCTCCATAGAATCGTCCACAGCGGTGCAGGAGGACGAGGTGGGCAGGTAGACAGCTGTCCACAGCTGTAATGCTCGTGTGTGGCACACTGGCTGCAGCACCTGGCAGACAAACAAGTGATGGGAAGATCAACATACAGTAATGACGGTGCCTATTACTTTGATAGTACTGTTGTACTACCGCTGCTGTGGGGGGATAATTAAGACCATTTCTATGCTTTTCTTAGAAATCATTCACAGAGGATTAGGTTCAATCAATAGTATGCTCAATCTTGAAGTGAGTTTAAATCTTTTGATACAGCTTGAGGAGGAAAGGGAAAATTCCGTCATACTGAACACTGTTCCTTGAAACAAGCCACCATCTCTTCTGACTAAAAAGCTCTGTGTCTAAAAGTAGGAGAACACCTACATTCTTTTCAGTATTTAACAAGTGGCTCTACTACGAATGAATAATAGCATAAAAGCAATGGTACAATAACAGTGTAAGGACACTGTAAAAAGTGGTAGGTACCGTATCATGACTGGGGATGTAGAGGAAGTTCTGGAAGTTCTTGTTTCCATTGCGAAGCAGAGACCACACGGAGCAGGTGCGTTTGTAGATGTTCCTCATCTCCCTCTCGCGAGCATTGTCACACAGGAAGGTCCCGTAAAGACACGAGTACGTGTGCTGCACCAACTTGACCTGGACACACGTGGAGAACACGGGGAGCATGAAGTCAGACCTTTCAAGTTAATTTACTACATGTATTCTGTCTTTAAAGATGGTTTCATGTAATGCCTAGCAATCTCTCACACTTTGAGGTTTATGGGTGAAATAGTCACAAACTGTAGATGTACATTTTACAAAAGTAAAAAGCGCTGTACGACCACCCACCAGGAAGGCCTCATTGAACTCAAAGGGGCATGGGAACTGTTTGAGCAGCTGGTGAACACAGTCCAGCCACTGCAGGAAGACGGGACACTGCTCGCTGACATCGTCGGCGTTCTCCTGGTGGCCACTGCGGTCCCCAAACTTATGACCATAGTCCAGCCACTCAGTCTCTACAAGCACCTGGAAGCCCTGTGGACAACACAGTAGTCAGTACTGAGAGTGAGAATATTATTTGATGATATGACTTAGCAATGTAATCCTATAACATTGTCGAACTCACAATGGACACTTAAAAGAGACATCTCCTGGTTTATGCAACAAGTTCTTCGTCTAAAATCCAACTGCAACTACATTTTGGGGCCACAGCGTGCAGACTCTCACCTCTAATGTTCTGTAGTAAGGGTCAAGCAGGATCTTGGAGAGGGTTACAATCTGGGGTGTGTGGTCCCACCCGTCCGAACAATGCACCCGGACAGGACGGCCTTCCCTCTCCACCGCAGAACACACCAGAGTGGCTGCCTTCAGCATGACGGACAGGTGCTGCAGCCAACGGGTGCTCTCAAGTGCCGAAAGCCAGCTGGAAACACCAGAGGTGACTGATTAGAGAAGTACAAATCGATATAGAGCCCGTCTGGAGCCTCGATACTGTCTACATACATGAGCTATGGTAACCCAGGGTTAAGTTACACCTGGTTGTCATGCTGATGGGGTTAGCCGGAGGATACCGTTGACCTATATCTATGGAGGCCTCCCTACATCATGACACACCTCAATCAGAATAACACCAAGTCTTAAAATAACCTGGTATGACGTCATAGCAGCTGGGATAACTTGTACATACAACCACACATAAAATACACATATGGTTGGAGATGTAAGAAAAACCCAGGAAGAAATGGACGTGCATTACACACGTATCCACTGTCAGTGTGTACAGGCAGACAGCTGGCCACCCCAGCAGGAAGGGTCTGGATGGTGGCAGCATTCCCATTTCTGCGTGGTGATGCCTTACTGTGAGGTGAAGCCATTAAAACCGGGTGGGGGGGGCAGAGCCGCTCAGAGAGAAAGGTCAAACAGATCGACTTACTTTCCTGGATCTGGGATCTGACTGCAGACGGTCCCCAGAGCCTGGAAGCTGTTCCTGATGGCGTGGATGTTGGCCATTCCCATGAACATCTCCTCGCAGTTGTACTCTAAATACAAACAAACAAACAACTCGGATGAAGACATAAACAATGCTTCGCTTGGTGCTTTTTTTTTGGGGTGATTTTATTATCTCTCTCAAATGTAACATTCATGTTTTTTAGCAGTGAGTCACTGGTGGCAGTAATCACTTGCTTTCTGAATATCCTATGTCAAACATTCACATTAAGTTTGGCACGGTGCACAGCGAGGCCACTGTTTACAATCCAGGACCGAGCACCACTTAATAGAAGGTGTGATCAAAAGCAGCACAGACCAACTTTACTTCCTGATACTTTGAGATTTTGCAGGCAGCTTTGTCTTTATTGACCTTTGGCCTCTATAAGACAGATCCAGTGGCATTGCAGGACTGCCACGAGTTAGAATGTTTGTCGGTGCCACACACTTTAGATGGCAAAAAAACAACAACAAAGAAACTGCATGTACTGGTGCAGTGCCCGTTGAAAAGATGCCCGTTCAGAACGGGCTAGATGCCATGCCTGTGGTTTTGCTGCTTGCTCACACAAACAGTTCCCCACTCAACACTTCACGTGCTTGGGTCCTGAGCAATACACTTACCAAAACACACCCAAGTCAGTCAGTCAGAAACACCGGACTTTACTGTACAGGGTAGTCCACCTAGGCCCCCAACTAAAATGTCCTCAAACTAATATAGTTTTGTTTAGATATAAAAATAAAAAAAACATTCAATTATTCTACCTTGAAAAACCTTACAAAAGGCCCCTAGAGACCGTAAAAATATGCAACTCAGATGTATATCCTATTACTTACTAAGTAGGCTACTTTGACTTCAGGGGAAAACATTATACTACTACATTTACCTGACGGAGAAATATTACTCGTTATATTGCAGATTCAGATTTGATTCACAAAATATAACAATTAAAATACGCTGCATGATCATTCATGAAACTATTCAGCATCATAGAATTGAAAGCTCCACCTTGAACAGACATTAACTCGACCCTTTTCCTAAACAACCTCCTGTGAACATTCGCGGAACGTTAGCAAAACAACTTCCCAAAAAACTTGACCTATATATTTTTCTTTTACCAGCGAACGGTCCCAGAATGTTAGAAAACCTTCCTACATGAATCTCATTGGACTGTTCGCAGAGGGGGTCCCGAACTGAAGATTGGAAGTATATTTAAGTACGTTGTGCTGATAAGGCCTCTCTCTCACTCTTCACTTGAAGTAAACATTTGAATTCAGGACTTTGTCTGTGCGGTATGATGATTTCACTATTTATAGTCAATAATTTTACTTGTGATTTTGATTTCTTCTTCTACCACTGCCAATTCTGATTATAATGCAGTATAATGCATACTGCATGCACTTCATTATAAAAATGGAAGAATGTAACAAGTAAGAAAAGGGAGCATCAATGTGATTTAATGATACTTAATTCACTATAAATGTTTTAGGATGTATATACCAAACAATGTATGCAGGCATAATTGAAAATGGTGTATTGCGTTGGCACTTATGTTCAGCATCTTTATCTGTCGTTAGTCCACCTTGTAAGTAAGTCAATTAATGAGACACGCATGCATGCATGGAACAGCCAGGCTCAATGAAGAGAAGCAACGAGAGTCTTTCAGTGAGAAAACTCCCCAAACCAAAGCAAAATAGTGACATCGAGCTGCAGAAAACAACATTCTGTTTTTCAGGGTCACTACTTCATCAACAACAAATCACAAAGTGCGACTGCCTGACTCCATCTGTCTCTGGTCTCCTCATCCTCTCTCATGATACCTTCTTCCTTGTCTATTCACCTGCTGACTGTCTACGGAGGGAAGAGACTGTGTGTGTGTGAGAGAGAGAGAGAGAGAGAGAGAGAGAGAGAGAGAGAGAGAGAGAGAGAGAGAGAGAGAGAGAGAGAGAGAGAGAGAGAGAGAGAATTTTAGGAACGTCAACATTTTAACAAAATAAGAAATCACAGTTCAGAAATGTAAGTTCAGTAGTGATTGTGGTGTGTGTGTGTGTGTGTGTGTGTGTGTGTGTGTGTGTGTGTGTGTGTGTGTGTGTGTGTTGACATGGGCGACAGAGATGGATGTGCTGGTCCTCGTCATCAGCGTTGCCTCCCAGACACCAGGCATGATAAGCCAGAGCGAACAGGTTCTCCAGCCACGGCCCGGTTAAGACGCTTGACCCATTCCTGGCATTGCTTGAACGTCGCAAAGTGGCATCTCTGGACAACCCAACATGAAGATAAGAAAGACGAGTGGAATCCAACTGTAAAATATCTTGTTACAACTTCATGTATTGGGGACTGGGAGAAGAAAAAACAGAAAAAACAATCTGTTCATATGCTCAGTGGTATTTGAGCCTCCATTCATCAACAAGAAGTTCATCCTTCGAGCCGGAATTGAACCAGCGACCTAAGGATACCTGCTTATTTTCCACAGGGAATATCAGCCTACAGTCCTCCGCTCTACCAACTGAGCTATCGAAGGGAGCCAAATGAAAACATTTTTTTGCCGTGTGAATCGGGGCTGAAACTGATGCAGAACCAAAGGGTGTTTTCCAAAGACTCAACATTGCAAAGTCAAAACATGACGTACACACACCCGTTGTCTACGTACCTGCACATTTAAAACTATTGAAAAGTTACTCAGTAGCCGCGAACAACAAAATTCAGGAAAATCCAGTAAAATCCCACTTTATAATGCCCTGAATGATAATAGAACCAGTCACATCTTTCCATTCAACAACAATAAGTTCATCCTTCGAGCCAGAATTGAACCAGCGACCTAAGGATACCTGCTTATTTTCCACAGGGAATATCAGCCTACAGTCCTCCGCTCTACCAACTGAGCTATCGAAGGGATCCAAATGAAAACATTTTTTTGCCGTGTGAATCGGGGCTGAAACTGATGCAGGACCAAAGGTTGTTTTCCAAAGGCTCAACAATGCAAAGACTCAAACATGACATACAGCCACCCACTCTCTACGTACCTGCTCGTTTAAAACTATTGAAAAGTTAATCAGTAGCCGCGAACAACAAAATTCAGTAAAATCCCACTATATAATGCCCTGAATGATAATTGAACCAGCGACCTAAGGATACCTGCTTATTTTCCAAAGGGAATATCAGCTTACAGTCATCCGCTCTACCAACTGAGCTATCGAAGAGAGAGAAAAGAACACAGTTTTTCAGCGTGTAAATCGGGCCTGAAACTGATGCAGAACCAAAGGGTGTTTTCCAAAGACTCAACATTGCAAAGTCAAAACATGACGTACAGACACCCGTTGTCTACGTACCTGCACATTTAAAACTATTGAAAAGTTACTCAGTAGCCGCGAACAACAAAATTCAGTAAAATCCCACTTTATAATACCCTGAATGATAATTGAACCAGTCACATCTTTCCATTCAACAACAATAACTTCGTCCTTCGAGCCGGAATTGAACCAGCGACCTAAGGATACCTGATTATTTTCCACAGGGAATATCAGCCTACAGTCCTCCGCTCTACCAACTGAGCTATCGAAGGGAGCCAAATGAAAACATTTTTTTGCCGTGTGAATCGGGGCTGAAACTGATGCAGGACCAAAGGTTGTTTTCCAAAGGCTCAACAATGCAAAGAGTCAAACATGACATACAGCCACCCACTCTCTACGTACCTGCTCGTTTAAAACCATTGAAAAGTTACTCAGTAGCCGTGAACAACAAAATTCAGTAAAATCCCACTTTATAATGCCCTGAATGATAATAGAACAAGTCACATCTTTCCATTCAACAATAAGTTCATCCTTCGAGCCGGAATTGAACCAGCGACCTAAGGATACCTGCTTATTTTACACAGGGAATATCAGCCTACAGTCCTCCGCTCTACCAACTGAGCTATCGAAGGGAGAGAAATGAAAACAGTTTTTCAGCGTGTAAATCGGGCCTGAAACTGATGCAGAACCAAAGGGTGTTTTCCAAAGACTCAACATTGCAAAGTCAAACATGACGTACAGACACCCGTTGTCTACGTACCTGCACATTTAAAACTATTGAAAAGTTACTCAGTAGCCGCGAACAACAAAATTCAGTAAAATCCCACTTTATAATGCCCTGAATGATAATAGAACCAGTCACATCTTTCCATTCAACAACAATAAGTTCATCCTTCGAGCCGGAATTGAACCAGCGACCTAAGGATACCTGCTTATTTTCCACAGGGAATATCAGCCTACAGTCCTCCGCTCTACCAACTGAGCTATCGAAGGGAGCCAAATGAAAACATTTTTTTGCCGTGTGAATCGGGGCTGAAACTGATGCAGGACCAAAGGTTGTTTTCCAAAGGCTCAACAATGCAAAGAGTCAAACATGACATACAGCCACCCACTCTCTACGTACCTGCTCGTTTAAAACCATTGAAAAGTTAATCAGTAGCCGTGAACAACAAAATTCAGTAAAATCCCACTTTATAATGCCCTGAATGATAATAGAACAAGTCACATCTTTCCATTCAACAACAATAAGTTCATCCTTCGAGCCGGAATTGAACCAGCGACCTAAGGATACCTGCTTATTTTCCACAGGGAATATCAGCCTACAGTCCTCCGCTCTACCAACTGAGCTATCGAAGGGAGAGAAAACAAAACAGTTTTTCAGCGTGTAAATCGGGCCTGAAACTGATGCAGAACCAAAGGGTGTTTTCCAAAGACTCAACATTGCAAAGTCAAAACATGACGTACAGACACCCGTTGTCTACGTACCTGCACATTTAAAACTATTGAAAAGTTACTCAGTAGCCGCGAACAACAAAATTCAGTAAAATCCCACTTTATAATGCCCTGAATGATAATTGAACCAGTCACATCTTTCCATTCAACAACAATAACTTCGTCCTTCGAGCCGGAATTGAACCAGCGACCTAAGGATACCTGATTATTTTCCACAGGGAATATCAGCCTACAGTCCTCCGCTCTACCAACTGAGCTATCGAAGGGAGCCAAATGAAAACATTTTTTTGCCGTGTGAATCGGGGCTGAAACTGATGCAGGACCAAAGGTTGTTTTCCAAAGGCTCAACAATGCAAAGAGTCAAACATGACATACAGCCACCCACTCTCTACGTACCTGCTCGTTTAAAACCATTGAAAAGTTACTCAGTAGCCGTGAACAACAAAATTCAGTAAAATCCCACTTTATAATGCCCTGAATGATAATAGAACAAGTCACATCTTTCCATTCAACAACAATAAGTTCATCCTTCGAGCCGGAATTGAACCAGCGACCTAAGGATACCTGCTTATTTTCCACAGGGAATATCAGCCTACAGTCCTCCGCTCTACCAACTGAGCTATCGAAGGGAGCCAAATGAAAAAATGTTTTTGCCGTGTCAATCGGGGCTGAAACTGATGCAGGACCAAAGGTTGTTTTCCAAAGGCTCAACAATGCAAAGAGTCAAACATGACATACAGCCACCCACTCTCTACGTACCTGCTCGTTTAAAACCATTGAAAAGTTAATCAGTAGCCGTGAACAACAAAATTCAGTAAAATCCCACTTTATAATGCCCTGAATGATAATAGAACCAGTCACATCTTTCCATTCAACAACAATAAGTTCGTCCTTCGAGCCGGAATTGAACCAGCGACCTAAGGATACCTGCTTATTTTCCACAGGGAATATCAGCCTACAGTCCTCCGCTCTACCAACTGAGCTATCGAAGGAGAAAAACAAAACAGTTTTTCAGCGTGTAAATCGGGCCTGAAACTGATGCAGCCAAAGGGTGTTTTCCAAAGACTCAACATTGCAAAGTCAAAACATGACGTACAGACACCCGTTGTCTACGTACCTGCACATTTAAAACTATTGAAAAGTTACTCAGTAGCCGCGAACAACAAAATTCAGTAAAATCCCACTTTATAATGCCCTGAATGATAATAGAACCAGTCACATCTTTCCATTCAACAACAATAAGTTCATCCTTCGAGCCGGAATTGAACCAGCGACCTAAGGATACCTGCTTATTTTCCACAGGGAATATCAGCCTACAGTCCTCCGCTCTACCAACTGAGCTATCGAAGGGAGCCAAATGAAAACATTTTTGCCGTGTGAATCGGGGCTGAAACTGATGGTTGTTTTCCAAAGGCTCAACATTGCAAAGGTCAAACATGACGTACAGACACCCGTTGTCTACGTACCTGCTCGTTTAAAACTATTGAAAAGTTACTCAGTAGCCGCGAACAACAAAATTCAGTAAAATCCCACTTTATAATGCCCTGAATGATAATAGAACCAGTCACATCTTTCCATTCAACAACAATAAGTTCATCCTTCGAGCCGGAATTGAACCAGCGACCTAAGGATACCTGCTTATTTTCCACAGGGAATATCAGCCTACAGTCCTCCGCTCTACCAACTGAGCTATCGAAGGGAGCCAAATGAAAACATTTTTTTGCCGTGTGAATCGGGGCTGAAACTGATGCAGGACCAAAGGTTGTTTTCCAAAGGCTCAACAATGCAAAGAGTCAAACATGACATACAGCCACCCACTCTCTACGTACCTGCTCGTTTAAAACTATTGAAAAGTTACTCAGTAGCCGTGAACAACAAAATTCAGTAAAATCCCACTTTATAATGCCCTGAATGATAATAGAACCAGTCACATCTTTCCATTCAACAACAATAAGTTCATCCTTCGAGCCGGAATTGAACCAGCGACCTAAGGATACCTGCTTATTTTCCACAGGGAATATCAGCCTACAGTCCTCCGCTCTACCAACTGAGCTATCGAAGGGAGCCAAATGAAAACATTTTTTTGCCGTGTGAATCGGGGCTGAAACTGATGCAGGACCAAAGGTTGTTTTCCAAAGGCTCAACAATGCAAAGAGTCAAACATGACATACAGCCACCCACTCTCTACGTACCTGCTCGTTTAAAACCATTGAAAAGTTAATCAGTAGCCGTGAACAACAAAATTCAGTAAAATCCCACTTTATAATGCCCTGAATGATAATAGAACAAGTCACATCTTTCCATTCAACAACAATAAGTTCATCCTTCGAGCCGGAATTGAACCAGCGACCTAAGGATACCTGCTTATTTTCCACAGGGAATATCAGCCTACAGTCCTCCGCTCTACCAACTGAGCTATCGAAGGGAGAGAAAACAAAACAGTTTTTCAGCGTGTAAATCGGGCCTGAAACTGATGCAGAACCAAAGGGTGTTTTCCAAAGACTCAACATTGCAAAGTCAAAACATGACGTACAGACACCCGTTGTCTACGTACCTGCACATTTAAAACTATTGAAAAGTTACTCAGTAGCCGCGAACAACAAAATTCAGTCAAATCCCACTTTATAATACCCTGAATGATAATTGAACCAGTCACATCTTTCCATTCAACAACAATAACTTCGTCCTTCGAGCCGGAATTGAACCAGCGACCTAAGGATACCTGCTTATTTTCCACAGGGAATATCAGCCTACAGTCCTCCGCTCTACCAACTGAGCTATCGAAGGGAGAGAAAACAAAACAGTTTTTCAGCGTGTAAATCGGGCCTGAAACTGATGCAGAACCAAAGGGTGTTTTCCAAAGACTCAACATTGCAAAGTCAAAACATGACGTACAGACACCCGTTGTCTACGTACCTGCACATTTAAAACTATTGAAAAGTTACTCAGTAGCCGCGAACAACAAAATTCAGTAAAATCCCACTTTATAATACCCTGAATGATAATTGAACCAGTCACATCTTTCCATTCAACAACAATAACTTCGTCCTTCGAGCCGGAATTGAACCAGCGACCTAAGGATACCTGCTTATTTTCCACAGGGAATATCAGCCTACAGTCCTCCGCTCTACCAACTGAGCTATCGAAGGGAGCCAAATGAAAACATTTTTTTGCCGTGTGAATCGGGGCTGAAACTGATGCAGGACCAAAGGTTGTTTTCCAAAGGCTCAACAATGCAAAGAGTCAAACATGACATACAGCCACCCACTCTCTACGTACCTGCTCGTTTAAAACCATTGAAAAGTTAATCAGTAGCCGTGAACAACAAAATTCAGTAAAATCCCACTTTATAATGCCCTGAATGATAATAGAACAAGTCACATCTTTCCATTCAACAACAATAAGTTCATCCTTCGAGCCGGAATTGAACCAGCGACCTAAGGATACCTGCTTATTTTCCACAGGGAATATCAGCCTACAGTCCTCCGCTCTACCAACTGAGCTATCGAAGGGAGAGAAAACAAAACAGTTTTTCAGCGTGTAAATCGGGCCTGAAACTGATGCAGAACCAAAGGGTGTTTTCCAAAGACTCAACATTGCAAAGTCAAAACATGACGTACAGACACCCGTTGTCTACGTACCTGCACATTTAAAACTATTGAAAAGTTACTCAGTAGCCGCGAACAACAAAATTCAGTAAAATCCCACTTTATAATGCCCTGAATGATAATTGAACCAGTCACATCTTTCCATTCAACAACAATAACTTCGTCCTTCGAGCCGGAATTGAACCAGCGACCTAAGGATACCTGATTATTTTCCACAGGGAATATCAGCCTACAGTCCTCCGCTCTACCAACTGAGCTATCGAAGGGAGCCAAATGAAAACATTTTTTTGCCGTGTGAATCGGGGCTGAAACTGATGCAGGACCAAAGGTTGTTTTCCAAAGGCTCAACAATGCAAAGAGTCAAACATGACATACAGCCACCCACTCTCTACGTACCTGCTCGTTTAAAACCATTGAAAAGTTAATCAGTAGCCGTGAACAACAAAATTCAGTAAAATCCCACTTTATAATGCCCTGAATGATAATAGAACAAGTCACATCTTTCCATTCAACAACAATAAGTTCATCCTTCGAGCCGGAATTGAACCAGCGACCTAAGGATACCTGCTTATTTTCCACAGGGAATATCAGCCTACAGTCCTCCGCTCTACCAACTGAGCTATCGAAGGGAGAGAAAACAAAACAGTTTTTCAGCGTGTAAATCGGGCCTGAAACTGATGCAGAACCAAAGGGTGTTTTCCAAAGACTCAACATTGCAAAGTCAAAACATGACGTACAGACACCCGTTGTCTACGTACCTGCACATTTAAAACTATTGAAAAGTTACTCAGTAGCCGCGAACAACAAAATTCAGTCAAATCCCACTTTATAATGCCCTGAATGATAATTGAACCAGTCACATCTTTCCATTCAACAACAATAACTTCGTCCTTCGAGCCGGAATTGAACCAGCGACCTAAGGATACCTGCTTATTTTCCACAGGGAATATCAGCCTACAGTCCTCCGCTCTACCAACTGAGCTATCGAAGGGAGCAAAATGAAAACATTTTTTTGCCGTGTCAATCGGGGCTGAAACTGATGCAGGACCAAAGGTTGTTTTCCAAAGGCTCAACAATGCAAAGAGTCAAACATGACATACAGCCACCCACTCTCTACGTACCTGCTCGTTTAAAACCATTGAAAAGTTAATCAGTAGCCGTGAACAACAAAATTCAGTAAAATCCCACTTTATAATGCCCTGAATGATAATTGAACCAGTCACATCTTTCCATTCAACAACAATAACTTCGTCCTTCGAGCCGGAATTGAACCAGCGACCTAAGGATACCTGCTTATTTTCCACAGGGAATATCAGCCTACAGTCCTCCGCTCTACCAACTGAGCTATCGAAGGGAGAGAAAACAAAACAGTTTTTCAGCGTGTAAATCGGGCCTGAAACTGATGCAGAACCAAAGGGTGTTTTCCAAAGACTCAACATTGCAAAGTCAAAACATGACGTACAGACACCCGTTGTCTACGTACCTGCACATTTAAAACTATTGAAAAGTTACTCAGTAGCCGCGAACAACAAAATTCAGTAAAATCCCACTTTATAATACCCTGAATGATAATTGAACCAGTCACATCTTTCCATTCAACAACAATAACTTCGTCCTTCGAGCCGGAATTGAACCAGCGACCTAAGGATACCTGCTTATTTTCCACAGGGAATATCAGCCTACAGTCCTCCGCTCTACCAACTGAGCTATCGAAGGGAGCCAAATGAAAACATTTTTTTGCCGTGTGAATCGGGCCTGAAACTGATGCAGGACCAAAGGTTGTTTTCCAAAGGCTCAACAATGCAAAGAGTCAAACATGACATACAGCAACCCACTCTCTACGTACCTGCTCGTTTAAAACTATTGAAAAGTTACTCAGTAGCCGTGAACAACAAAATTCAGTAAAATCCGTTCACTTTATAATGCCCTGAATGATAATAGAACAAGTCACATCTTTCCATTCAACAACAATAAGTTCATCCTTCGAGCCGGAATTGAACCAGCGACCTAAGGATACCTGCTTATTTCACAGGGAATATCAGCCTACAGTCCTCCGCTCTACCAACTGAGCTATCGAAGGGAGAGAAAACAAAACAGTTTTCAGCGTGTAAATCGGGCCTGAAACTGATGCAGAACCAAAGGTGTTTTCCAAAGACTCAACATTGCAAAGTCAAAACATGACGTACAGACACCCGTTGTCTACGTACCTGCACATTTAAAACTATTGAAAAGTTACTCAGTAGCCGCGAACAACAAAATTCAGTAAATCCCACTTTATAATGCCCTGAATGATAATTGAACCAGTCACATCTTTCCATTCAACAACAATAAGTTCATCCTTCGAGCCGGAATTGAACCAGCGACCTAAGGATACCTGCTTATTTTCCACAGGAGATATCAGCCTACAGTCCTCCGCTCTACCAACTGAGCTATCGAAGGGAGCCAAATGAAAACATTTTTTTGCCGTGTGAATCGGGGCTGAAACTGATGCAGGACCAAAGGTTGTTTTCCAAAGGCTCAACAATGCAAAGAGTCAAACATGACATACAGCCACCCACTCTCTACGTACCTGCTCGTTTAAAACCATTGAAAAGTTAATCAGTAGTAGTGAACAACAAAATTCAGTAAAATCCCTTTTATAATCCCTGAATGATAATAGGAACAAGTCACATCTTTCCATTCAACAACAATAGGTTCATCCTTCGAGCCGGAATTATTGCGCCTAAGGATACCTGATTATTCCACAGGGAATATCATGCTACAGTCCTCTGCTCTACCAACTGAGCTATCGAAGGGAGCCAAATGAAAAAAAAATTTTGCCGCTTGAATCGGGGCTGAAACTGATGCAGGACCAAGGTTGTTTTCAAAGGCTCAACAATGCAAAGTCAAACATGACATACAGCCACCCTCTCTACATAGCTGCTCGTTTAAAACCATTGAAAAGTTAATCAGTAGCCGTGAACAACAAAATTCAGTAAAATCCCACTTTATAATGCCCTGAATGATAATAGAACCAGTCACATCTTTCCATTCAACAACAATAAGTTCATCCTTCGAGCCGGAATTGACCAGCGACCTAAGGACACCTGATTATTTTCCACAGGGAATATCAGCCTAGAGTCCTCCGCTCTACCAACTGAGCTATCGAAGGGAGCCAAATGAAAAAATGTTTTTGCCGTGTCAATCGGGGCTGAAACTGATGCAGGACCAAAGGTTGTTTTCCAAAGGCTCAACAATGCAAAGAGTCAAACATGACATACAGCCACCCACTCTCTACGTACCTGCTCGTTTAAAACCATTGAAAAGTTACTCAGTAGCCGCGAACAACAAAATTCAGTCAAATCCCACTTTATAATACCCTGAATGATAATTGAACCAGTCACATCTTTCCATTCAACAACAATAACTTCGTCCTTCGAGCCGGAATTGAACCAGCGACCTAAGGATACCTGCTTATTTTCCACAGGGAATATCAGCCTACAGTCCTCCGCTCTACCAACTGAGCTATCGAAGGGAGCCAAATGAAAACATTTTTTTGCCGTGTGAATCGGGGCTGAAACTGATGCAGGACCAGAGGGTGTTTTCCAAAGACTCAACATTGCAAAGTCAAAACATGACAAATAGACACCCGTTGTCTACGTACCTGCTCATTTAAAACTATTGAGAAGTTACTCAGTAGCCGCGAACAACAAAATTCAGTAAAATCCCACTTTATAATACCCTGAATGATAATTGAACCAGTCAAATCTTTCCATTCAACAACAATAACTTCGTCCTTCGATCCGGAATTGAACCAGCGACCTAAGGATACCTGATTATTTTCCACAGTGAATATCAGCCTACAGTCCTCCGCTCTACCAACTGAACTATCGAAGGGAGCCAAATGAAAACATTTTTTTGCCGTGTGAATCGGGGCTGAAACTGATGCAGGACCAAAGTTTTTTTCCAAAGGCTCAACAATGCAAAGAGTCAAACATGACATACAGCCACCCACTCTCTACGTACCTGCTCGTTTAAAACTATTGAAAAGTTACTCAGTAGCCGTGAACAACAAAATTCTGTAAAATCCCACTATATAATGCCCTGAATGATAATTGAACCAGCGACCTAAGGATACCTGCTTATTTTCCAAAGGGAATATCAGCTTACAGTCATCCGCTCTACCAACTGAGCTATCGAAGAGAGAGAAAAGAATACAGTTTTTCAGCGTGTAAATCGGGCCTGAAACTGATGCAGAACCAAAGGGTGTTTTCCAAAGACTCAACATTGCAAAGTCAAAACATGACGTACAGACACCCGTTGTCTACGTACCTGCACATTTAAAACTATTGAAAAGTTACTCAGTAGCCGCGAACAACAAAATTCAGTAAAATCCCACTTTATAATACCCTGAATGATAATTGAACCAGTCACATCTTTCCATTCAACAACAATAACTTCGTCCTTCGAGCCGGAATTGAACCAGCGACCTAAGGATACCTGATTATTTTCCACATGGAATATCAGCCTACAGTCCTCCGCTCTACCAACTGAGCTATCGAAGGGAGCCAAATGAAAACATTTTTTTGCCGTGTGAATCGGGGCTGAAACTGATGCAGGACCAAAGGTTGTTTTCCAAAGGCTCAACAATGCAAAGAGTCAAACATGACATACAGCCACCCACTCTCTACGTACCTGCTCGTTTAAAACCATTGAAAAGTTAATCAGTAGCCGTGAACAACAAAATTCAGTAAAATCCCACTTTATAATGCCCTGAATGATAATAGAACAAGTCACATCTTTCCATTCAACAACAATAAGTTCATCCTTCGAGCCGGAATTGAACCAGCGACCTAAGGATACCTGCTTATTTTCCACAGGGAATATCAGCCTACAGTCCTCCGCTCTACCAACTGAGCTATCGAAGGAAGCCAAATGAAAATAAATTTTTGCCGTGTGAATCGGGGCTGAAACTGATGCAGGACCAAAGGTTGTTTTCCAAAGGCTCAACAATGCAAAGAGTCAAACATGACAAACAGCCACCCACTCTCTACGTACCTGCACATTTAAAACTATTAAAAAGTTACTCAGTTGCCGCGAACAACAAAATTCAGTAAAATCCCACTTTATAATGCCCTGAATGATAATAGAACCAGTCACATCTTTCCATTCAACAACAATAAGTTCATCCTTCGAGCCGGAATTGACCAGCGACCTAAGGATACCTGCTTATTTTCCACAGAGAATATCAGCCTACAGTCCTCCGCTCTACCAACTGAGCTATCGAAGGGAGCCAAATGAAAACATTTTTTTGCCGTGTGAATCGGGGCTGAAACTGATGCAGGACCAAAGGTTGTTTTCCAAAGGCTCAACAATGCAAAGAGTCAAACATGACATACAGCCACCCGTTGTCTACGTACCTGCACATTTAAAACTATTGAAAAGTTACTCAGTAGCCGCGAACAACAAAATTCAGTAAAATCCCACTTTATAATACCCTGAATGATAATTGAACCAGTCACATCTTTCCATTCAACAACAATAACTTCGTCCTTCGAGCCGGAATTGAACCAGCGACCTAAGGATACCTGCTTATTTTCCACAGGGAATATCAGCCTACAGTCCTCCGCTCTACCAACTGAGCTATCGAAGGGAGCCAAATGAAAACATTTTTTTGCCGTGTGAATCGGGGCTGAAACTGATGCAGGACCAAAGGTTGTTTTCCAAAGGCTCAACAATGCAAAGAGTCAAACATGACAAACAGCCACCCACTCTCTACGTACCTGCTCGTTTAAAACCATTGAAAAGTTAATCAGTAGCCGTGAACAACAAAATTCAGTAAAATCCCACTTTATAATGCCCTGAATGATAATAGAACAAGTCACATCTTTCCATTCAACAACAAGTTCATCCTTCGAGCCGGTGAACCAGCGACCTAAGGATACCTGCTTATTTTCCACAGGGAATATCAGCCTACAGTCCTCCGCTCTACCAACTGAGCTATCGAAGGGAGCCAAATGAAAACATTTTTTTGCCGTGTGAATCGGGGCTGAAACTGATGCAGGACCAAAGGTTGTTTTCCAAAGGCTCAACAATGCAAAGAGTCAAACATGACATACAGCCACCCACTCTCTACGTACCTGCTCGTTTAAAACCATTGAAAAGTTAATCAGTAGCCGTGAACAACAAAATTCAGTAAAATCCCACTTTATAATCCCTGAATGATAATAGAACAAGTCACATCTTTCCATTCAACAACAATAAGTTCATCCTTCGAGCCGGAATTGAACCAGCGACCTAAGGATACCTGCTTATTTTCCACAGGGAATATCAGCCTACAGTCCTCCGCTCTACCAACTGAGCTATCGAAGGGAGAGAAAACAAAACAGTTTTTCAGCGTGTCAATCGACTGATGCAGGACCAAAGGGTGTTTTCCAAAGACTCAACATTGCAAAGTCAAAACATGACGTACAGACACCCGTTGTCTACGTACCTGCACATTTAAAACTATTGAAAAGTTACTCAGTAGCCGCGAACAACAAAATTCAGTCAAATCCCACTTTATAATACCCTGAATGATAATTGAACCAGTCACATCTTTCCATTCAACAACAATAACTTCGTCCTTCGAGCCGGAATTGAACCAGCGACCTAAGGATACCTGCTTATTTTCCACAGGGAATATCAGCCTACAGTCCTCCGCTCTACCAACTGAGCTATCGAAGGGAGAGAAAACAAAACAGTTTTTCAGCGTGTAAATCGGGCCTGAAACTGATGCAGAACCAAAGGGTGTTTTCCAAAGACTCAACATTGCAAAGTCAAAACATGACGTACAGACACCCGTTGTCTACGTACCTGCACATTTAAAACTATTGAAAAGTTACTCAGTAGCCGCGAACAACAAAATTCAGTAAAATCCCACTTTATAATACCCTGAATGATAATTGAACCAGTCACATCTTTCCATTCAACAACAATAACTTCGTCCTTCGAGCCGGAATTGAACCAGCGACCTAAGGATACCTGATTATTTTCCACAGGGAATATCAGCCTACAGTCCTCCGCTCTACCAACTGAGCTATCGAAGGGAGCCAAATGAAAACATTTTTTTGCCGTGTGAATCGGGGCTGAAACTGATGCAGGACCAAAGGTTGTTTTCCAAAGGCTCAACAATGCAAAGAGTCAAACATGACAAACAGCAACCCACTCTCTACGTACCTGCTCGTTTAAAACCATTGAAAAGTTACTCAGTAGCCGTGAACAACAAAATTCAGTAAAATCCCACTTTATAATGCCCTGAATGATAATAGAACAAGTCACATCTTTCCATTCAACAACAATAAGTTCATCCTTCGAGCCGGAATTGAACCAGCGACCTAAGGATACCTGCTTATTTTCCACAGGGAATATCAGCCTACAGTCCTCCGCTCTACCAACTGAGCTATCGAAGGGAGCCAAATGAAAACATTTTTTTGCCGTGTCAATCGGGGCTGAAACTGATGCAGGACCAAAGGTTGTTTTCCAAAGGCTCAACAATGCAAAGAGTCAAACATGACATACAGCCACCCACTCTCTACGTACCTGCTCGTTTAAAACCATTGAAAAGTTAATCAGTAGCCGTGAACAACAAAATTCAGTAAAATCCCACTTTATAATGCCCTGAATGATAATAGAACAAGTCACATCTTTCCATTCAACAACAATAAGTTCATCCTTCGAGCCGGAATTGAACCAGCGACCTAAGGATACCTGCTTATTTTCCACAGGGAATATCAGCCTACAGTCCTCCGCTCTACCAACTGAGCTATCGAAGGGAGAGAAAACAAAACAGTTTTTCAGCGTGTAAATCGGGCCTGAAACTGATGCAGAACCAAAGGGTGTTTTCCAAAGACTCAACATTGCAAAGTCAAAACATGACGTACAGACACCCGTTGTCTACGTACCTGCACATTTAAAACTATTGAAAAGTTACTCAGTAGCCGCGAACAACAAAATTCAGTAAAATCCCACTTTATAATGCCCTGAATGATAATAGAACCAGTCACATCTTTCCATTCAACAACAATAAGTTCATCCTTCGAGCCGGAATTGACCAGCGACCTAAGGATACCTGCTTATTTTCCACAGGGAATATCAGCCTACAGTCCTCCGCTCTACCAACTGAGCTATCGAAGGGAGCAAAATGAAAACATTTTTTTGCCGTGTCAATCGGGGCTGAAACTGATGCAGGACCAAAGGTTGTTTTCCAAAGGCTCAACAATGCAAAGAGTCAAACATGACATACAGCCACCCACTCTCTACGTACCTGCTCGTTTAAAACCATTGAAAAGTTAATCAGTAGCCGTGAACAACAAAATTCAGTAAAATCCCACTTTATAATCCCCTGAATGATAATAGAACAAGTCACATCTTTCCATTCAACAACAATAAGTTCATCCTTCGAGCCGGAATTGAACCAGCGACCTAAGGATACCTGCTTATTTTCCACAGGGAATATCAGCCTACAGTCCTCCGCTCTACCAACTGAGCTATCGAAGGGAGAGAAAACAAAACAGTTTTTCAGCGTGTAAATCGGGCCTGAAACTGATGCAGAACCAAAGGGTGTTTTCCAAAGACTCAACATTGCAAAGTCAAAACATGACGTACAGACACCCGTTGTCTACGTACCTGCACATTTAAAACTATTGAAAAGTTACTCAGTAGCCGCGAACAACAAAATTCAGTAAAATCCCACTTTATAATACCCTGAATGATAATTGAACCAGTCACATCTTTCCATTCAACAACAATAACTTCGTCCTTCGAGCCGGAATTGAACCAGCGACCTAAGGATACCTGATTATTTTCCACAGGGAATATCAGCCTACAGTCCTCCGCTCTACCAACTGAGCTATCGAAGGGAGCCAAATGAAAACATTTTTTTGCCGTGTGAATCGGGGCTGAAACTGATGCAGGACCAAAGGTTGTTTTCCAAAGGCTCAACAATGCAAAGAGTCAAACATGACATACAGCCACCCACTCTCTACGTACCTGCTCGTTTAAAACCATTGAAAAGTTAATCAGTAGCCGTGAACAACAAAATTCAGTAAAATCCCACTTTATAATGCCCTGAATGATAATAGAACAAGTCACATCTTTCCATTCAACAACAATAACTTCGTCCGAGCCGGAATTGAACCAGCGACCTAAGGATACCTGCTTATTTTCCACAGGAATATCAGCCTACAGTCCTCCGCTCTACCAACTGAGCTATCGAAGGGAGAGAAAACAAAACAGTTTTTCAGCGTGTAAATCGGGCCTGAAACTGATGCAGAACCAAAGGGTGTTTTCCAAAGACTCAACATTGCAAAGTCAAAACATGACGTACAGACACCTGTCTACGTACCTGCACATTTAAAACTATTGAAAAGTTACTCAGTAGCCGCGAACAACAAAATTCAGTAAAATCCCACTTTATAATACCCTGAATGATAATTGAACCAGTCACATCTTTCCATTCAACAACAATAACTTCGTCCTTCGAGCCGGAATTGAACCAGCGACCTAAGGATACCTGATTATTTTCCACAGGGAATATCAGCCTACAGTCCTCCGCTCTACCAACTGAGCTATCGAAGGGAGCCAAATGAAAACATTTTTTTGCCGTGTGAATCGGGGCTGAAACTGATGCAGGACCAAAGGTTGTTTTCCAAAGGCTCAACAATGCAAAGAGTCAAACATGACAAACAGCAACCCACTCTCTACGTACCTGCTCGTTTAAAACCATTGAAAAGTTACTCAGTAGCCGTGAACAACAAAATTCAGTAAAATCCCACTTTATAATGCCCTGAATGATAATAGAACAAGTCACATCTTTCCATTCAACAACAATAAGTTCATCCTTCGAGCCGGAATTGAACCAGCGACCTAAGGATACCTGCTTATTTTCCACAGGAATATCAGCCTACAGTCCTCCGCTCTACCAACTGAGCTATCGAAGGGAGCCAAATGAAAGCATTTTTTGCCGTGTCAACGGGCTGAAACTGATGCAGGACCAAAGGTTGTTTTCCAAAGGCTCAACAATGCAAAGAGTCAAACATGACATACAGCCACCACTCTCTACGTACCGCTCAAAACCATTGAAAAGTTAATCAGTAGCCGGAACAACAAAATCAGTAAAATCCCACTTTATAATCTGAATGATAATAGAACAAGTCATCTCCATTCAACAACAATAAGTTCATCCTTCGAGCCGAATTGAACCAGCGACTAAGGATACCTGCTTATTTTCCACAGGGAATATCAGCCTACAGTCCTCCGCTCTACCAACTGAGCTATCGAAGGGAGAGAAAACAAAACAGTTTTTCAGCGTGTAAATCGGGCCTGAAACTGATGCAGAACCAAAGGGTGTTTTCCAAAGACTCAACATTGCAAAGTCAAAACATGACGTACAGACACCCGTTGTCTACGTACCTGCACATTTAAAACTATTGAAAAGTTACTCAGTAGCCGCGAACAACAAAATTCAGTAAAATCCCACTTTATAATGCCCTGAATGATAATAGAACCAGTCACATCTTTCCATTCAACAACAATAAGTTCATCCTTCGAGCCGGAATTGACCAGCGACCTAAGGATACCTGCTTATTTTCCACAGGGAATATCAGCCTACAGTCCTCCGCTCTACCAACTGAGCTATCGAAGGGAGCAAAATGAAAACATTTTTTTGCCGTGTCAATCGGGGCTGAAACTGATGCAGGACCAAAGGTTGTTTTCCAAAGGCTCAACAATGCAAAGAGTCAAACATGACATACAGCCACCCACTCTCTACGTACCTGCTCGTTTAAAACCATTGAAAAGTTAATCAGTAGCCGTGAACAACAAAATTCAGTAAAATCCCACTTTATAATGCCCTGAATGATAATAGAACAAGTCACATCTTTCCATTCAACAACAATAAGTTCATCCTTCGAGCCGGAATTGAACCAGCGACCTAAGGATACCTGCTTATTTTCCACAGGGAATATCAGCCTACAGTCCTCCGCTCTACCAACTGAGCTATCGAAGGGAGAGAAAACAAAACAGTTTTTCAGCGTGTAAATCGGGCCTGAAACTGATGCAGAACCAAAGGGTGTTTTCCAAAGACTCAACATTGCAAAGTCAAAACATGACGTACAGACACCCGTTGTCTACGTACCTGCACATTTAAAACTATTGAAAAGTTACTCAGTAGCCGCGAACAACAAAATTCAGTCAAATCCCACTTTATAATACCCTGAATGATAATTGAACCAGTCACATCTTTCCATTCAACAACAATAACTTCGTCCTTCGAGCCGGAATTGAACCAGCGACCTAAGGATACCTGCTTATTTTCCACAGGGAATATCAGCCTACAGTCCTCCGCTCTACCAACTGAGCTATCGAAGGGAGAGAAAACAAAACAGTTTTTCAGCGTGTAAATCGGGCCTGAAACTGATGCAGAACCAAAGGGTGTTTTCCAAAGACTCAACATTGCAAAGTCAAAACATGACGTACAGACACCCGTTGTCTACGTACCTGCACATTTAAAACTATTGAAAAGTTACTCAGTAGCCGCGAACAACAAAATTCAGTAAAATCCCACTTTATAATGCCCTGAATGATAATAGAACCAGTCACATCTTTCCATTCAACAACAATAACTTCGTCCTTCGAGCCGGAATTGAACCAGCGACCTAAGGATACCTGATTATTTTCCACAGGGAATATCAGCCTACAGTCCTCCGCTCTACCAACTGAGCTATCGAAGGGAGCCAAATGAAAACATTTTTTTGCCGTGTGAATCGGGGCTGAAACTGATGCAGGACCAAAGGTTGTTTTCCAAAGGCTCAACAATGCAAAGAGTCAAACATGACATACAGCCACCCACTCTCTACGTACCTGCTCGTTTAAAACCATTGAAAAGTTACTCAGTAGCCGTGAACAACAAAATTCAGTAAAATCCCACTTTATAATGCCCTGAATGATAATAGAACAAGTCACATCTTTCCATTCAACAACAATAAGTTCATCCTTCGAGCCGGAATTGAACCAGCGACCTAAGGATACCTGCTTATTTTCCACAGGGAATATCAGCCTACAGTCCTCCGCTCTACCAACTGAGCTATCGAAGGGAGCCAAATGAAAACATTTTTTTGCCGTGTGAATCGGGGCTGAAACTGATGCAGGACCAAAGGTTGTTTTCCAAAGGCTCAACAATGCAAAGAGTCAAACATGACAAACAGCCACCCACTCTCTACGTACCTGCTCGTTTAAAACCATTGAAAAGTTACTCAGTAGCCGTGAACAACAAAATTCAGTAAAATCCCACTTTATAATGCCCTGAATGATAATAGAACAAGTCACATCTTTCCATTCAACAACAATAAGTTCATCCTTCGAGCCGGAATTGAACCAGCGACCTAAGGATACCTGCTTATTTTCCACAGGGAATATCAGCCTACAGTCCTCCGCTCTACCAACTGAGCTATCGAAGGGAGCCAAATGAAAACATTTTTTTGCCGTGTGAATCGGGGCTGAAACTGATGCAGGACCAAAGGTTGTTTTCCAAAGGCTCAACAATGCAAAGAGTCAAACATGACAAACAGCCACCCACTCTCTACGTACCTGCTCGTTTAAAACCATTGAAAAGTTAATCAGTAGCCGTGAACAACAAAATTCAGTAAAATCCCACTTTATAATGCCCTGAATGATAATAGAACGAGTCACATCTTTCCATTCAACAACAAGTTCATCCTTCGAGCCGGAATTGAACCAGCGACCTAAGGATACCTGCTTATTTTCCACAGGGAATATCAGCCTACAGTCCTCCGCTCTACCAACTGAGCTATCGAAGGGAGAGAAAAGAACACAGTTTTTCAGCGTGTAAATCGGGCCTGAAACTGATGCAGAACCAAAGGGTGTTTTCCAAAGACTCAACATTGCAAAGTCAAAACATGACATACAGACACCCGTTGTCTACGTACCTGCACATTTAAAACTATTGAAAAGTTACTCAGTTGCCGCGAACAACAAAATTCAGTAAAATCCCACTTTATAATGCCCTGAATGATAATAGAACCAGTCACATCTTTCCATTCAACAACAATAAGTTCATCCTTCGAGCCGGAATTGACCAGCGACCTAAGGATACCTGCTTATTTTCCACAGGGAATATCAGCCTACAGTCCTCCGCTCTACCAACTGAGCTATCGAAGGGAGCCAAATGAAAACATTTTTTTGCCGTGTCAATCGGGGCTGAAACTGATGCAGGACCAAAGGTTGTTTTCCAAAGGCTCAACAATGCAAAGAGTCAAACATGACATACAGCCACCCACTCTCTACGTACCTGCTCGTTTAAAACCATTGAAAAGTTAATCAGTAGCCGTGAACAACAAAATTCAGTAAAATCCCACTTTATAATGCCCTGAATGATAATAGAACAAGTCACATCTTTCCATTCAACAACAATAAGTTCATCCTTCGAGCCGGAATTGAACCAGCGACCTAAGGATACCTGCTTATTTTCCACAGGGAATATCAGCCTACAGTCCTCCGCTCTACCAACTGAGCTATCGAAGGGAGAGAAAACAAAACAGTTTTTCAGCGTGTAAATCGGGCCTGAAACTGATGCAGAACCAAAGGGTGTTTTCCAAAGACTCAACATTGCAAAGTCAAAACATGACGTACAGACACCCGTTGTCTACGTACCTGCACATTTAAAACTATTGAAAAGTTACTCAGTAGCCGCGAACAACAAAATTCAGTAAAATCCCACTTTATAATGCCCTGAATGATAATTGAACCAGTCACATCTTTCCATTCAACAACAATAACTTCGTCCTTCGAGCCGGAATTGAACCAGCGACCTAAGGATACCTGCTTATTTTCCACAGGGAATATCAGCCTACAGTCCTCCGCTCTACCAACTGAGCTATCGAAGGGAGCCAAATGAAAACATTTTTTTGCCGTGTGAATCGGGGCTGAAACTGATGCAGGACCAAAGGTTGTTTTCCAAAGGCTCAACAATGCAAAGAGTCAAACATGACATACAGCCACCCACTCTCTACGTACCTGCTCGTTTAAAACCATTGAAAAGTTAATCAGTAGCCGTGAACAACAAAATTCAGTAAAATCCCACTTTATAATGCCCTGAATGATAATAGAACAAGTCACATCTTTCCATTCAACAACAAGTTCATCCTTCGAGCCGGAATTGAACCAGCGACCTAAGGATACCTGCTTATTTTCCACAGGGAATATCAGCCTACAGTCCTCCGCTCTACCAACTGAGCTATCGAAGGGAGAGAAAACAAAACAGTTTTTCAGCGTGTAAATCGGGCCTGAAACTGATGCAGAACCAAAGGGTGTTTTCCAAAGACTCAACATTGCAAAGTCAAAACATGACGTACAGACACCCGTTGTCTACGTACCTGCACATTTAAAACTATTGAAAAGTTACTCAGTAGCCGCGAACAACAAAATTCAGTAAAATCCCACTTTATAATGCCCTGAATGATAATAGAACCAGTCACATCTTTCCATTCAACAACAATAAGTTCATCCTTCGAGCCGGAATTGAACCAGCGACCTAAGGATACCTGCTTATTTTCCACAGGGAATATCAGCCTACAGTCCTCCGCTCTACCAACTGAGCTATCGAAGGGAGCCAAATGAAAACATTTTTTTGCCGTGTGAATCGGGGCTGAAACTGATGCAGGACCAAAGGTTGTTTTCCAAAGGCTCAACAATGCAAAGAGTCAAACATGACATACAGCCACCCACTCTCTACGTACCTGCTCGTTTAAAACCATTGAAAAGTTAATCAGTAGCCGTGAACAACAAAATTCAGTAAAATCCCACTTTATAATGCCCTGAATGATAATAGAACCAGTCACATCTTTCCATTCAACAACAATAACTTCGTCCTTCGAGCCGGAATTGAACCAGCGACCTAAGGATACCTGCTTATTTTCCACAGGGAATATCAGCCTACAGTCCTCCGCTCTACCAACTGAGCTATCGAAGGGAGAGAAAACAAAACAGTTTTTCAGCGTGTAAATCGGGCCTGAAACTGATGCAGAACCAAAGGGTGTTTTCCAAAGACTCAACATTGCAAAGTCAAAACATGACGTACAGACACCCGTTGTCTACGTACCTGCACATTTAAAACTATTGAAAAGTTACTCAGTAGCCGCGAACAACAAAATTCAGTAAAATCCCACTTTATAATGCCCTGAATGATAATTGAACCAGTCACATCTTTCCATTCAACAACAATAACTTCGTCCTTCGAGCCGGAATTGAACCAGCGACCTAAGGATACCTGCTTATTTTCCACAGGGAATATCAGCCTACAGTCCTCCGCTCTACCAACTGAGCTATCGAAGGGAGCCAAATGAAAACATTTTTTTGCCGTGTGAATCGGGGCTGAAACTGATGCAGGACCAAAGGTTGTTTTCCAAAGGCTCAACAATGCAAAGAGTCAAACATGACATACAGCCACCCACTCTCTACGTACCTGCTCGTTTAAAACCATTGAAAAGTTAATCAGTAGCCGTGAACAACAAAATTCAGTAAAATCCCACTTTATAATGCCCTGAATGATAATAGAACAAGTCACATCTTTCCATTCAACAACAATAAGTTCATCCTTCGAGCCGGAATTGAACCAGCGACCTAAGGATACCTGCTTATTTTCCACAGGGAATATCAGCCTACAGTCCTCCGCTCTACCAACTGAGCTATCGAAGGGAGAGAAAACAAAACAGTTTTTCAGCGTGTAAATCGGGCCTGAAACTGATGCAGAACCAAAGGGTGTTTTCCAAAGACTCAACATTGCAAAGTCAAAACATGACGTACAGACACCCGTTGTCTACGTACCTGCACATTTAAAACTATTGAAAAGTTACTCAGTAGCCGCGAACAACAAAATTCAGTAAAATCCCACTTTATAATACCCTGAATGATAATTGAACCAGTCACATCTTTCCATTCAACAACAATAACTTCGTCCTTCGAGCCGGAATTGAACCAGCGACCTAAGGATACCTGATTATTTTCCACAGGGAATATCAGCCTACAGTCCTCCGCTCTACCAACTGAGCTATCGAAGGGAGCCAAATGAAAACATTTTTTTGCCGTGTGAATCGGGGCTGAAACTGATGCAGGACCAAAGGTTGTTTTCCAAAGGCTCAACAATGCAAAGAGTCAAACATGACAAACAGCCACCCACTCTCTACGTACCTGCTCGTTTAAAACCATTGAAAAGTTACTCAGTAGCCGTGAACAACAAAATTCAGTAAAATCCCACTTTATAATGCCCTGAATGATAATAGAACAAGTCACATCTTTCCATTCAACAACAATAAGTTCATCCTTCGAGCCGGAATTGAACCAGCGACCTAAGGATACCTGCTTATTTTCCACAGGGAATATCAGCCTACAGTCCTCCGCTCTACCAACTGAGCTATCGAAGGGAGCCAAATGAAAACATTTTTTTGCCGTGTCAATCGGGGCTGAAACTGATGCAGGACCAAAGGTTGTTTTCCAAAGGCTCAACAATGCAAAGAGTCAAACATGACATACAGCCACCCACTCTCTACGTACCTGCTCGTTTAAAACCATTGAAAAGTTAATCAGTAGCCGTGAACAACAAAATTCAGTAAAATCCCACTTTATAATGCCCTGAATGATAATAGAACAAGTCACATCTTTCCATTCAACAACAATAAGTTCATCCTTCGAGCCGGAATTGAACCAGCGACCTAAGGATACCTGCTTATTTTCCACAGGGAATATCAGCCTACAGTCCTCCGCTCTACCAACTGAGCTATCGAAGGGAGAGAAAACAAAACAGTTTTTCAGCGTGTAAATCGGGCCTGAAACTGATGCAGAACCAAAGGGTGTTTTCCAAAGACTCAACATTGCAAAGTCAAAACATGACGTACAGACACCCGTTGTCTACGTACCTGCACATTTAAAACTATTGAAAAGTTACTCAGTAGCCGCGAACAACAAAATTCAGTAAAATCCCACTTTATAATGCCCTGAATGATAATAGAACCAGTCACATCTTTCCATTCAACAACAATAAGTTCATCCTTCGAGCCGGAATTGACCAGCGACCTAAGGATACCTGCTTATTTTCCACAGGGAATATCAGCCTACAGTCCTCCGCTCTACCAACTGAGCTATCGAAGGGAGCCAAATGAAAACATTTTTTTGCCGTGTGAATCGGGGCTGAAACTGATGCAGGACCAAAGGTTGTTTTCCAAAGGCTCAACAATGCAAAGAGTCAAACATGACATACAGCCACCCACTCTCTACGTACCTGCTCGTTTAAAACCATTGAAAAGTTAATCAGTAGCCGTGAACAACAAAATTCAGTAAAATCCCACTTTATAATGCCCTGAATGATAATAGAACAAGTCACATCTTTCCATTCAACAACAATAAGTTCGTCCTTCGAGCCGGAATTGAACCAGCGACCTAAGGATACCTGCTTATTTTCCACAGGGAATATCAGCCTACAGTCCTCCGCTCTACCAACTGAGCTATCGAAGGGAGAGAAAACAAAACAGTTTTTCAGCGTGTAAATCGGGCCTGAAACTGATGCAGAACCAAAGGGTGTTTTCCAAAGACTCAACATTGCAAAGTCAAAACATGACGTACAGACACCCGTTGTCTACGTACCTGCACATTTAAAACTATTGAAAAGTTACTCAGTAGCCGCGAACAACAAAATTCAGTCAAATCCCACTTTATAATACCCTGAATGATAATTGAACCAGTCACATCTTTCCATTCAACAACAATAACTTCGTCCTTCGAGCCGGAATTGAACCAGCGACCTAAGGATACCTGATTATTTTCCACAGGGAATATCAGCCTACAGTCCTCCTCTCTACCAACTGAGCTATCGAAGGGAGCCAAATGAAAACATTTTTTTGCCGTGTGAATCGGGGCTGAAACTGATGCAGGACCAAAGGTTGTTTTCCAAAGGCTCAACAATGCAAAGAGTCAAACATGACATACAGCCACCCACTCTCTACGTACCTGCTCGTTTAAAACCATTGAAAAGTTACTCAGTAGCCGTGAACAACAAAATTCAGTAAAATCCCACTTTATAATTCCCTGAATGATAATAGAACAAGTCACATCTTTCCATTCAACAACAATAAGTTCATCCTTCGAGCCGGAATTGAACCAGCGACCTAAGGATACCTGCTTATTTTCCACAGGGAATATCAGCCTACAGTCCTCCGCTCTACCAACTGAGCTATCGAAGGGAGCCAAATGAAAACATTTTTTTGCCGTGTGAATCGGGGCTGAAACTGATGCAGGACCAAAGGTTGTTTTCCAAAGGCTCAACAATGCAAAGAGTCAAACATGACAAACAGCCACCCATTCTCTACGTACCTGCTCGTTTAAAACCATTGAAAAGTTAATCAGTAGCCGTGAACAACAAAATTCAGTAAAATCCCACTTTATAATGCCCTGAATGATAATAGAACCAGTCACATCTTTCCATTCAACAACAAGTTCATCCTTCGAGCCGGAATTGAACCAGCGACCTAAGGACACCTGCTTATTTTCCACAGAGAATATCAGCTTACAGTCCTCCGCTCTACCAACTGAGCTATCGAAGGGAGAGAAAACAACACAGTTTTTCAGCGTGTAAATCGGGCCTGAAACTGATGCAGAACCAAAGGGTGTTTTCCAAAGACTCAACATTGCAAAGTCAAAACATGACGTACAGACACCCGTTGTCTACGTACCTGCACATTTAAAACTATTGAAAAGTTACTCAGTTGCCGCGAACAACAAAATTCAGTAAAATCCCACTTTATAATGCCCTGAATGATAATAGAACCAGTCACATCTTTCCATTCAACAACAATAAGTTCATCCTTCGAGCCGGAATTGAACCAGCGACCTAAGGATACCTGCTTATTTTCCACAGGGAATATCAGCCTACAGTCCTCCGCTCTACCAACTGAGCTATCGAAGGGAGAGAAAACAAAACAGTTTTTCAGCGTGTAAATCGGGCCTGAAACTGATGCAGAACCAAAGGGTGTTTTCCAAAGACTCAACATTGCAAAGTCAAAACATGACGTACAGACACCCGTTGTCTACGTACCTGCACATTTAAAACTATTGAAAAGTTACTCAGTAGCCGCGAACAACAAAATTCAGTAAAATCCAGTAAAATCCCACTTTATAATGCCCTGAATGATAATTGAACCAGTCAAATCTTTCCATTCAACAACAATAACTTCGTCCTTCGAGCCGGAATTGAACCAGCGACCTAAGGATACCTGCTTATTTTCCACAGTGAATATCAGCCTACAGTCCTCCGCTCTACCAACTGAGCTATCGAAGGGAGCCAAATGAAAACATTTTTTTGCCGTGTGAATCGGGGCTGAAACTGATGCAGGACCAAAGGTTGTTTTCCAAAGGCTCAACAATGCAAAGAGTCAAACATGACATACAGCCACCCACTCTCTACGTACCTGCTCGTTTAAAACCATTGAAAAGTTAATCAGTAGCCGTGAACAACAAAATTCAGTAAAATCCCACTTTATAATGCCCTGAATGATAATAGAACAAGTCACATCTTTCCATTCAACAACAATAAGTTCATCCTTCGAGCCGGAATTGAACAGCGACCTAAGGATACCTGCTTATTTTCCACAGGGAATATCAGCCTACAGTCCTCCGCTCTACCAACTGAGCTATCGAAGGGAGAGAAAACAAAACAGTTTTTCAGCGTGTAAATCGGGCCTGAAACTGATGCAGAACCAAAGGGTGTTTTCCAAAGACTCAACATTGCAAAGTCAAAACATGGGTTTGCATCAATCATTATGCTATTAAATAACATCTTGATTAATTTACTTATCTTACACTGTACAACTTGAGCTGTGCTTTCAGTGGGAACAATAGCAACAACAACAAGTCCACTTGTCCTTGAGGTGGTCCTGCAGGTGGAAATGTGAAACTATTTGGTTTAATAAACAGCATGCTTATCTGTGACTAAGTCTAATTTGAATTATGAATTGTAGGAGTAAATTGAGGGGATGTTGAGAAGATGGAGTTGGCACAAAATAAAAAAGAATGAAAATTATGTGAGTAAATACAGTATGAGCAGAGACACACATTACATTACATAAAGAGAAAATATTACAAGAAACCTGAAAAATGTTTCACATTTTATTTAAGTATAAAATTGAAATACCCTCCATCAACTGGGCTTTTCTCTGTCTGCACCCTAAAAATGCTATTAAATCATCTAGTATAACTAAAATAGTCATTTACATTATTTCACAAAATGTTACAAAGTAACAGCTTTATTTCATTTCAACACTAGAGACAATATCACACATAACACTGTAAAAGAGTAATAACGTAGCATTTCTGAGGATGATTTTTACCCTTAAAACCACTTAATCTGTAATTTCTTAATCTTAAAAAACAAACCCCATGTTGTTTGGTGATGATTTTGAATTGAGTATAAGAACAGTATCATTATCAATGTACAGTTGCATCTTTCTTACCCCACCTCAGCTTCCAAAATGTTTGATTTTGCAGTTTCAGTAACCAACAAAAACAAAACAATGGTGGTTAGTGGTCAACCCAAATAGAGGCTTCAACTTGTCTGATGTCACACTGCCATTATAGTACTCTACAGGCTGTGCTTCTAACTTTAAAAGCAACCTATTTTTAAGTTACAGTTTACTTTAATAAAATCATATCAACAGACAGTAATTACATTTTTGTAAAACCCCAGATCTTGAAAGCGATCTTCCCCAAACTCCGGGCCGATGTGCAGGAAGTTGCCGCCCAGTGTCAGGAGCAGCGTACAGTAGGACTGACCTCCCACTTGCTGCGTGTGGAGCGTTTAAGCTGATGGGTTTTCAGGTATACCTGAGGGGCGAGTGGGCAGGGGACCCATTAGACTGGGTCAGAGATTCGGTGTCGTTGGGGTAACTGGTGTAGCATGGAGGGTTGTCAAGTTCAGAAGGAGATCCAATACTGTTGCTGGATGAGTCATCCATTGAGGGATCCTGCAAAACAGGACAACTTCAGCCCAAATCCATTCTCTGCAAACAATTATCCAGTTTTAATAATCACTTATCAGCAACAGCCAATTGGGTTGGTCTTAGTTTAGCGAGCAAGCTCTATGGGATCGTTAACAAGCAGGCGTTTAGTGAGCAGAGGAGTCGCACTAGGTGCTGAGGTTTTGCAGTTGAAGAAACAGATCATGAAGAATTTTGAAGACGCTGCTTGTGTGTGTCGGCAGTTTAGAGAAGGGGAAATTAAATGAGGGCTGTGTGTGTCCTGCTCAAATCCTTTGTCTGATAACAGGCTGCCACACCAGGAAGTTGGTCCAATATAGTCCTGACAATTTGTTTCACATGACTTATTGTTCACTCTTTTGAATTACGTCTACATGCTCCGCACCCTTATTTCATGTGTGTATCTGACTTCCTTATAGATCATGATTTATGGTTTTGGTGTAAAATACCTTCCTTTCGGATAAATTTGAAACCAGTGAACCAGGCCAACACATTTTGGGGAGAAAATGGTTGCATCTTTTGAGATCCAGTATTTACTTGTGTTTGTTATAAACACAGATGAAGAAATGATTCCTAAAGAGGATGCATTTAGGATGTAGGCTAATTTATGTACTTTTTGTTCTTAGTTATGGTATGAAAGGCAATATATTGATTTATGTCTGTTTATTGTTCAGAAAAACAAACAAACATCCATTCCGCCTCCATCCCCTCACCCAATAAATGCTCAAAAGGCTCCTGAATCCATGTGTTTTAATTTGCACACCAGCTAGAACTCCATAGTCCAGTAAATCTTATACTCCATAATCAGGCAATTGTAATTTAATTTATGTCATAAATTGAGTTCAGTCTATTACTCTTATTCTTTTTTCCAATAGTGTTGCTTCAGATTTGTGTCTTGCTTCCTTTTGTGAATCACAGAATGTGATAAGATCATAGTGATGATAAGAGAGATACCTTTTGCTGCAGGATGTAAAGTGAAGTTACAGCATTTATTCCATTATGCTCTGTCCTTTTTGGAAGCACATCAACTGTGGCAAAGCATAAAACATTGGACTGTCATTTACACACATCGCCTAATTTCGGAATTGTTATCAGTCCAGTCTCATTTATATTAGCTGATCCCTTTTTGTATTAACTGTCATCACAAAGGAATATTTATTCAGTATAACTATACTCTACCTGTTTGAGTGATTGGTGAGCGATCAAAGTGGTCATAAATGCTGGAGAGAGGCTTTGTAGCCGGATGTCTTCGCCTAACAAAGACAAAAGGGTTTCAATGCATTAATGTTATATGATAATGTTTGTTTATTTGCACTCCAGACTTGTCTTTCTTAAAATCAGTCTTGTGGAATTTATGGTTGATTGAAAAGCTTGTTAGCAATTCCTACTTTTTTGAAGGCGTCCAGCAGGCACATACTGTCACCAAAGTGATGAGGAGGAATATGCCCCCAGTGGAAAGGATGATATAGAGGGAACTTCTTCCTGGTAGGATATGCAAAATTACAGTTGAAGAAAACTAACAGAATACAGAAACATACAAAAAAGTATTTTACAGAATATGATTGTTGAATATATATATTGACAACATTTGAGAGTACAGCTACTTTTAGACATGCTAGTGGCATGGCTCCAGGGACTGGCGGTCCACCACTTTGGTCCAGACTAAAATATCTATACAACTTTTGGATCGATTTTCATGAAATTTTGCACAGAAATCCAGGGTGCCCATAGACAGAATCCTGATGACTTTGGTGATACCCTGAATTTTCCTCTAGAGTCCTCCTGCTGGTGAAATTCTTCACTTATCCTGTTAAATATGTCAACATCTATTTGATTCATGGTTCCCACACAGTGATCTATCGTGACTTTGGTGATGCCATGACTTTTCCTCTTGCACCACCATCATGTTAAAAGTATAATATGCAGGAATTTCTTGGAAAAAACAAACAATGTATGCACTAATACAAAGATAATCCCTCTCAATCATCTTCAACTGGAAGTGTGTGGCGGTGTCGGCAGAGACCCTGTCACTGCCTGCATTTTCTATGTGTTTATTTGTGCTTTAGAACCTCACTGCCATGAAATATTTTTTTTAGTTATCTTATTCACTGCTTTGTTCTCACTAATGCCGCTTCCTCTCTTCATTCACTCTATAGCTAGCTTAACAACTGCTGTTCTCTCAGAGCAGGAGCCAAATTTGAATGCCATGTGTGTTTACAAACATCAACCAAAAAATGGAACATGTTATACCTTTAACATTCGTAACTTTGAGTGAAAGATCTAAAAAAAACTACTTATTGGATTGCCATGAAGTATGCCCTGCAATAGTAAAAGGGTTGAACTAGATTTATTTTTTTGCCTGTTATTTAAATTACATATTAATTTGTTCCCTCTTACAGGAAATGTGTACTCCAGCTTTCTGTAATTCTGTAAATAAACAGTGTCCTCTCTGACCTAATTCTGAGTCATAGCCATGTCTGTTGTCCTAAACCTGTAACATTATCAGAGGCCACTAGCCTTTATTTTAGGTGGACATTTAATGTATTCAAATAATGTATGTAATGATAATTATCATTTTGACTTTCAGATAGCATAGAATTGTTGATAAAATATGCAAACGTGAAATATCATGAAACATTGGATACATTTGCTTCCAGTAACACTTCAAAATGTTTGCTTCATGTGTTTCACTGTGTCAAACATGATGTGTTTAACACTTGTTGTCTCGTATCACTTACTGTAGACAGTCAGTCTGATTGGCAGGCTTGTCATATTGCCCACAGGATTCTCCACTGTGCAGCTGTAGATGTCATCATCTGCCATCAACACCCGTCTGATGGTCAAGAGCTTCTGGTCAGGTGACAACATGAACCTCGTCACATTGGTCAGTGGCTTCCCACCTTTGAACCACCTGTATGCAGTCCTGGTTCCATTGTCATGGGAGCAGTTGAGGATGACGTTTTCGCTGAGCTCCAGTACTGATGAAGATTCCATGTGGATATAGGGCTTGGATATCGCCTCTGAATGAATGCAACAGTAGATTCAATATGTAAATAGACACATAAGAACAGGAAACATGCTGACAAATGCAAGGGGTGCTGATACTCAAGCGTCTCTTAAAATGGGAAACGTTTTGGCTTAGTACCCTCAGGCCAACTTTTATTCAGGGCCTTACAAGGAAATTGACTTCTTCCCCTTTCAATAACTTCTCAACTTGTTTCTACATTTAGTTTCTATGTCAGGATATTTTCACTATACTATGTCCTTTTATACCAACAGTATACCTTTATCATAGTATCTGACATTATAGTTGTTGTCTTTAGAGAAGTATTTTTCAGGGTGATCCATTATGAGTATTTTCACATTGTTTATTCATAGCGTTTATTTGCATTCTCACATTGCCCTTAATTATTGTGATTTTTTATTGAATGTCTCTTTCTTGTCTCTTTCCATTATGTGTGTGTTTTTACAGTGTATGTTAGCACATATTTTTGGAAAACTGAATGTATTTCTAAACTACTACATACAGCATTTTTGATGCCATTTCTGACCTGTAATTCCTTGCTACTCATCCTCAAGTATATACGCCAATACAAATCTATCTGTGAACTAGTATCTGATAATATTGGACTGACAGTTTTAATCATTGAGCTTTAAACTGGGGTGCTGTGAAACTACATGTAGACTATGGCATCTATTGGAGAGGAAGAACCAAATAATTGATTTGCATGTCAATTTTTTTTGATCAAATTCTAAATCTGAAAGAACAACTAAAATCGTCGTACAGTATTGCAGAAATTGAGGGAGATTATTATATTTATTAAAGGTGCAGTGTGTAGGATTTGGCGGCATCTAGCTGTGAGGCTGCAGATTTTAACCAACTGAAACGTCTCCTGTGTGCCAAAACCTACTTATATTCCATTTCTGCCAATCTAAACGCTACATACTGTTCCTTTAAGGTAACATATTTTTCAAAATGTGGGCTTATGGAAACATTACACATTAACGTATTGTAGATGGCTCTTAAGAGCCATGAAATCTTTAGGGCATCAGATGACAGAGGATTGCATTCTCAGCAGTAGAGTAGGAGGAAATAGTTCTCCCTGACACAGATTGTCTCTTGTGCAACATTGTTGCTTCCTCCTACTCTTCTTCAGTATACAGGTGACCTTCACACAGGCCTCGATGTGAGCAGGGCTGATGCCTTTCTTCCACCATAAAATGCGGTTGGAGGGGTTAGAGCTGAGCATGAGCTAATTCACGGGGGATTAGGATGTACGGTGTTTTCAGGGAGGTTGATGGACCACTGCAGCTTCTACCATAACTACTGACAATACACACACAGCAAAAAAGCCTCTAATCAGTTTACCCATAGAAATTTTTTAAAGTCCCAGTTCCCCTGGCCCTCTCGTCTTATTTGGTTAGGACAGGCCTGCACTCCTCCACCAAATCACTGTGGTCACCTCAGTCTTACTGTACTGCCAGCTAGTGCTGCTGACACAACAGCTATTGTTGCCTCAAACCTTTTATTGTTCTTAATGAATGCGCTCCAAAACAAACACAGGTTTGTCTGTCCTGTGTGAAACAAAGTCAATGTTGACTTCTTTTACTGTAGTTTTGTTACGTAACTTCCGTAGTTTACTAACGCCAGTTACGAAACAAACACTTGTTTTACTGAACAAACACACTGATTTGAACCACAACCTTTTCTTCAGCCTAGCCAAATACTTTTGTTACCTAAACATAACCATGTAGTTTCAGTAAACCTAAAACCAAAGTAAACCTACATTGGAAGTTTATTTTGAAAAGAGGCGTCTGTATTTGACGAGTTGGGAGTGAGAATGGTAACGTTGTGTCCGCCATCACTTAAGAGTTGAGAACAAAATTTACCAAAAGTTTGCTGCAGCATCTCTACCACCTGCTGCTCGTTGATTGTCAGCATAGACGTTTGTCAGACCTACCACTTCATATGCTGCCTGCACTCCATTTAACCAGGTTTCCTTGCCCTCGTTGCTATAATGAACATCACCTGTGTGAGTGTGTAAGGCCTTAAAATGTGTCAAGTAAGTTGGCTGACTTTTCAAAGTTTGCACAATGGTTTAATAGAACATTCCAGCATGTGGTTAAATTGTGTTTTTTGGGCCACTCTGAGTCAGAGGAGAGTAAATCATGAATTCACTCTTGATGAATCCACGTTAGCAGCTTTCCCCTGCACCCTGTCTTGGCTAAACATGTCCTTGTCCTCTTTACTCACACTCAGCAAAGGTGAAATGGTGAGTACTTAGTATCCATCCAGGTAATCTGGGGTCTTACTTTCAGGAGAAAGGCATTAAACTAAGACATATCTCTGGAAGCATCATCCATACTCGACTCAACTGGGACTTAAATTGGACTTGAGTCTTCGTCAAAAACAGAAGTAGGTTTTCTGGTTCACACTAAAGAGAAATTAATGTGATTTTACCGTTACATTCATTTCACAAATCACACAATATAGCTTGTTTTCTTACCATCCACAGTGAGCGTGATGCTGCCCTCTCCTGTAAAGGTGTCATCTGTAATGGAGATCTCCACGTCATAAATTCCGTCATCAGAGAGTCTGAGGTTGTGGAGAAGCAGAGTCCCATTTTCAAATACCAGGATGCGGTCACGATACTCAGGCCTCAGGGTCCCTATGATGTCAGTTCCAATCGACTGGACAACAGTGACAGACTTTTCCCTCTTGAGCTGCCACTTGATGACCGGCAGGTCGAGGCTGGAGCTACTATAGTTGACAGACAGCAGGGCCTCCCCCCCTACTGTACCTCTAATGAGAGTGTTGGGGATGGTCATATTCACTGCCAGTACTCCACCTGCAGAGAAACAAACAAGAGAGGTCAACAATTGATTATTTACAGTCCAGCTTAAAGAAAATGAATGTATTTATGTTTTATATGTGTTTATGTGTCCAAGTGCTATTAATATGTATATACATGATTATTTAGTCATTTTATTGTTATTTCACAACAGACAAAGTGACACCAACAGGAATCTACCTACCATAGTTGTCTGAGATGTGTACAGCTGTTATAGCAACAACTATTTACAATTTGACATCTTTAAAGATCATGTTGCTGAGAATCATAAATCTGCATAACCTATGTGGCATGTTCAGTTATACAGCCACCTTATTTCAACCTCAAGCTATTTAATTGCCAAAGTTTAGATTCTCAAACAAATGAGCTCAAAACGGACAAGAGTACAAACAATTTATTTATATAATATCTGCACATGGTAAAAAATAACAAAACATTAATTGTCGGTTCTCAGTGTGATGCAAATTGTATCTACTGCTATAAGTTCAGAGTTACACACCCACCCAGCACCCTGACCTCTTACATTCTGCCTTGCTATGTAAAGGATCCACAACTTCCTGGATTGGACATAAGTACATTGTGTACAGTGGAATCATCGAATTTGAATAGAATTTTGAGGGATACCGCTGTCTATTGCAATGGCTTTATGAACAGTCGACAGGTCTTGCACACAGGCAAGATGGAAATAATCTTTCGCTGTACATTCGCTGTATTGTTGATGTATTTTTCAACTACAGTGAGTGAGACAGTGGTTAGCTGAAGGCTCGTGTGGGCATCACGCCCCATCTCTGCTGTATACTGAATCCAGTTTGCATGGCAGATCTACATTACTATGGGAACAGCTGTCAGTTCTTGGGATGGGCCAGCATGAGCCAAACAAAAGTGGGGATTGTTTGTTGAAATTTCCTTCTTGGCAGTTCATGAAAAGAACACTGGGAGCAGTCCAGATGCCATGCTAGCTTTGCAGAAACAGAACAACTCAGTGACTCTGCAGCTAGTCACAACAATAGCAGGGCAGTGATGAGACAGCCACAGCTGAAAGTTACTGAATGTCTGAAAACACTGGTTCAGCCTGAAGGCACAATTACTGTATTACTTACAAAGGGTGGGAGGGAAGAATTTAAAAGCACCCACACAGTTTAATGCAATCCAATACCCCAGCAACAAATACTACCTTTGTGATGTCCATAACTGTTTTAATGAGAGTTGTCAATTTAACTGACATTAAAGATGATACAATATTATGCATAGCACTGCAAAAATAACCATACACCTCTGAACATAACATATTGCGTCAAACCCTCTAAATGTTTCATTTATATTCATAATAAATATGCAACTTTAAAATCAAAATCCAGCTGGCTCCTGGTTTTGGTATTTTCTTCCAGAATCCAGCTGCTATTATGAAAGAACAGCAGTAATAAATTATAAAAAAAATTTGAGTGTTTAGTTGCATATGCTACTGGAAGGACCCTCTGATTGTTTCATCCAGCAAGTTGGTGTTGAGTCACACTGCATTACTAAAATGATATCTCCAGTTTGTAATTTTTTGATTCCCTGATTCTGACACCAACAAACAAATGAAAAAACTATTAAAAAAGCAGACTTCAGTATTCAGCTGCTTCTTAATTGCTATAATGTAAATTATGACAAACTTAAACCTTTCCAAAATGCATGAACTTGCAAGTGACCATTGTTAGGCAAACCTTAAGCAAATTTTAAAGTAGAAAATGTGACATACCTGAATTGAAGGAACCGAGACACATGAGCATTAAAATCTGGGAAATTATTTTAGCTTTTGAAGGAGCCTCCTTCTCTGACTTCATCTTGGGTCTCAAGCTCTGTTTTCCTCCCAGACAACCAGCATGATCTGTGACTCTGGGCAGGACAGAGAACACAGTCATTCATTCACGCTCTGCTGGGACTGAGTACATGTTGTTCTCAAACGCCAATGTAGATGCAGGACAAAAGTATGTGTGTCTGGATGTCCGTTTCGTTTGCTTAATGTGTTAATGCAACGGTAACTGATATGTTAATGAACAGAACAAAAGTCAGTGTTCATCACCTTTCTATATGAGTGTATCATTGTCGTTGAAGCACACTTGATTTTGCACGTCTTTCAGCCTTACCAGTGGTGGGGCTAGACTCCAGAGGAGAGGCCAAGGGGTAGTAAAAAAGTGTATCCTCTGGGAAACATGAATGTACTCTGTAAATATCATGGCAATCGGCCCATTAGGGATTTTTTTCCCCCTGTATACGAGCTGATATTTTGGTTCAAGAGGAAAGATTAGTGGCTCTCCAAAACATGTAACTAGATTAATTGTCTGGGGACCATGACCATCCATAACACGTCATAAGAAACTGGCTGTTAGTTTTCAAGACAGTGTCATGGACTCAAGCATTGCTCAAAGGAAAATGACCAACTGACCAACCAGCTAACGCAACCATCCTCAGACCCCACTAGTAGGGGAATAAATGTTTATTTTATATGCACTCTGTTGCTGAGTTCATGAAAAATAATAAAAAAAGAAGAATGAAAACATCTACTTAATGTCAACTTTCCATTTGGTGTTAATATCAAATGTTTCTTTTTGGCACACAGAAATTATGCATTTCATATTAGTTGTTTGGGGCAAACTGTAAAGCCATCTAGTTTAAAATAGTTACAGACAAGAGCTCACTCTGGACAAAAATGGCCCTAATATTATAAAAAAGCAATGTGGATTTTTTTTATATTTAAAAGAAATGCATTGTTAATGTATATCCATTTTCACTTGTGAGCTGTGTTCTTCCCTGCCATTTGCTAGCACAGTGCAGCATATATTTTGCCATACTACTGTTACCTAATGAACAGTGGGACAATGTTATAACATTGGCAGGAATGTGTATTTCTTCACCAACATGGACAAACTACAGACGTACAACTACATGGCGGTGCTAGATAAAAGTGAGGTGATCACATAAAGTCGGTCTGAGCACCGTGGATATCTGCACCAAATTTCATGACAATCCATCCAGCAGTTGTTGATATTTTTCAGTTTGGACCAAAGTGTTGGCCTGACAGACATTGCCAACCAGAAAGCCAAGAATAGTTTTGTATATATGTTTTAAAATGTTTGACTTTAGATCAATATGAATAGTTCATAAAAACAACCTAAGTGCAAAGGTAATAGGAAAGTCAGCCAGATGACTGAGAGGGAGTCAATATCAAGCATTGTATCAAGGAGTGGCAAATTCAGTCAGATAGATGCAAGCCTTAAATCAACACACTGCACTCAAATAAATGAATCATGGCATAGTTTATTATTAAGTGTTTTCATCTATTTAATTTGATCTAAAAACTCATATTTTGAAAACAATTTAATTGAATCAGTTAAAACATATGAATATGGGTTGAATAAGGCTTGCTGTGAAACAAGCAAGATTCAATTAGTTAAAATGTATGAGATTGGTTTACATGCACATTTCGGGAAATGGAATAGTTCATAAACGGAAGTGACACCGAACTTCTGTCGGCCATCTTATATAATCTGCCTATTATCAGTGTATGGGCATGTTTTATGAGTGCAGTTGGTATCGTAGCACACTATTATTGATACATTGACTGTCAAATTCAATAAGTGCAACATTGTAAACCTTTTTCTAGTCGGCTAACTAGCCAACTTGCACATGTTGGCATCTGTTGTGCAGTGTGCATTTGATTCTCTGGGACTTCCAACTCCCAGGACTACTTGGATTCGATAAGTATATTCTTTATATAAGCTTCTCTGCTTGACTACTATTTTATCTGCTACCTTAGGTCTAACAGATTGCTAGTTTGTAGTTTATCATCTGAAATCGTAAGATCTAGAACTCTGTTGTTATAGTTTGTAGGGTCTCACCTGCAATTGTAAGATCTAGAACTCTGCTGTCATAGTTTGTAGGGTCTCACCTGCAATTGTAAGATCTAGAACTCTGCTGTCATAGTTTGTAGGGTCTCACCTGCAATTGTAGGATATAGAACTCTGCTGTCATAGTTTGTAGGGCCTCACCTGCAATTTTAAGATCTGGAACTCTGTTGTTGAAGATTGCTAGTCTGAAGTGTCTTTTTAATCCCGGAATTATATGATCTAGAATTCTGTTTCACTCAAAGTGACAGTGCCAAAAAGAACCAACTAGGGTAAAAAGTGCTTGACTCTGATTCCTATTCTACTAGGGACTAAATTCGGTTTCACTCTGTATCTTTTGAGTTAAATAGACTTTGTCCATCATCAGTTTTGGTAACTTTCAGAGACTTTGTGACCCACAGTTTTGGTGACTCACAAGTTTTGGTGACTCACAAGTAATTACTGCAGTAGTTTTGACGAGTTTCGATTGTCGGCCATTTCCTCCTGGTGCCTGAAGACACTAACGAGGTGGGAGTGGTCAACACAGCTGTAGCCAACCATCATCAACTGTGGTGTAAAACAAGGAAATGTTTTGAAGTGTCAGCAAAGACTCGTCGTACGAAGACAAAGGAGTCTTTCGTTGGAGTCTTTCGGGGAGGCTGAGTATATTACTGCTCAGTGAATATGTGCTTATTTTCTATACCCGTGCATGTATCTACTCGTAGATACTATAGGCCCCGCGCTCGTTCTCACCTTTACCGCAATCTCTCCTCTGTGATCCATCCCACCCGGTCCACACATACCCAACACCTTGTTACAGGGGGCCTCTGGAACTGCCAGTCAGCTACCCGCAAGAAAGACTTCATTTCTGGTTTTGCTATCCAGCAATCGCTTGACTTCCTTGCTCTCACCGAGACCTGGATCACACCGGACAACACATCTACTCCTGCTGCTCTCTCCTCTGCCTTCTCATTCAGCCACACACCCAGACCCACTGGTAGGGGTGGTGGTACAGGTTTACTCATCTCCCCCAAATGGAGTTTTTCTCTCTAACCGCTTCCACTTTTTACCCCACTGTCTTTTGAATTTCATGCTGTGACAGTCACTCATCCGGTACAATTGAACATTGTCGTTCTCTACCGTCCACCAGGCCCTCTCAGAGATTTCTTGGAAGAGCTAGACGTTCTCCTATCAAACTTCTCAGAAAATGGCCCACCGCTTATCCTTTTGGGTGACTTCAACATCCAGACAGAGAAGTCATCTGACCTATTATTTTTACTATCTTCCTTTGCTCTCTCACTCAATCCTTCCCCTCCGACTCACAAAGCAGGCAAACACCATATCTTCACCAGAAACTGCTCTACATCCAACCTCTCTGTTACTCCACTTCATGTCTCTGACCACTTCTTTATCTCTTACTCTCTCCCGCTCTGTGGAACTGACAACTCTACCACACCAACAGACTCTGTACCTGTCCGTCGCAACATTCGCTCTCTCTCTCCGTCCTCTGTTTTATCAGCCCTCCCTTCTACTGACTCCTTCTCACTCTTGCATCCTAACTCTGCCACAGACACTCTGCTTTCTACTCTGTCTTCCTCGCTTGACTCTCTTTGTCCTCTTACAACAAGACAGGCACGCAAGACCCCACCAGCTCCGTGGTTGTCGGACTCGGTGCGTGCCGAGAGAGCCACTATGCGAGCGTCGGAAAGGAAATGGCGAAAATCTAAATGTCCTGAGGACCTGCTCGCTTATCAATCTCTTCTCTCTTCTTTCTCTGCCTCTATTTCTGCTGCCAAACGAGCTTTCTACCAAACCAGAATTGAATCCTCATTCTCTAACCCCAAAAAACTCTTCTCTATCTTCTCCAACCTCCTTGACCCCCCCCCCAGTCTCCCTCCTCCTTCCAACCTTCTACGAAGCCACTTTGTCAACTACTTTACAAAAAAGATAGATGACATATGCTCCTCATTTACGAATCCATCCTCTATAACTACTTTGCCATCAACTTCATCTTCTGCCCCTTCCCTTTCCTCTTTCGCTCCCCTGTCTCCCAATCAAGTTCTAACCTTGGTTACCTCATCCCGCCCAACCACCTACCCCCTTGACCCAATCCCATCTCACATTCTCCAGGCCATTGCTCCTGACCTTCTCCCCTTTCTCACCCATTTTATTAACACCTCCCTCTCCGCTGGCTTGTTCCCCAACTCTCTGAAGGAGGCAAGAGTTAACCTTCTCCTGAAGAAAGCCACCCTCGACCAATCTGAAGTAAACAACTACAGACCCGTCTCTCTTCTTCCCTTTCTCTCCAAAACTCTCGAGCGGGCCATCTTTAACCAGCTCTCCGCCTACCTCCACCATAACAACCTTCTTGACCCCCACCAGTCTGGTTTCAAAGCAGGCCACTCAACAGAGACTGCCCTCCTTGCTGTCTCCGAGCAACTTCACACTGCCAGAGCAGCCTCCCTCTCCTCTGTTCTTATCCTTCTAGACCTTTCTGGTGCATTCGACACAGTGAACCACCAGATCCTTATTCCCACCCTACAGGAACTGGGCGTCTCAGGCACTGCTCTCTCCCTTTTCTCATCCTACCTCAACGACCGCACTTACCGGGTAACCTGGAGAGGGTCTGTGTCTGAACCTTGTCCCCTCACTACTGGGGTCCCCCAGGTTTCCGTCCTGGGTCCCCTCCTCTTCTCTCTGTACACCAACTCTCTCGGCTCTGTCATTCGCCCACATGGCTTTTCCTACCACTGCTCTGCTGATGACACCCAACTAATCCTCTCGTTTCACCAATCTGAAACTCAGGTAGCAGCACGTATCTCTGCCTGTCTGACCGACATCTCTCAGTGGATGTCCGCAAACCACCTTAAGATTAATCCTGACAAGACTGAACTACTTTTCCTTCCAGGGAAAGGCTCTCCCACCCACGACCTGACTATCACGTTCAACAACTCCGTGTTAACCCCGGCCCTGACTGCTAGGAACCTCGGTGTGACACTCGACAGTCAACTCTCCCTCACTGCTAACATCACTGCAAGAACTTGGTCCTGTCGGTACATGCTGCACAACATCAGGAGAATCCGTCCTCTTCTCACCCAGAAGGCGGCTCAGGTTCTGGTACAGGCTCTGGTTATCTCCCGCTTAGACTACTGTAACTCCCTCCTGGCAGGTCTACCTGCTAGTGCCATCCGACCTCTGCAGCTCATCCAGAATGCGGCAGCTCGACTGGTTTTCAAACTACCTAAATTCACCCACACTACTCCGCTCCTCTGCTCTCTTCACTGGTTACCGGTGGCTGCTCGTATCCGTTCCAAAACATTGGTACTTGCGTACCATGCTGCGAACAGATCTGGTCCAGTCTACATCCAGGACATGGTCAAACCTTACACCCCACCTCGCTCACTCCGCTCTGCATCGGCCAATCGCCTCGTAGCTCCGTCACTGCGAGCTAACCGCTCAACAAAATCGCGATTGTTCGCTGTCCTGGCTCCCAATTGGTGGAATGAGCTCCCCGATGACATCAGGATAGCAGAATGTCTCTACATCTTCCGCCGCAAACTAAAAACGCATCTCTTCCGACTATACCTGGAAGAAAAAAAAAGAAAAAAAAATGATGTATCTCTCTTAGTACTCTAGTAGCACTTAAATGGCACGTATTCATAGCACTTGGTAGTTTGGCTTTCTTGAGGAATTGTACTTTCTTGATTTTTGTTTTTCTGGGTTTGAACTCCCTTGGTTGAATGCACTTATTGTAAGTCGCTTTGGATAAAAGCGTCTGCTAAATGAAATGTAATGTAATGTTGTAATAAATATCAACTAACTTTAGCCCGAAGAAACAACATGGAGCAGCCACCCTGTGGACCCACCACCCGCAGGGATAAGCATCGGGGTCGGGTGCTATGTAGACCGGGCGGCGGGCCAGGCAGGGGGCCTGGACGAGCCGATCACCGGCAGCATAGACTAGCTCTAGGGACGTGGAACATCACCTCGCTAGTGGGGAAAGAGCCAGAGCTGGTGCGGGAGGTGGAGCGGTACCAGCTAGATATAGTTGGCCTCACCTCCACGCACAGCACTGGCTCTGGAACCAAGCTCCTGGAGAAGGGTTGGACTTTGTCCTTTTCTGGAGTTGCCCAGGGTGAGAGGTGCCGGGCGGGAGTGGGGATACTCACAAGCACCCGGCTGAGCTGTCAACTGATCACTACCTGGTGGTGAGTTGGATCAGATGACGGGGGAGCCGGCTGGAAAGACCTAGCAAGCCCAAATGTGTAGTGAGGGTGAACTGGGAACGTCTGGCGGAGGATCCTGCCCGGGAGGTCTTCAACTCCCACCTCCAAAAGAACTACTCACACATCCCAAGGGAGGCTGGGGACATGGAATCCGAGTGGACCATGTTCAAAGCCACTATTGTGGACGTGGCCACTAGGAGCTGTGGTCGGAAGGTCACCGGTGCCTGTCGTGGCGGCAACCCAAGAACCCGGTGGTGGACACCGGGGGTGAGGGAAGCCGTCAAGCTGAAGAAGGAGGCCTTTCGGGCCTGGTTGGCTCAGGCTCAGGCCAGAAGGGCTGCAGATGCGGTGGTCACGGATGCTAAAACTCGGGCATGGGAGGAGTTCGGGGAGGCCATGGAGAAGGACTTTCGGTTGGCCTCAAGGAGGTTCTGGCAAACCATCCGACGGCTCAGGAAGGGAAAGCAGGGCCTACCCCAGGCTGTGCCCAGCGCGGGGGGGGGAGCTGCTGACCCGGACGGGGGACATCATCGGGCGGTGGAAAGAGCACTTTGAGGAACTCCTAAACCCGGCCAACATGTCCTCTTGAGAGGAGGATTGGTGCGGCTGCACCGGACTGTCTTGGTGAAGAGGGAGCTGAGCAGGAAGGCAAAGCTCTTAATTTACCGGGCGGTCTACGTTCCGACCCTCACCTGTGGTCACGAACTCTGGGTCGTGACCGAAAGAACGAGGTCTAAGATACAAGCGGCCGAAATTAGTTTTCTCCGTAGGGTGGCCGGGCTCAGCCTTAGAGATAGGGTAAGGAGCTCGGACATCAGGAGTGAACTTGGAGTTGAGGCACTACTCCTTCGTATCGAAAGGAGTCAGCTGAGGTGGTTCGGGCATCTAATCAGGACGCCTCCTGAGCGCCTCCCACTGGAGGTTTTCCAGGCACGCCCAACTGGTAGGAGACCCCGGGGAAGACCCAGAACACGCTGGAGGGATTATATAGGGAAGCCTGTGTCAGCCTGCAGAGCCTGCTGCCACCGCAACCCGACCCCGGATAAGCGGATGAAAATGGATGAATGGATATACACAGAAATATACACTGTATATTCAACCAGTTGTCAGTTAATCTAACAGTGAAGCCTTTCTGAGGTCAGCTGAGCCCACCCTTCTCTTTGGTGGGATGCAATATGGCGTCACAGCTGTGATGTTTTTATTTTTGTATATTTGGGCTGTTGTTTAATTGTTAAACTTTCCATGAAGAAAAAGAAGGAAGTATGGCTTTTATTAGTACTATGGGTAAAAGTATCTCTAAATTTCATGCACATATCAGTTCTTTTTTTGCTTCGTCATTCAAACATGTATACTCGAGTACTCGTCTTTTATCTGATAGAGTACTCAACAACTAAATTATTGAAACTTCCCATTCCTTTTTTCACATAATGTGTTCGCTAAAATATTCTTGTATTTACAGAGATGAGTAATGTGCTGCCAAGTTCCAGGTGAGCAGAAGGACTAGCAAGAAGGGCGAAAGAAAGAAAGAGTCCTTAAATCCACATGTGGCATCATTCATCAGGGACTTCATCGAGTACAACTAAAAGAACAACTGATACCAGGTGAGACTGTGAATTAATTTGACCGTCATAATTGTGTACCCTTATTATTTTATTATGTCTGCCTTTATGTTTCAGAGCTACAAACAAACAACTGCCTACCTTTAACTAGTGCTACGATTCTGTTTGTTTTTCCCGCTGTCGCAACTTTTTTTCCCCAGACATCCATCATTTCTGCCTCCCCCTCCCCTCGACTAGAGATTACGTCACACATTATGCTATATTTTCATTGGCTAGACAAAGTAGTGTAAAGCTAGCTACAAAATACACTCATATGCTAACTCATATTAGCAGTACGATGAAAATACAGATACTTTTCAGAGTAAAGATCGTCGCCCAAATGTTCTTACTGCTTTCTCTCATCAAAGTCACTTTCCTATAGTATTTAGACATGTAAATGTCCATATATATTCCTGAAATGTGACATGTAGATTCTTTGATATGTATAAATTAATACTACTTACACTTTGATGGCGATTGCCCAAGAAGGAAGCGCGTCACGCCGGATAAATCCGAGCCAGTCCTGAAACAGGCCACCTTGACACTAGCTAAAGTTAGTTGATATTTATTACAACACGTGCAAGTTGGCTAGCTAGCCGACTGGACACCCCATACTCCCGCAACACCCCCCACAAAAGCCCCTGAGGGACCCAGTCGAAAGCCTTCTCCAAGTCCACAAAACACATGTAGACTGGTTGGGCAAACTCCCAGGACCCCTCCAGCAGTCTTGTAAGGGTAAAGAGCTGGTCCACTGTTCCACGACCGGGACGGTATCCGTACTGCTTCTCTTGAATCTGAGGTTCGACAATCGGTCGGAGCCTCCTTTCCAGCACCCTGGCATAAGCTTTTCCCTAGAGGCTGAGTAGTGTGATACCCCGATAATTCGAGCACACTCTCCGGTCCCCCTTTTTGAAAATGGGAACCACCACACCGGTCTGCCAGTCCATGGGCACTGTTCCCGACCCCCATGTGACATTGAAAAGGCGTGTCAGCCAAGACAGCCCAACAACGTCCAGCGCCTTCAGCATCTCAGGGCGGATCTCATCCACCCCTGGCGCCTTGCCACCAAGGAGCTTTTTGACTACCATAGTGGCCTCTGTCAGGGACATGGGTGCGACACCACAAGTCTTCAGGCGCTGCCTCCTCTCCAGAGGACATGTTGGCCAGGTTTAGGAGTTCCTCAAAGTGCTCTTGCCACCGCCCGATAATGTCCCCCGTCCGGGTCAGCAGCACCCCCACCCCCCCGCGCTGAGCACAGCCTGTGGTAGGCCCTGCTTTCCCTTCCTGAGCCATCGGATGGTTTGCCAGAACCTTCTAGAGGCCAAACGAAAGTCCTTCTCCATGGCCTCCTCGAACTCCTCCCATGCCCGAGTTTTAACATCCGCGACCACCGCATCTGCAGCCCTTCTGGCCTGCCGGTACCTCTCAGTTGCTTCAGGAGACCCCTGTGCCAACCAGGCCCGAAAGGCCTCCTTCTTCAGCTTGATGGCTTCCCTCACCCCCGGTGTCCACCACCGGGTATCTCGGGCTGCCGCCACGACAGGCACCGGTGACCTTCCGACCACAGCTCATAGCGGCCCCAGTTCTTCCAGAGGTGGGAGTTGAAGACCTCCCGGACAGGATTCTGTGTATAGCTAACAGCAAAATAATTAAGGGCAGCATACAGTGACTACTTGATGCAAATATGCTTTGTAGGTAAAGTACTGAAATCTTAAAATGTATGATGAGCCTTGGAGTGCTAGGGAAACTTGGGCCTCAACATCTGGCTTGGTGGAAGTTTCCTGCAACAGAAAATTAACAGACAACACTATTAGAAATCCCAAGTACCATATTCATAAGGAAAGAAATTAAAGACAAAACTGAAATTGTGCCAATACTGTACAAAAACTATTTACATTAGCTCTTAGCTGACAGGAAAGAGCTAAAAAAATGTATGCCATAGAATTTGTTACGTTATGCTTCCAGAAGCTGCCAATGAGACCCCTGTTTACTAAAGTTAAGCAAGCAAAAATCTATCCAAATTAGCACTAGCGTTAGCTGTTGCAGAGTCTTCCTGCCAACTAGTTTAGAAAACACATGAAATGTGCTGTTTCAGTCTTACCTGCTGTGGCGTTCTGTTTTGCCTTGGCCCTCTTCAGTATCTGTTACTTGGTAATATTAGACACACGGTGGCTAGCAAGAGAGAAAAGATTGACAAACCGTAACTGTTTTCTAGCGCACCAACACACGTACACAGCCACAGTGTCAGACAAACGATTCCAATTCATTTTTAACTAATACCAAACTATTGACAACTGATGCCGCTATCAACTAAATGAAGCCAAATGGTTTATATTACAATGTAAAGGTAATATTAGTAACATTAACGTTAGCTTACTAGTGCAGGAAAGTGTCTCCCTACTTCTCTCTTGAAGTCACGTACACAGGTAACGGTAACTTTACTTGAGAAGACTGTGCTTAATTAATGTACAGTTGCAAAATGCTGGCAAAAAGGATATACTAAGGAATAATAATGAGCTTCCTTACCTTTGTTGTTGCTGAATTCTGGTGGATTCTGGTCAGATGTAGCTCTGAGAGAAGCAAGTGTCCATCAATATATGAACATATGGTCTCTGTCTGATAGCAAAAACTAACATTTGTGTTGGAAATAATGCACGATAGTTAAAACTGATTCATGTTTACACTGCTGAAATAAAATCCTGCTCAAAATAAAAAATACATCTTTGGAGGATGTGAGAGTCGATAAGAGGAAGGCCGATGGTGAAGGACCGACCAAAAAAAAGAAAAGGAGGTCGGACCTGAAGAAGACCAAACTGGAGACCGAGCAGGATTTGTCCATAGATGACTGAATAGGTCTGTATAGTGATACATGTAGGGTTTAACCTGATGTAAGTGTAAAATTAGGATTTAAATTAAGTATAACATTGCAGGGATTCATATTAGAGCTTAGGTAGCATATAACAGTTGTTACTCACAACTGTATTAAAACAAAAAAAAGTTGTCTGTTCAGCTGAATTTGAGGCCAAATACAAACAGCAGAAAAAGCTTGGTGAAGGAGGATGTGGATTTGTGTTTGCTGGCTATTGCAATGCAGATAATCTACCTGTATGTGTTAAACACACACTCAATGGTCAGGGAGTGCTAACGAAAGTGTTGTTTGTATCTCGTAGGTTGCCATCAAACACATACCAGAGGACAACATTCTCAATAAACATGTGGTGCGTGAGCATCACCTGCTGATCATACTGAAACAGTTGGTCGATGCAGCAATTGAACTTCAGGACAAACGCATCTTACACCAGGTGGAAAACATCTTAATCGAGACCAGCTGGAATGTCCCCCGAGTTCACCTCATTGACTTTGGTCTGAGCTGCTTCTTCAAGAGAGGAGCCTCTTCTACGGTAAGATGTCTAACTTTACTCCTACTTTTCACTAACTTACCCATCAGTGATTTTTACATTTCGACAAAGCTCCTCCTCCTCCTCACCAACTTATTATTATGTCTGTATATTCTAGGTACCGTGGCACAGGTCTCCCCAGAGTGGTACAGTTGTCATAAATACAGAGCTGGACCCTGCACAGTGTGGCAGCTGGGAGTGGTCCTGTTTGAAACACTCCACAGACATGCAGAATTTGTGACCACCAAGTTCATCGGAAACTGTCAGAGAATGTCCGAAGGTAAGAAAAACATACAGAAACATGTCGTCAGACACCAATCTGTTGATTTTAGTTGACATTCTGATGGATCACTGTAGCCGTCACCCTCACCTTTCTTCTCCTTCTTTCTCTCCAGATTGCCAGGATTTCTTGCTCGGCCAATTGATGTCCTTGTCACGGTATTGGGTTTTGTTTAGTTTGTTAGTTAGTTTTATTTTGAATTTCCCTGCCTCTTGTGTCCTCTGTTCACTTCATTTCCTGCCGTAGTATGTTTTCCCACCTTTGTGATTGTCCGCACCGCTCCTAATTGAATCTTCCTGTGTCTAATCACCTGCAGCTCCCAAGTGTATTCAAACCCCTGCCACAGTGTTGGTTTGTCTGCTTCTATCGTTATGTTCCCTGCTGTCTGCTCTGCCATGAGCCCTAGTATGTTTCCCTATTAGTATCCCTCATATTGTTTTTCTGTAGTACCTGATCCTGTTTTCTGTTTTGCCCGTTCTGGATCTTTGATTTTGTTTCGTTATACATTTTTTTACTCCACTGTCCTTCCAGTTTTGTCTCGGACAATTTTTGCTGTTCATTAAAATTACTTTGCATCGTTCCTCGGCTCCTTTATCTCTCTGCTTTTGGGTCCATCCCCATTGCCCATTTTTGCCCCCTTATTACCGGTGTGACAGTTCTACCCTGAAACAGATCAGGATTCACCAATGGCTCAGATAAACATGGGTCATTCATAGTCATTCTGCAGCACAAGGTTATGCTACACAAGAACATATATTAGTAATTGGACTTGTTATATATAATATATTATCCAATCCCATTCATAAGTGTCATTCAAATACTAATGCTGCTCCCTCTTTGACAGGAAGGAGAACGTGAGGAACTCCTGCTTTTGCAAACTTTAGGGAGCAGCACCACTATTGCCTTACTGCCCGGAC
>JACSYO010001980.1:3310000-3432500 GCA_016806645.1 Ophiodon elongatus | reverse complement strand
GTTCGATGTGTTGCCGTCTCCAGAAGATTACCGTCAAGGGTGCTGGCCGGAATTCTTTTAATGGCAGCAAATAATCCCACCTGTTGTCCTCCCGGGTCAAAAATGACCCCGTCTGGTTTGACTGTTTATAAAGCATAAAGTATAAATTATCACCCACCTCTGTGTTTCAATGTTTTAGTCAACTTTATTCCAACTCACTACCTGACATATAAAACATGTCAACATTAATTTCCAAAACATTTCACTTTTCAAAACTAACTTTTCAGATTAAAATAGTGTGAATGTGCCCTCAGTTGCATGCGAGGCAGGTAGTAATGATCTTTGCAGATGTATGCATTGCATTTCCGGCACATTTTCGATGTTTTGAGATCATTCTGGCGAGGGCAGAATTTGCACCTACTCCTTTTGGGTGATGGGCCAGGAGGGGCAGCTGGGTGAGGAGGGGCTGCTGCAGAGGTAGAGCTGGAGCAGAACTGCTGGATCTCCATAACCAATCAGGCAGCGGATGGCGTGCGGGGAATAACCCGTCAAGTCAAACTTTATTATAACAAATCACACTGCAGATACAAATAGTTCAAATTGTAAGGTCACTATAGAAGGAAGAGCAACAGAAATGTAGCTTCATGTTGACCTTGAATCGCTTGATGTGAGGTATCATCAGTTGTCGCCCAAGCTCCTCCATGAACAGCCTCCTACTCTTGTACTTCCCCTGATTCCAGGCTGGCTTGATCTCAGACCAAAGGACAAAGGACTCCAATGCAGACACGTCGACAATGTTGTAGAGCAGTGGTCCCCAACCACCGGGTCGCAGACCGGTACCGGTCTGTGGGTTCCTTGGTACCAGGCTGCATAGAAAGAATGAATGAAAAAAAAATTTGATTTATTATCACGGTCTGAAAGATGTTTTATTTTGAAAAATTACCGGATAAATCCACCTGTGCGTCTTGACACGTCAAGATGCTCGTCTTGGTCACGTGACATGTTACCCCAAAAATTAAGCCCACAAGCGAGTAAAAATGACTAAAAACAAAGGTCTTTGGAGAGCTTCTTTGTAAAGGGGAAAAGGCCCAATGAGGAGACAGAAGAAGAAGAGCCTACGACTTCTAAGAAAAAGAAAGCTGCATTAAAAAGACAATATCAAGGTTAGCATTTATACTCGCTATAAGCTAAACTATTGATACTAATACTACTGTTGTGATTATTTACTATTTATTTTATTTTATTATGTTTATTTGTGTTGAAAATGCAAAATAAAAAGTTAAAAAAAACAAAAACAAAAAGACATCAGGAGTCCTACTTAAAATACGGGTTCATCGCTACAGGTGATTCTCACGCGCCCGCTCTGCGTAATATGTGGCGATAATTCGGCGTAATGGTGAGTTGTTCTCTTCGGCAGCTGCAGGCCAAGGGCATGTGAAGTAAAGAACTTGTCACAGGTGATCGTTTTCCCCTGGAGACCTTCTGTCATGTCAAGGACAACTCGCATGCCCTGATTGTTTTCTGACTGCGCACCAGCAGGTTTGCCAGTGTATACTTGCATGTTCTATGGATAGCTGGACCTGGCATTGCATGCTGCCCTGATTTTTATCCCATATTTCCCTGGTTTACTCGGGATGTCCTGTTTGAATGGACAGCGACCTCTGAAGGGGACCAGGTGCTCATCCACAGTCACATCAGTGCCTGGATCGTACATCAACGGCAGGAGAGACACCCATTTGTCCCATACGTCTCCAATGGGAGCAAGTTTATCTCGTGCATGGCGATCTTCTCTTGTGTCTTCATCATCAAATCGAATCACTCTTGAGATTTTATGAAACATCTTGAGTGTCATGGTAGCACGGAACATTGCCCTACCAGACTCGGCATGCCATAAACTAGCTGTAGCGTCTTTACTGGATCGGTACACACCAGCAAGGATCAACATACCCACATATGCCTGCAGGTCCATGCGATCCATCTTTCTCCACTTGTTGCCAGACACATGTCGCCTCTCCTTGTTTGTCATGTTCAGCACCACCTCTTCAATAGGCTTGGGCACAGAAACAGGTCAAGAGTGGACTTTGTCATCAACACGAGACCTTGAATATGCGGTTGGACCATGGTGGCTTGTCTCTCTCTCTGCTCTCTCTGCTGTCAACATGCGTTGTCCGTCACTGGGAGGGATGGAAGACCAGATCAATGTTTCATCCTTTGACTGGAAATATTCTTCTATCGCAGCTGGGTCCTCTTCTTCAGATTCTTCCTCATCAGTTGCTTCTTCCTCTTCATCATAATAAGTGCAGTCCTCCACTTCTTCCATTTCTCCTTCAGATTCTACCTCATCATCATGTTCATCCATTTTCCTTCACTTCATACCCTTCTTCCATTTCTGCACCGGGCAATATGGGGGCTTCTTCATAGGAAGAAGTAGCATGTGGTCTGTATGTTGGATCTATCATCTCATCATTATTCTCCTTCTCTTCTGACCCTGAATCCTCCTCATCAGTTGACTATTCCTCCTCATCATGTTGAGCATTGTCCTCCTGCTTATTCTTTTCCACAACATAGTTCAAAATGAGCTCACAAGCCTCCTGTGCAGTAAAGCGCTCCTGCCTCCTCATTGTGCTGCCTGTCTCTCTCTAAAATGTGAAATGCCCCAACACCTGTGAGAAAAAACCTGTTTTTTTGTTGTTGTTGTTGTCATAACCATTGCTTGACCCCACACATCAAACATCCAAGATCAAAGATGTCTTGGAAAGCAGTATGGGGTGACAATTTTCCCCATTGCACCACTTTGTGCTGCGGGATCTTTTTGACCCCAGAGGACAACAGAAGTTATTCAATTCAATAAATCACCCATAATTCAATCAAATGACTTCAAATTTATTTGAATCCTGAAGAGCCCAGTATCGAACAACCCCCTTTATTTTCAGACCATTTGATGAATAAAAAACATATTTTGATGGGAAAAGATTTAATTTGGGGTCAAAATGACCCCAGGACAACACGAAGGTTAAGAGATTATTAATATTCTTTAAGAAAGTAGAATCAAATTGGTAGGTGCTTAAAGTGCAACAAATGCGATTTTCCGTCCTGCGAAGTTTGTTTTAATATATGCAATGCAGCCGTCAGTGCTTTCATATGTTTCTATAAGGCTTATGGGAAGGTTACGCTTGAGGACCACTAACACACCACAGCTCTTAGAATTAAATGAGACTGTAGTGGCTGTGTAATGGTGCCTATTAGTAAACCGATGACCATCATTAAGGTGCGTTCACACCAAACGCGGCGCGAATTCTTCGCGCGACCAGATTACATACAAAGTCAATGCACAGACGCGAAATGGTTGCGAAAAAGCGAATTTTCGTGAACTCGGCGAATGACGCGATGCGAATAATTAAAAATTCGCGTGAAGCTGAGTTGCGAAAGCCAATCAGCGTTGAGAAGCTCCGCCCGTCATCACCACCGTCCTGCTGTTGCTGATTAGAAAAAATGGAGGAGAAGTTGGTCGTTGCAGTTTGTGGGCACCCCGAGCTCTATAATACGTTTTCCTATGAATATAGGAATAAAATAAAAAAAGATGCCGCGTGGAGAGCAATAGGCAAGGAAGTTGGACTACCTGGTAAGTTTTGAGTATATGTATTTGTTCTTGATTCTAGCTATTGGTTGTACTTTAATATGAACCAACCGCCGGCATATCTGTTTCATGTCAGAGGAGTCATGCCGAAGAAGATGGAAAGGTCTCAGATACAGATATTTAAAAGAGAAGAGAAAGGAAAAAACAGAGAAGAGAAGTAGCTCAGGAGCAGGGTCAGTGAGAAAATGGAAGTATTCTGCGGTCCTGTCTTTCCTCGACCCCTTTGTTACCCCGAGGGAAACGAGCGGGAACATGGGGCGGAGCGTCGAGGAAGACAGGACTGCAGAGTACGTTTCAGACACAGGGCCAGCCGAGGACGAGACAGCAGGGCCATCGGATGAGACTGACAGGAGAGGTTAGTTGACAAGTGAAGACACATTATTTCTGTTAAAGCTATGTTTAAGTGGTTTAAATTATAGTTTAATCCTCCAGAGACCAGGGTATAAAAATAACTTTTACTATTATAATATGTTTTGCTCTAGAATAGAATAGGGATTAAAAAAATTACTATTTAATTTGGGTTATAAAATTGTTTTGTTAATTTTTAAAGATGAACCAGATCAGTTCACTGATGAAGAGCCTCAAAGTGCTGCTCCTGCTGCTGCTCCTGCTGCTGCTCCCTCCAGACCACTCTCAGGTATGTGCATGGCCAAAGTTGGATTGCATTTTTTTTGTATGAATAATAATTTATGCATTCATGGTATGTATTTCACTATGACAAATATTAACTTTACAAGCTATTGTGGTGATGAGATGCAATAGTTTCACAAAATACTATGTTTCCATTTCATACAGGAAAAAGAAGGGCCAAAAAAAGGTCCATGTGGAATGGGAATGAGAGGGAGAGGGAGATAGAAGTAAGGTTTTTGGAGGTCTTGAGGAGAAGTGCCTCCACTGCTCCACCACCACCACCACCACCACCATCAGATGATGAACTGTTTTTAAAAACCCTGGTTCCTTCCCTGGAAAGATTGCCACCCCAGCAAAAAGAATATGTTAAATTTCAAATTTATAAGCTTATTTATGAAGCCAGCACTGTGGTGCTTAATTTTGAAACATTGGGAGAAATGTCTGGGGGACAATCTTTCCAGGGAACGAACCAGGAATGAAGTGTTTATTTTTTATTTGTAAATACATATTGTTGTTATTGTTGACATTTTTTTTGTTAAAATTATTCTGTAAATAATAAATACAGTTTATTTAATGTTACTTATTCCATGTTCTTTATTTTAGTTCTACAAGAAAACTCTTAACAAACAAAGGAAACAACCACATGTGCTTTTCTTTCCTCATGAAATAGATTTTTTGTTCATCTCAAAAGTTCAGGTCAGTGTGAGGGTTTATATGATAACTTCTTTGCGATATACAAATGGTTTTATGTTTGTTTACATGTGGTCATATAACATCCCATCACTGCACTGAATATAGTTAATTATAGTGTAGGATGGTTGTATTGTGAAGGACACACTGCTACTACATATATTAAGTAATATTGCAGGAAGTTTGCTCAATAGTAATGTGTGGGTGGCTCTTAAAAGAGCCGTTTTGGATGTGCTTGGGCATTACACGGTGTCTTGCCATGGGACAGTTCCTTCAGCAGAGAAGAATGATGTGAAGGCCTCCCTCACCCTGATGGCCTCTCTTGCTGGGTTATTGGTAGCAATTCTTCCCAGATCTGGCAGTGGCTCCACCTCTCCAACCGGTATGCTCACTGCAGGTGTTTGGGTTGTCCTCCACAGGAAGTTATGCAGCACACATGTGGTCTTCACACACTTCTCCGCAACTTCTGGGTGGAGCTCAATGGCACGCCTGTAGATCCTCCACTGAGAGGAAAGGATCCCGAAGGCATTCTCCACAACCGAGCTCGGGAGAGACGATAATTGAAGATCCGGCGGTCCCTTGGAAGGGTGCGGCCGGGGAATGACCTCATGAGGTTTCTTCTCAGTGGAAAGGCCTCGTCAGCCACAAAGACGTGTGGCAGAAGTCCTCGGTGGTCAGCTCCTGGTAGTGGCAGGTCAGCAGGCAGTTGGAGGGTGCCAGATTTTAGAGCTTGACCAAAAGCTGAGTTGGCCAGACTCCCACCATCGCTGGTTCTTCCGTAGCCCCTAACATCGATCAGCCGGAAACAATATTGGGCATCAACAACTGCCAGGAGCACCAATGAGAATGTTCTCTTATAGTTGAAAAACTGGGATCCTGAATTGGCAAGGGCTTTGAGGACCACATGTTTTCCATCCAGTGCTCCACAGCAGAGAGGAAAATTCCAACGCTCCTCAAATTGCACAGCAATCGACCTCCAGTCCTCTGTGGTGGGCACAGCCATGAACTCTTCCACAAGGCAATCCCAAATAGCTGTGGCAACATCTGGGACAATGGTGGAGACAGTGGAGACCCCAACACGGAAACTGTTTGCTATAGTCCTAAACGAGTCACCAGTAGCAAGATATCTGCAGCACAGAAAACATTCAATTTAACTGAGTTGTAAATATGCACAACATTGAGTGCTTTCACCTTTAAAAAGAAAGATCTCTGAGCACTCTGTGTCTGCTCATGATGTCTGCTGCTGTTTGTGGCATCTTCACCGGACATAGTTTCATATTCAGCTACAAGACGACTCACTTCAGGTCCAGCTACCATCCATCTGTGAAGTGCTACAGGATCTTCTGTTAATCCAATTGCTCCTCCATCTCCTTTGATAACTGCATTATTTTGCTCATGGGCTTGGTCAATTGCCAGTGCTGAGAATTCTCTTCTGGATTTGTGAATGACAAAGTTACCCTTGTGAAACTCCTTGGCCACATCTGGATGTTGATGCTCCAGGGACATCATATCTCGAAGGTGAATTGGGATCCATCGTGCATAGTTGACATTATTGTTCGCAAAGAAATAAGAAACTAGTTCTGAAAGAGCTTCACGATACAAGTTGAAGTTTCCTTCTCTGAATGAGCGGATCAGGGTGAAAATGGTGTGCTCCATGTCCAGGACCAGACTCCAGAACTTGAACTGCGGACTTGCTAGCTTCCGTTGTTCACACCAGTCTTCAAAGGTAAGATCTTCTGAGATATCAGTCTCAGAAGAGCAGTGGTCAAGGAAAGCTTCCTTCATTAGTTGGTACAGGCTGCAGGCTGTGATCTGATGGGCATTTCTTGTCCTGGTAACACTTAATGCAGACAGAAAGGACTCTGCTGTACCAGAAGATGCCACTCCTGCTTCCACAAGGGCACTGGTCCAACCGCTGTCCTGTAGAAGAGTTCCCAAAGATCTCAGTGCAGCCATCTATATGTGAAGTCCACCAAACATGATTACCAACTTATCCTCTCCATAATCAGGCCACTGCCATTGGATTTGTTTAGCCAGAGCATACAACGGTTGATCAGCAGTAACAACAGGTGTCTGCCCTGGGTTAAGGAAAGCCACTGTATCACGAACCTTCCCCAGGACATGCTTGATGGTTGCAACTGAGTGAGCCTGGTCTCTCATTAGTGGCATCAGTGCTGAAATGCTAACTTCAAATGGATGGCTCCTGTTCTGCATTGCATGATGGGCTGACCATGTTATGCAAGCAGCATTATCCACATCTTCAGTGAGGTAAACATCTTCCAACCAGGCAAATTATTGTTTCAAGTGTGACTGGATTGACTCCTGTGCTGGGAGGGAATTGTATGCTGCTGGAGGAGGGTTGGGATTCTTTGTAATGTAAGCTGGGAGGACATTGGTGAATGCTTCTGATAACTCCGGAACTTTCTTCACCTTCACATCTGACTTCACTTTGGGGACTTCACGTTCTTCACCAGCATTTTCAGTGCTTGTGTGTTGGAAAATGGATATACTTGTACCATGGAAGGATGTTTGAGCAGTGGTTGCAGATGGATTGTGGTCGATGTTGTCCACTGCTGCAGTTGTGAATAAGTTCTTTCTCAAGACTGGTGGACAGACAACTCCATCTTCAACATACTGTGCAACAACTGCGTCTCCTAACTGAGCTGAGATCTCTAAGACTCTGTCATATGAGATACTCAGACCATTCTCATAAAGCATGTCAATGAGCTTCCTCTTTCTGGTTTTTGAAAACACAGACATGCCAATATAGATGGCAAAAGGTGTCTCACGGTCCTTGGAATGCCTGTGCACTTTTGCTTCTTCTTTATACTTTGAAAAGCAGTTGAACTGCAGGAGCTGCGAGATAGCAAGGTCTGACTTTGATGCTCCATGTTTGAGTTGGGACTTGATGTCTGCACCATGTTCTATCATGCATACAAACTGGAGAAGAAACACTGGCACATCAATAACTTAGATTTTCTTTTTCTTTAAATCATCAAAATTGTGCAAACTTTTAGCTCCAGAGTACTTAGAAACATAGGAATAGACACCAATGATTTTAAATGATTTTATTAAAAGAGTTGAATTATTAATTGACACTTATATTTGTTAATTTTTCCACTAAATGTCCAACTACATCAGCACATTCATTATTCTAAATTTATAGTTTGGGATAATTATTAAAGCTTATTTTATTACCTACAAATAGACACCAAGATCATTTGAATCAGGGAAATAAAAACAGTTTTATGAAGAAAACACATTTTTGGAGACCCAATTGGCGGCCATCTTGAAAAATAGCCGCCATCTTGGATTTTTGAATGGCCAATCGGGCAGATTTGACCAAATACCTCTGGAGAACAACTCCAACAAATTTCATGCTTGTATCATAATTTGCACGATTCTTATTAAAAAAATATTTTATCTGCCCCACTAGAGTGGTTCACACTCACTTAGACCTTTCTTACAAACTATTGTAATATCGGTCATATTAGCACTATGAGCATTTTTTTCCCACAGAGAGGGTAGGTCACACCTCTCTGCTCCAATACCAACGGGGATTGGGCACGGGTAGAGTTCAAACACTGTCTGATTGGAAACGTGGAAGTTCGGTTCTATATTATTCATGTTATTCTCATATTTTCCTTGACAGATGTTATCAAGTTTATTTTTATTATTTTTATTTCTATTATTTTTACTTTTCCTGACATGCATGCCCAGGCAGAGAAGAGAACATGTTATAACAATACGTAGAGACTATGGCTTACCTAAATTTCATCAGTTACAATATAAAAGGAATTAACCCAATTAAAAGAAAAGAAATTCTAGGGCAATTAAAAAAAATGCAGTGTTCGGTAGCCCTAATTCAGGAAACACACTTATCTGAATTAGAACACCTAAAACTAAAAAGAGAGTGGGTTGACCAGGTCTATAGTGCATCGTGTAAGAAGGGGAAGAAAAGAGAGGTAGCTATCCTGTTTAGTAAATCGGTGTACTACAGTAATGAGAAAACTTTCCAAGATGCGGAGGGCCGTTACGTAATGGTGATTGGAACTGTTGGGGGCATAAAGATAACCCTCTTAAATATATATGCCCCAAATGAAGACTGTCCACTTTTCTTTAAAAAGATTGCAGCTCTAGTGGCTGATAAAGGTGAAGGGATTATACTTATAGGAGGATACTTTAATTGTACACTGAACACCAAATTAGACAGACTACCAGCAATAATAAGACCCCAGTCTAAAATGTCTAAGGAGCTAGGCCTAGTGGATGTCTGGCGATATCTTCACCCTGGGGAGAAAGATTTCACATTTATGTCCCAAGTACATGGGAGCTATTCGAGGATAGACTATTTCTGCATGTGAAAGAGAGACATACATCGAGTAAAAGAAAGTACAATCGAACCAATTACAATTTCCAACCATGGCCCGGTCGTTATGAAAATAAATTTAGGTCTAGAGAATCACTTTAGATACTAGAGGATCAATGTCTCATTGTTGGCAGACACTCAAATCAAACAAGAAATACAATCCGGTCTATCAGAGTACTTTGCCATAAATGATGATGGTAATGTTTCTCCCTCAATATTATGGGATGCCGGAAAGGCCACAATGAGGGGAAAAATGAGTTCTATAGGATCTAGAATAAAGAAACAAAGACTCGCGAAACAACAAGAACTGGAACTTGAATTAAAAAGATTAGAGAGAGAACACAAAAAACATAGAAATGATGATACATTTAAAAAGCTCAAGGAAGTTATGCTACGATTGGATGTGGCACTATCATATAAGGCAGAAGGAGCTCTCAGGTATATTAATAGAATATATTACGAAATGGGAACTAAAGCTAGCAGGTTGTTGGCTTTTCAACTCCAGAAAGCCCAATCTAACCGTGCAATTCCTAAAATTAAACACCCTGAAACTAACCGTCTGGAGACTCACCCTAAGGAAATATCAGATGCTTTTGCAAAATATTACAAACAATTATATAAGAGTCAAGAACAAGAATCAAAAAAAGAGAAAACAAGTCACAAGTGGGTCACATCCAAGTCTTTCCAACTGTCCCCATAGACGCGCCTCCCCTCTAAATTTGTCATCTCAAGTACATACTTTTTCGATCGATGGTGTTATGAAGAGCTCAAATGCTGATTTTATGTCTTGGACATGGCTGACAGCGTATCTGGTGGGGCCTGGAACCATTTTGGATGACATTAGCAGCACTAAGTCTACCCTGTTGTTCAAGTGTGGAGACGGACCACAATAACTTTCCATTTTTGGAAGGCAGTATGTTTGCTGGTGGTTGAGAGACAACTGGAGGGTCAACACTGAGGGTCTCATTCTCATCAGAGGAGGACGCCTCATAATCAGGGTCCTTCTCAACATCATCCTCTGTCTCAGACACATTCTCCTCTATGTAACTTTCATGGTCAAAGAGTTGTGACAACACCTCATCGACAGAAAACCTTTTCTTAGAAGTCATTTTTAGTTGAGAGCGCAGAAAGAGAGAGCACACAGGTTTGGAAGGCTGCTGTGTAAGCTTTTATATGTTTTCTCCACCCCTATGTTGTGTGAACTATCAACATCTTCACGGGAACCGTATGTTCCTGCCCCCACAATTTGCAGCTGGGATAGAGTATGAGCATAATGTGCAGGAATGTGAGAGCAGACAGGTGTCGGTGCTTGAATTTATCAACAACGTTGCAATCTTGTGCGGGAACGGCAGGTGCATAAAAACAAAAACACACACACACACACACACTCTCTACCTATAAGCAGACCCAGACAGGAGGACAGAGTGAAGGTACACAGGACCTACAATTTCCACACTTTTATTAGCCCCGTGTCCAGTGGACCCGAACATTCTGTATGTAATATAAATGTGTAGAGGGGGTGTACAGTGTGTGGTCATTGGAAATGTGTTCTATGTTCTTCACAGAAAATGAGCCAAGGCCAATGAGTCTGAGTTTGAAAAAATAATTAATCGTATTATTTTTCTTTTGATAAAAAATGAAAACGGGTCCCACAGACCCGAACACTACACAAAGGTTATGTTAGGTTAGGGCCTTAAAGCTTTCTGAAGATTATAAAATTGCATGTTATAGTGACCTCAATAACAACCAAAACAAATGTGTATAAAATGTTGATGTTGATTTCTTATGTTTTACACAGCGAAAAACAGCCTGGGGTCAAATTGACCCCAAAGAACACCGATGCGTACAGTATGTGTACAGGACATTGAAAACATATCATCATGTTAATTTTATGTTTACCAAGTTGTCCCCATTAAATTAGGAAAAGTCATGAAATATGAAGCAAAAGAAATGATGTCAATCATTTATTTAGAGACGTTAAACATTGAATGGGGTCAAATTGACCCCAAATGTAACAGGAGGGTTAAAGGACGTGTAACACCTGTGTCATCGTGGGTCCTTACGGCGAGATGTGAAATTACAGGCATAATTTCTCATCACAACTGTTATATCATATCTGAAATTATTTGATATTTCATGTAAAAATTAGAGTACTATTCTTAAGTGGTTTGACAGAAACATTGAAATAAATTAGGGGTAGAATAGACATTCCCACTAAAGAGAACAGAATACAGTATTTGAGGCAGCGCTCCATTCATCCCTATGAAAGCTGCTTGGTGGCACATTAAACAAGAACAATTTGACTTTCTATTAAAGAATTTGGATAAAAATACCCGGATCGTTCGTCAATCTCCTGGATTAGGTTAGCCGCATATGCCTCTGCATGTTTTTTCTTTGAGTCTGTGGCTTCTCCTTCCTAATCGTTGGAAGTAGACTGTCAAATTAGTATCCTTTAGATCTTGCGACAAAAGATGGCCCAACATTTTTTACCCACAGTTCATGGTTCTTTTCATAGCCGTTAAAAACTAGTTGCGACCTACGGCTACTTGACTTGACGTCCTGTCTACTCAAGGTGCTAGCATAGCATGCTAATCCGATTGCAACGTTTCTCGGTGGCAAATGAAACACCGTTTAACTTCTCTCTGAGTAACCCCGGGCCCAGCACAGTTGGATTATTATTCAGCCCCATTGTGTGTTTCTTCCTTCGGAATTATTTTCGTACCCAGTGCTAGACCCTAAAAAATGACGGAGGAATAAACACTCAGTGGGCCATCAGTTTTTCTCAAACTGGAGCTCACTCAAAAGTCAAATAACTTTATTGATAAATGTCCATTTGATATACACACACCTCTTATTGTCTGTTATCATTGTCTGTCACACAGTAACTCAAGTTTGCCTGTGAAAGATGAATTTTTACAATTCAGAGGACATTTTTCATACAAGTCAACATTGTACATGTACTGTACAGCTCTGTCAGTGTCACAGGCGGCCACCTCTGAGTGATCGAAACGGCGATCCTCTGATTGAAGAACAACCTTGCTCTACCACTGAGCCAGTCACCAGTAACCGCTGGATGATGACAACAACAGAGCCGGTGCAGCACTTAAAAAACTACGGGTGACAAGTGGGACTAAAATACACAACACCTCATCCCTTCTTAGAAAAGATATCCTACGTAATACACAGCTAAAGTCCTCAAATGTCACATAATGTCCACAATTCCTTTGACAGGTATTCAACATGAATGTATTATTTTTGTACTGACCGGTTGAGGGTAGACTACCTCGTCCCCTGACTGAGCCCATGGGGACTATTCTGACCTGTTAACTGGTCAGTTAGCGGACTTGAGGCTGTCGCTCTCTGGCAAGATATTGTTTTGCATCTGTATTCATTAATGCAGTGAGGACACTTTGCAAGATAGGAAGCCAGACATACGAAGAGCCATGCTACCACTGCCGGGATGAAATGGACACAAGTCCAGAAGGTGTAGAGTCGACACTATCTATGGGCCAGATTCTACGGTCCATGCATGTGAGTTACCAGTTTCCGTAACACACTGAAAGGTTACTAGTACACGCCTTGCCGGGGGTTCCTGGGCTACACAGAAATAGTTGTAGCAGCAGTAAACCTAGTAGAGGAGCCATCTGTGATCTTGCTGTCACTTGAGGTGCTGAGGGAGTGAGCTGTGCTGAGCTGTGCATGCCAGACCAGATCAAGGATCTTCTCACTGACCATGGACTCAGCTCCCAGCTAGGAGCCAGGAGCTACTAGGCAGAGACAACGGAACATGGCGGTGGCAAGCATTATTTAGCTGAACTTCCCCACTGCTCTTTGTTTATTTGATTGATCCCTTTTTGTAGGACCCTGTGACTTTTACTTCTATCCCTTCTTGTGAAATTATTAAGTTCTCCAGTTTTTTTTTTTTTACTTTTTCTTTTGCATTTTCAACACAACAGAACAATCCTTGACATTTAAATAAACATAATAAAATAAAATAAATAGTAAATAATCAAAACAGTAGTTGTAGGAGCCATTAGTTATGTTTGTGTATTAACGTTAAGTAATGTGTTTGTGTCCATCAAGCCATCTCTGAAATGTTCAGAGCTTAAGTAGGTGACATCACAGATAGAGGGAGACTTCTGAAAAAATATCCTAAGCTAGCTTCCATTCCCACAATTTTCACTTTTCGTACATCATTTTAGATAACAACTTTGGAAAATGCAGGATAACCACTGCTTCACCCGGCTTTATCTTAAATAAGGTGCTGGAAGTATCAAAAAAAGCTCTAACTGGTAGAATAGATATCCGCACACTATGCAGAGAACACTTTAGTTTTAGTTTTCATCAGAGCCTGATGAAGGTCACCTACTTTACGTCATCTAGTAGGCTAAAGTTATACTTCGAAAATATCATCTTGCTGTGTTTGCCAGAATCAAAGGTAATCTATTAGGTAGGTATCTATTCTACCAGGTTAAAGTTAAGGAACATTTGTGATGACAGTAAACAGTAGAATACCAATACAATACAAATGTCACACAGTACAAAATAAAAGTGATAGGACTGACGTTTTTTTATTGGGAAGCAGGAGTGCGACAGGTCCACCTCAACCATAGACTGGCTTCAACGCAATCAACTCTCTGACCAAGAGGTCAATTAGCAGTTACCATTACCGTGGCAACCTTTGATCGCTGCTTGACAGACACAGTTGATTGAGATTAGCTAATTAGTGCAGTTAACCAGACTTCACACAAAAGTGCTCAGGACGTGCACATTTTCAGACTTTCTCTAATTTATATTGTCAGCTAAAAACTCCATCCAAACCTTAAATTGCTCTACATCTTTCCTAAATGTCTTCTTTTTTTTTTACATTTAAAGCCAGCAGAGGACTGTAGATTGTTAATAGCAGTTATCCCATGGTTGCTGGTTTAACTCCGTCTTTAAAGCTATACTTTAAAATTTTTTACATTAAAATTACAAATAGGAGATTTTCCCAGTTCTTTATTCATCCATTCTTTTCGTGTTGTTCACGCTAAAAAAAAACTAAATATCTATAAAGATGTTGCTCTGTGCTTGTTGTCTCGTGTCCCTCGTAACTGCACACAAGGCTGGATTTACCTTTTAGGGGCCCCCTATTGACCACCCTACCCCTGTGCATTGTGTATGTACCCTGTCCCCTCTAAACCCCATCATGCAGGCAGCATTCTTTAAATGACAACTTCATTTGCCCAGAGACCCAAAAAGCTTATCAGCATTTTTATACCGGTACACTACCTGGCCCTAGGGTTCTGAACGACAGTTACCTAGTGGTCATTTCATTAAGCACAATGTTATTTGGCAATGTGCACCATGTGAGTATAAACTAATTTTAACTAGAATAATTAAATTCTATTACTTGGCTGACCCACTAATCTTGCTTTTTAATACAGGTCCTTGGTGATGTGTGTTAAATTAATTTAGCATTTTCACTTGCCTTTCTTATCCTCCACTGTAGTGTGATCTGTCTCTGCTTTGCACGCACGTACACACGTGTGTACACACACACACACACACACACACACACACACACACACACACACACACACACACACAACACAGTGATGCATCATGTGTTTGGCAGTTTAATGACATAAGATGTGGTACTGTGACAATGACAAATAATTTACAACAGGGTTACAGCAATGACGTTATGATAGCTCTCGCCATACATTCTGTGTTGCTGGCAAATGATTTGGATATATACTTCGATACTGCGTGGGAGTGCTTGAGACAATGCTGCTTAAAAACATGAGATCTACAACAGAGACATGAAGTTGGGAGATTAGATTTTAAATGTAGCAACGCCACAGCCTAAATGAAAAAGGATAAAATCGACGGTGGGATCTCATGCAGGCACATTTAAAAAAAAAAAAAAAATGCTACATTACCATGTAGAAAAATAGTGTCACCAACACAAAAACTTATTTTCTGTTGAATAGATAGAGGCAAGGCTTCATTTCCTTTTTAGGGTAATACCAAAACATTAAATGTATTAGCTACATAAACTACACCATCACTTGACTACACTGTACTAGCGCAACTCTTGAGGCCTATGTTCTACTAGCACACACAAAGCCAACAGAGGGTTGTATCGACACTCGGGTATTATAACATAAGCTTGGGGATTTCGTTTGCGTGAATGCTTGGTCCTGTGAGATTGGTTAGGCTGACTTGCCCCAGGTTTTTAGACTGGCATGGAGATAACAAAAACAATGGTATCAAAAAGAAGGTGAAAACATTTAAAGCACATTACAGAATTGAAGCTACTGCAACAATAAAGCCAGTTAAAAAGGAAACACACAGAGGTAGATGCACAATAAATAGGAATGACAACGTAGGTGCAGAAAGCCCTGTACAACTATGTGGTTGCAGTAAACGGGGCTATGATAAAAGATTACATGTGACATGAACTAACAAATACGCTTCAAACAAAGTGGCACTGGTGTGTTAACAGATAATCAATAGTTTCTGTGGTTTGTGTCATTTTAAACTGCAGTGCGTTATTTTTAGTCAGAAGCTTCTTGACTGTCTGTTCCACTTAAATAGCCTGCAGACACCTCACTACAGTTTTTATAATGGAGTAAAAAGTAGCTCTTATTATGTCAGAACAGGTCCATTGAAGTTGCTTCACATGACATTTCTTATTTATTTCGCTTTTTGCACTTGAGTTTTTCATTTAACCGTTAAAACATCTAAAACAAAACAAAAAACATGATTTAAAAAAAGATCTGAGTCTTCGGAAGACATTTATGTGCAGCTGAGGTGAAAAAGGGTGGAGTGTTAAAAGAAAGTGCCGAAGGCTTATGGAAAGATGTTTGTAATAACAGACTAAAGTGTGAGTAATATAATTGACAAATGGGAAGCAGCAATGAAATGCCTGGATTTGGTGGTTACATCTCTGGTCTACATTTTCTTTTTCTAACGGTTTGGAATGTCAAGTTTTTCAATTACTGCACAATGTTATGTGAGGAAAAAGCAACGTAAATTGTAAGTAATCACATTTAGAAAAAAGAAGCTGTGCTGTGTGCTTAAAGTCATGACAGGAAAAACAGGAGTACATATGTTGCTCAATGTGATAGATAATGATTGTTAATTAAGCATGTCTCGAGAAGTTATTGTAAGCTATGACCTCCAGGAGCCAAACCTGCTGTAGGACAGACGTTAGCAGCTTGTGACGATCACATTGTGGGTTTCTACCATAGACTATGTATAAGGAGGTTTCTACTCGTCACAAACATTAATGGCAATAGGAACCAAGCAACACTGGCATTATTCTGCAGGTGTAACTGAAGTAAAGTCAATATAAAAAATAAAGCAAATCCAAAAGGAATGTGAGGGGAAAAAAAAGTGGCTTCATGGAAAACTTGGGCGATTATCATTTTTTTTTCCACTTTTGACAGTTTTTACCATCAGTCACATCTTTACAACATTAAGACACTAAGTTAAGGATGGAATGGTATACATGGTTTCTCTGGGAGGTAAAAATAGAAATGGGGACTGGAATAAGAGGATTTAATAATGCTTTCAACTGCCAAAATAAAGGAAACATCAACAGTATTTGTCCTGTTGAAGAAAATCCCAATTATTTAGTCTCCATCATTTACTGTTTGTATTCCGTTGTTTTGGCAGTTAGCTGCAAATGGCATAAAATGATAAAACACTGCTGTTTGTCATCAGCATAAAGCAGAGCTGCTTAGTGATAAAGCAGGTCAGGTCTTCAGCACAGAGTCATACGTCTGGTAGACGTACTGAGAAACCTCTGGGGCCCGACACTTGAGAGACAGCTGTGGAAACAGAGAGAACACAGAGTAAACATAGGAGACATTTAGGATAATTTTAGAGCCTCATCAAATCTGTTCTGAAACAGCTTACTGTACTTTTGAAGTTTTGCAGGATTGCGCAAGGGGGTAAACAGTAAAGATGGACTGCTCGAATCACATTTTACTCTTTATTAAATCATAACCTTTCCCAAGGGAACCCATGCATCATTAGAGCCATCACACCATTTGAACCATCATAAAAATATGGGAGATAAAGTCAATATTTGATCCAAATTGATCTGTCAATATTCAAAGTTTGCAGCAGGTTGTGCCTTTTACTCCAGGGAGAGCATTTGTAAATCTTCGTTTACACAAAATTGAGAAAATTAGCTTGCGGACGTGCTGAACCAATAATCACAAGAACAGATCGTCTAAGAAGTTATGAGAGGACTCATTTTTTATCAACACGAAAGAGTAAACTGCAGCGTATTTAGGTAGATACTAAAACCAATAAAACTAAATCACTGTTCTGGATCATCATCTATTGTGTGTGTGTGTGTGTGTGTGTGTGTGTGTGTGTGTGTGTGTGATGTAAAAACAATTAAGTAGACAGCTGAAGGATGGTTTATAGTAAAATAATCTGTAACTACTTTGATAATTAATTAATTGGTTTAGCCATTTTTCAAACGGAAATTGACTAATTCTCTGGTTCTACCTCGTTAAATGTGAAGACCGGTTGTTTATCTCTGTATTACGTCACAGTCAACTAAATATCTTTAGGTTTTGGACTGTCACTGTGGACTCTAGGAAAGTATAAATATTATTTTGTCGTACTTTTTCTCATTTTATAGACTTAATCAAATAATCAAAAACAGAACTGACAAATGAATCAAAAATTAAAGAAATACATGTTTGTTGCAGTCCTAAATTCTGGTTCTGATGTTGAGATCCTGCCCCCTCACAAACTAACTCACAACACACACAATGTGCAAAATTGCTATAAATGCATTAAATCAATAAAAATGACAACAAAAAAACCCCCATGAAATTCGATGTTATTTTCTTTCCCTTTCTTACCAACTGACCTGCATTGTAATTTTACATTAAACCTTGTAGATGTCACCTGCTCACAGAAACAACCATAAAGCACAACTGAAGGCCCAATGGTAAGAGCTGATTGCAAATAGAAAGTACCGTGTAGTTGGGGTTGCCGGGCTGAATGCGGAGCTCAGCCAAGATCCAGATGCCGTTGGTTAGCTTGAGGGACTGGTAGAGCATGTCCTGGCCTTCTACGTTCCTCTTGGCAATGGTGAAGATGTTGTTACTCTGTAGCTTCCCTGATACTGTGTCTGCAAGACCAGAATCAAGGTCAAGTAATTAACACAATGAATGAATTACTGAACAAAGTGAAAGCACTTGAAATACACACCAGGCTGTGATCGCTACTGGAACTGTAATCACTATAGGTACTAACACTAATGTTCACAGGAGCAAAAGGTTTATAAGGGAATAGACGCTAAGGGTTTTAACGAACTATCACTGGCAGTAAACCTGACCAGGTTTTCTACAACACAGGACCGTACTAAGAGCAACCACCATCCTGCTGCCGAGATAATGGTGGCACAATTAAGAGCGAGTTGGAAGAGTCCTTCAGGTACAGAGGAAGAGGAAATGTCCCAAGATAAGCATGTGGGTGGAGAAAGAAAACACAGAGAGAAGGGTGAGGTCTTTGGATGAGTTGGCTAAAGAGCTGGTAGGTTATCAGTCCAGACATGATTTCTGAGGACATTTTAAGTCATAAAGTGACACGGGGGCCAGTCCAGTGATGGCTGTTTTCAGCGTTGGGCCTGGGGACCGCTGAGGGATCGAGAGTTGTGGAAGGTTATGATGAAAACTTGTTGCCTAAATTTCACGAAAAAAATGTAAATGCTGGTTGGTTTTTTTCTCCCATCAAGGTCCTGATTAAACTGCATGATCCTCACTCAGGTGTGGGGAAACGCAATCGGTGCATCTCTAAACAAGACATTAGAAACATTGTTATGCAACTAAGGGCAACGTACGGCAACTTTATTCATAAACTAAGCCTACCTGCATTGAGGTGGCACTCCTTTATCTGGTACTGTAGCTCATTCTCATTCGGGATGTCTTTCCAGGTAGCCAGGAACACCTGTCGCTCTGAAGAAGGAGAAAAAAAAAAAAAAAACATATCAAAATTAGTAATGAATGAATGAAGCTGAGAGTTGATTTCCACACATAGAGACTCAACATTTGAGATGGTTGATACATACAGAAGTAAATAATGATGGCCAGTCATGTAGTATATAATGTATGCATTTATTTTATCCCAGCTTCAATGGTTGTGGAAGAAGTTGTTTGTGATGTGCTAAGAGATGTGGTCATGTTTTATAAAGTTGTGATTATAAAATCATACCCATTTTCCCATCCTCAACAAAGAATATGTTGAGAGGGATGAGGACGCTGAAGTAGAAGACGTCGATGTTGTTCTTCACAGCCACCTGAGCACAAGTAAACAAAAGAGCTTTGACGTTAGATATTTTGGATATAACACGACATTCACCGTCAATTCCCTGATAAACACTCATTGTACTCCTCATACTTGTTGTGTACTGCTGAGATGTGCTGTGTTTAATTTTTTTTGTCATATTAATTCATGTAACATCGTAAATTACATATCATGCTCCGAAAAACTTTAAAAGACAGACACGAGGACACGACAGAAAAAGTGTAGTCAGGCACAGATGCTGATAACAACAGCCAGTTGTGTGAGGGACTAAACAGCAAAAAACATTCTGTGCCTTTTTAAATGCATTCAAATGGTGAGTGAGAGCTTATGTACCTGGAGATTATTGAGTGGGTCCATCTTCATGACAGGCCCAATGGTGTTGATAGGCAAAGAGACCTCAATAGTCTGGCTGGGCATCAGCGGAGTGTGAACGGGCAGAGGACTGGTAGGGATCATCCCAAAACTACACGTAGGACATTAACAGAAATCAAACATTCAGTACCTGTTTTCAGGTATAAAATATACACTCCGCAGACAATTTACGTGGTACACCAAGTTAAAGTTTACACCAGCTCTACTCTTTCAGAAAGATGGCATTTGATTGCAGTAATATTGCATCATCTCACCGACCTGTTCTTGTTGAACTGGACAGCGAAGTCGGTCATGTGTTGCAGGGCCTTGTTGGTGAAGGTCATGTCCATGTACATGTGGCCCTGGCGGCGAGAGAAGGTTCCAGAGATCTCAAGTCCCTTGGCCTTCACTGCAGGCAGCCACACCTGGTAAAAAGGTACCTGGGTAATCAATTCTACAGATGGTATATACACGTGTTCAAAGGTTTGTAATCTCCTGGTACTAACTCTTGATTGGGACGGCTGAGACGACTACTCTGTACTCTTGAATGGGCTTTCATGCTTTTAGGCTGTAGAGAGTCCTCTTGACAAATAGATGTTAGTTTAGTATGAAGGGTTTGTTTTGTACGTGGAGAACAAAATGCTGTACAATGGTTCAAACTGACTGACAACTGAAAGGGAAGAAAGAGACAAAGATCCCTCTGAGCAACTGTTCAATAAGAAAAAGAAGAAATCACGAGTCATTGGTCAAAGAAACCCGAAGCTTAGAATCAAAATGTGTGCAGATATTAATCTGTGTAAAGTGCACAATAATATAACAAGCTGGAATTAACAGGCGTGTTGCTTTAGCAAAGCCATTATTCACAATAGAAATAGAAGGTTAGTCTACGATAGCGCAACTGGAATATCAGCTGAACACACTATGGGCCGACGAATCAGTGTGACCACTGAGTAGACTGCAGAGAGCCCAAAGAATATAACGCAATAATAAGAGACAAATAGACCCGCTAACAGCCGACGTCATCAAAAAGATGCATGCGCATGTTGGCAACTGAAGTGGCGTATTGCCCCACCCATCCATACGAATAATCAAGCTTTAAACATTGAATGAAAACTGTTACCAGCATCAAAATATCTGCTTGTTGCACGTTTGGTTGTCAGAATCGATATTGTAACAGCAGACTCAAGTTTTACAGAATTCAGACCAGATCGAGAACTGTTTCAGAGCAACAGGTGTTTCAGTTTAACGAGTGACCGTGTTAACTGGAGAATTTCCTGCCTTGCAACACTGTGGGGTAGCAACTAAATGGAAGTCTGAATCATTTAATTTTTCCCCTTTTGGGTACCAAAACTATTTTGGTTAACATTTGGCGTCTGAATTATATTATATTTTTTATTTCTGTTAAAATAGCCATTATTGAAGTAGAGAAGAAAAACATCAATATAACAGCTGATTTCAAACTTTTCAATGGTAATGTATTAAAACACACTTAAACCACATGTAAGTACACTGCCCCACCGAGGAGGGTCTCGCGGTACTTTGTTGGCTTTGTGTTTTATTGAGAGAAATGCATCTGTAATTGACTAAACATGTGTTATTCATGATTTAAGTTAATTCTGAGGTTGTGTGAACTCACTGCTTTTGGAGCTATATGGCCTCCAGTGGTGATGGCCATGCCTGTGGAAAGCTCGAACAAGTCGTTAAGGCCACTGCTGACAGCTTGAGGAGCCGGTGTAGGTGACGGAGCAAAAGTACTGGGGACAGATGAGGGAATGAAGTTCTGTCCCACCTAAAATAAAAAAAATAAAAACACACACACACACACACAAAAAAAAATACACAATCTACGTAACCATCATTTTGGAAAGCATCACTGGCAACTTGACAATTTACAATAAAACTACAAAGAAAAGCACAAAGATAATCTTAAGTCATGCCAAAAGGAGAAACAATAATAATAATAAAAAAAGCTATGCGTGACAATATTTATGTCCAAAGTAAGTTAATACATGAACTATCCAGTAGAGTTGGGTCAATTTCCGCTTAAGCTCGTTTGATTTTATGCAAACCGGCTGAACCGAAATATGTCATTATGACATTCTGGCAAATTCAAAAGTAGGCTACATTAACAACCCGTGCCAACGGCTTCACAGAGCTAAATCCACCTTGTATTGCATTGAAATTAGCAATATGACAACATGATTAACATAATATAATATTTTAGTTTATACACTCTTATTCATGGGCTTTCTCTGTCTCATTATGTTCCACTTGGCAGTGGCTGCTGAGTCAAGTCTGACACCTAGTGGTAAAATTCGGTACACCGGTCCGGTCCAAGATGAGCACAAATGAAAATAGTGGAATGGTTTTTCCAGGTCAGAAAATTGGCTAAAACATATTAAACATCTGTGTGGTCTTTTGACTCAGTGGTTCTCAACCTAGGGGTCGGGGATAATTTCTTGAGGTCGACAGATGGTTATGGAGAAAAAAATTAAAGGACATACTAAACATAAAATATTTAAATTATATTTCCAGGAATATGTTTCACCTCAGAATAGACTTCATAGTGTTTGTGAGACTCAATGTGTGCCTGCACATGCGTTTTTTGACAGGGGATTTCCGGCGGGTCAGGGGGTCATGGGATGAATGGACAACACCCGGGTGCTAGCTATTCAAACTAAACAAACTGGGGAGTTGCGAACACCGTCCTGATTATTCTGGGGGGGGGGGGTCGCAACTTGAAAAGGTTGAGAACCACTTTTCAAACTGACAAAGACAAAGAAGCCATGTTTAAAAACTTGGTAAACATTTGTAGAAGTTGGTGTGAGAGTGTGGTGGAGTAAATTCAGTAAGCATGCAGCATGCAGACAGGCAGACTGCCAAACAGAAGGGCTTGACTTACTGCTGGACTTCCCCCAACACCTCCGCCCAGGTCTCCCCCCAGCTACAGGAGAGAAGAGAGGCCCCCAAAGACAGCATCCAAACATCAGACAGACCAAACACACAAACAAAGACAGAGACAGAGACTTTCTTAGCAACCGCAACCCATCAAGAGGAGCCCTCACTTTCTGGGAAAATAGCAGCTCTGCATGGTATTTTAGAATAAGACTTCAAAATCAGCAAGAAGATTAACAAGGAGTCCAGTGGCTTGAAGAAGAGGAAGAGGGACCAATAGCAGAGCGAAATACACCGAGGCTAAATGCAGCTCTATGTTGGAAAAACAACCATGTTTAGGACAAATTGATTCCAGATTGTTAAAACATTTCAAAAACCTTTCAGTGACATATTTTAAAAGCAAAGCTCATGAGAAGTATACTTACGTGAACATTACAATCACAAGAAAACTTTTTCAAATTGAAAATAATACGAAATTCACTGTTATAAAGAGAAAAAAGTCTTAAGCAATGAGTACACACAAGCCAATATTTTGACATTTACCTTTCGAAGGGATACAAATATGTGTTTGATTGCAGTTTTAGAGATTATGTGTGGTGAGAGGCTGTAATCAACTTATTGTCCTTTGGACGTGCCATTCCAAAACGTTGTTTAAGATAAGCATTGGTACTAGAGTTGTTCCAATACTGACACCTGTATCAGAAATGCCTAAAATGCTGGATCATTCAGGCCATCCGATATCATGTTATCTTATCATTTATCAGCTCATTTACGCTACACAGGAATACCAACAACACGTGTCACTAGCTACCCAATCGGTACTGCAAATGTGCCACTCCCAACAGAAGTGAGAAAGAAGTAGCTAACGAGTGAGACATCTCATTTTTTTTCTCATCTCTGTTGACAGTTGCATATGAGCCTAACTATTCGGGCAGTGCGAGCGGAGAGTGTTTTTTGTGCAACGCACTGGTTTCGGATCAGTACTCGGTATCAGCCGATACGCAAGTTCAGGCATTGGAATTGGTCTCGGGAGGGAAAACATTTTATTGGAACATCTCCAATTGGTACGAAGAAGCACAGAATGCTGATTAGGTCTTCCGCCCAAGTTTAGCCAATGTTCCCACTCTACAGCAAAATTAATGCGTGCGTGTGTGTGTGTGTGTTCAAGCTCACCAAACTGTCCAGGCCTCCTCCCAGGAGGTCCACCGCCCCCATCTGCATGGAAGAGACCTGGGGCACATTGACTGGAGGTCCCAGGTCCAGGTTCAGGAGGTCACCCAGGAGGTCACCCTGGCTGGGGATCACAGATTGCTGTTCCATGGCAGCTGGGGGCCCGCTGCTCACTGGGCTCTCACCAGTATCAATGCTGTCATGGGAGAAAACAGTAGTACTGGTAAGGGGCAGGAAGTCAAAAAGGTTTGACATTAAATTGGTAAGGCATTTGATATTATAAAGATATTTATAAAGTGTCTGTTTTATGGTATCTTTAAAGTCACATTCACACCAAGGCCAGCAACACTATTCTGCAAAGCACTGCGGGTTGTTTTTTTATCTTATTTGGGACATTTTGTTACCTTGTGCTACGTTGTTGTGCTGGGACTAAACCAACTAACCAGTTAACAGGGATAACTGACAATTATGACTTTACATAATCAAAGTTCTATTGCGGACGGAAGTTCCTTATTAAACAAAAGTAGACGAGGCTAGTTCAGTCACACTGTGGACATCCACTGACAAAGTGAAACTACACATGTGCATTATTTGGTCACACAAAATTCATCCCTGAAGAGAACACTTCTCCAAAGTACCAGTTACCGTTGGTTACGACTGTCTACAGTCAAGTCAAGAGCCTGCTGAGGACAATGAACACACAGATGAGCTTCCCTGAGATGTGTGGGGTTTTTTTTATACAATTTATACAGAAACTATTTGGTTGTGCAAAGCAACTGTTGCCTCAAACGATGTTTCAGATGAAGAAGCCCGATGTGGAGGTCAGCGGTAACAATATTGCTAATAAAATGAACATTGAATTCATGTCCAACAGCTCTGGTGGACATTCCTGCAGCCAGCATGCCAATCGCATGCTCCCTCGAAACCTGCAACATCTGTAGGAATGCGTTGTGTGATACGACTGTCCGTTTCACAGTGGCATTTCATTGTGACCCGCTCAAGGCACACCTGTGTAATGATCACGCTGTTTAGTCAGCATCTTAATGTGCTACAGGTGGATCGATTAGCGTAGCAAAGGAGAAGCATTCACGAACAGATTCTAAGTCATTTGTGACCAAAATTTGGAAGTTACGTCTTTTGTGTGCGTAGATCTTGTTAAATTAATATAATTCCTGCCTACTGAACATCAGTGAGATATGGAGCAATATCTTTGTTTGGTGTTGGACTATGTCTTGCTATCCAGAACAGTTTGTGGAGCATAAAATGCACTTTGAAATATGGACTGGAGTGTTGTGAGTTTACATATATTATGATAGATTCTGTGCAATCCATTCCCAACTTGATGCCATATTTTATGCCACAGCTAATGATTCAGGCCACACAACGTTGCTTAAGAGCTTAAAAATGACCGAGATCTAAACTGGTGGTTGATTCAGGGACACCGTTTCCTTACACGTTGCCCTCTTGTGTGTCACGCGCATGACATTTACTACTTTTGTAATAGCTCTGCATGACATTAGTAATGAGAAAGCTGATGACGGAGCAAAAGAGACTTTTCAATGGACCTGCTGTGCTGCACAGGAAGGTGTTTCCGGTGGACTCCATGGCTGCCCTCGACGAAGGCGCTGGGCGGTTTGTGGTAGACGGAGGCCAGGGAGCCGATGTGGCAGATGAGCTCGTCCAGGAGGGTGGGCTCAATCAGGTCCGTCTCCTCTGAGATCAGGGGCTTTTCTGACAACACCACCTCCTTGGCAGTCACGGGGTCGGTGGACAACAGGCGCCAATAAATGTAGCCCCTGTCACGCAGGTCAGGGTTGTCAGAGTCCTGCAGAGGAGCACAGAGTTCAACATGCGTGCTGTAAGATAAGGACTACAGACTATGAGCTGTGCAAAAAAAAAAAAAAAAAAAACCCAGATATTTACAGGGTTGTTTAAGAGCACAAAGAAACCATTATCCAGCAGTAAATAAATAAATCATCAAACTGCTGTCAACCTGCACTTCTCCTCCCGGATAAAAGACGACGCTCACCTGAGTGGCCAGGCTGAGGACCTGCTGCACCAACTCCTGAGTCTCCGATGGCTTCTTAAGGAACAGCTTAACAATGGCAGTCAGCAGAGTCAGCTGGACCTGTAAATCAAAGCACGCACTGTTACATTACGATTACTTTCAGGGTACAATGCCTCCCAAAGTCCTTTTCTCATCCTCACAGTGGGAGGTGGAAACACGCAAAGTACGGAAATAGCCCAACAGCTGTTGCGGTTGCCATGAAGGCGTTTCTACACGGAGGCGTGTTGACAAGCGGCTGATAACAACTGTTACAGAAACATCTACAATGCATTCAGGAACATTAAACGCTTCACTGTGTCCTCCATAAAGAGGACACAACTCCCTTGTTCACCCTTGACCTCCCACACCATCTGTAGTTTTATGCACAGTTTTCCTGCATAATGAGGGATTATTAGTATATTATGATTATTATGCTATGATTAAACGCCATCCATTATCATTGCGATAATTATTTTGATTGGGTATTGCTCGCTTTCACCTCCAATAAAATGGTTTAGGTAATCTGTCTGAACTGCTGGCCTGTTAATGAGAACGAGATTATCATACGTGATAGAAATGATGTCCACATCTTTGAAAATAACACCAAAAAGTTGAATAAACAGTTATTATATTGGATAAACTGTCCACACTCAACAGGGCTCTCAAATATCATTTTCATTATCTGTGTAAAACATTCACCTCTACTACGTTGTAATCTCACAATCTATGCATGTGCTGAACTGTCAGCAGCTGTTCAAGGCTCAGGACGTAAGTGATTCAAGTGCACTTCAGTTAATTGCTCGTCCAGTGAAGGGACCCACCTGGGTGCTCTCGTCATGGAAGCCCTCGAGGAAGCTCTCCAGCAATTCATCAGCGTTATCGATCCTCTCGGCATACTCGCCGACAATCCAGATCATGGCAGCACGAGCGTCCGGCTCGTCCAGAGAGTCCAGATTCTCACACAGCGTCGCAATGATGCTTTCATACCTGAAGAACACCAGCATCTCAATGGTCAGAAGGAAACTTTACTGCGGGGGCATAGAGGTCATCGGGTTTTGTAAAGTGCTGGTCAAAACTGTCATGTAACACAATTTCTCAGGGGGTTCAGTGGGGAGCATACTTGTTTGGGTACTTGCGGAAGATATCCCTGATGACCACAATAGCCTCCTGAACCACGTAGTTGACCTTGGTCTGGATCAGGTCCAGCAGGGTGCTGACACAGCGCTCAGCTGATTGCTGGAGAGGAACAGGACAGAGGCATCATGTCACCGTGACTTAGCGGGGAAACGGTCAACTCATAGCACAAGTATTGTTGCATGCAAATGAGAAGAGGTGGGAGAATGACCACCAATAAACTTAAGTGGATTATGAAAGTTGAAGCTACAATCTATAGCAACAAAACGACAGCTAAAATGAATAAGACTAGACGAGATGCTTTAATTGTTGCAGGGTCTCGACTACATCTCGGCAGACATTTTGACATTTCATAGTCAGAGGAAACGGACAGGTGTATTCAAGAACATTAACAATAGCTGCAATCCACTTAGAGACGGCCCCGGTATTGTGCATGCTGGCTCACGGGAACAGCCTACTGGGACATCTGAGACATCGGTAACGGTTCACCTGTGCTTTTCCCGCAGTGACAAGTAAAAATGTCTGCTGAGAAAAAGGTTCGTGGTGTGGGTCTCTCCCTCTGATAAATGTCTTAAAAATGATCTTGCCTTGTCGCGAGAAGGTGCAGTTCTCACAAGCATAAACTGAGCAGCATAAGTGATTGATATATAATTGAGACATAGCTTTAAAGCCACGATTTACATGCATGAGACAGGCAAAAGTATCCCCATCAAGGATGCACATGAATCATTTAATGAACTATGAATGTATTATCATTTTGTTCTCTGATTAGTGAGTGAGTTATTGTCACCTGTATTGTGATATTACTACTGTCACAATGCCCTGGTGACAATTCTGAAGTGAATTGAGATTATTGCGCTGCGCTGCACACGAGATGACTCCGGCGGAGACATCGGCATCGAGCGTTTTTTTTTTAACACTTTATTTTTTGCCTTTTCACCACAGCCAGAACACATATATACAGAAATGAAAAATAAATAATAACAACAACAACAACAACAAAAAAAAAGGGTCTGGTTTGCTCTGTCCTCTCAAAAGCATGATAAATCCTGAGAAACATTCAGGTGTTCTTATCTTGTGTTATCGTTGACGTGTAAACAGCGTCCATTTCTCCCACTTCTCACGACATTGCTCCTCTTGAGCTCTTATTCTGTGAGTTAACAGTTCCATATCATACATTTCAGTCACAATTTTCAACCATCCATCTTGTGATGGTGGTTCTATCGTGTGCCATCTCTTTGTAATAGCCTTTTTACTAGCTGCTCGCAGAATTTTCAGCAGATACCTGTCTTCCCTTAACACAGTGTCTGCTGTCATATTACCAAAGTAGAGAAACATACAGGACTTAGGTGTGTCATCGAGCGTTTCTTACCTCCACTTTGATGGCACAGCGTCCAATGGCTCGCACAGCCTTGCGCACAAAGTCAACGTCCACCTCTGTGGCGTATTCCTTCAGTTCAGCCAGCACCTGAAAGTGTCAGAGATCAAGAGTGTAACATACCGTCTGTGTACGCCACACATATCGAAAAGATTTATTTAGTTGGGATTCACTTCTATTGGTTTTGTTCCAATTTGATGGCTTGAGCAAAAAGCAAGGTTATCCCCTCTCACAAAGCGCCCGTGTACTTTCATAAAAAGGTACCTGAGCAATGTTGGCCTGGGAGGCCAAGCGGATCATGATGTCCAGTTTCTCCAGTTTCACGTAGATAGGGTCGTTGTACTTGACAAAGAACACCTTGATCTCCTGCTTCAGGATCTCAGGCCTGCACACAGAACAACAGATTACACATTAGACTGTGGAGAAACCGGATCCAAACGAAACAAGAGCAATTTGAGTGTATTGGCCTGAATATATGACAATGCTTTTTCTTTGTCAAAATGATAATCTATTTCTATTTGAGGACTAGATTATGCACATTCACAAGAGAAGATGTTCTTTTTGAATGGAGCACCTGCCAGCTCTACTCTACACACCAGGGGCGTGACAAATGGACAACACGGTAATGAAAAATACTCACCTGCAAATATTATATGTGTAGTTTAGAAGAAAAAAAAAAAAACACATTCCCATGCCTGGTGTTTGTGATCACGCACCTTTTCTGAACAATGAGGTTGATGTTCCTCAGAGCCACGTACTGGACCTCGGGCTCTCCAGAGAGTAAGGTGACCAGCGGTGGGGACAACTTCTTCAGCAAGGTGTTGTAGTAATCGGAGTCCTTGGGCAGCAGCTCCAGGAACTTCATCAGCACCTTGACAGCGGACAGCACCACTGCTGAGTTTGCGTGAGACAGTCGGGGAGTGACGCGCTCACAGATGCTTTGAAAGTGAAGGAGGGAGGGAAGGGTGAGGATCAAAGAGGGAAATGGAAGGTAACATTGATTTAAATCAAGTATGGATGTCATTACGTTACAAAAGGAGAGTAAAATACATTTTGCCCCACCACCCAAAAGGGTACAATTAGATTGTCAGCGATCGTCTCTTAAATCGTTAACAGTCGCTATATGATGGCCAAGTCAGCAGAAGCCTACATTCCATACTCCAGCCCGAGTGATTGCTACCTTTGGGCTTCGCGCTCATCCTTGGGGTTGTAGTTGGACAAGCAGTCCAGGATGAAGATCTGTCCCCACTCAGTGCACTCGTTGAGGGCCGTCAGCAGCTTGTTGATGTTCTGGGGATTGAGGTCCAGCAGGTTGCTGTTGGGGTGAGACTCGCTGATCTCAGACAGGGCGGCAACCGCGTTGGCCACAACCTGAAGGACGGAGGTGTTTTGTGATAATAGCTCTGTAGTTATGATGCCATTCAGATTGCATCAACAACTTCCCTGTAAATCAACACGTCTCGAAGGCTTGCGAGGAGCGCTGTTCATCACTATAAACCAAAGGAAACTCAGGCAAACTCATTTCATCGAACACAATCAATGCAGCTTTAGAGTAGCAAAGTGGGTAAATTATCCTTGTAAACTGACATAACACTTTTAAATTGCTTTTTGCTTCAATATAACTTCAGCTCGGGGCATTCGATTTTACCATCTCTGCGAACTAATTTCCTGGGAAAGGCCTCCGTTGCATTTTTATTGGAGGCAACAGAAGGTTGAGGCGAACGCATGCAAGCCTGACTTAATCTCAGAAATACTCCAGTTCAACTGTTTGAGTTCAACCCTATTCTTCCACTGGTTGTGTTGAAGAGCGGACAACAGATACACAGATAACAAACTCCTGAGGTCACATCCTGAGAAAATAAGGCCAAGGTGGAAAAGAACACCTACCATGGGATTTGAGTCAGCAATGAGATCCCTCAGGGAGTCCAGGAAGCCCTGGTCCTCCACCATCTGGGCATTGATGTCATGAAGTTTAGCCACACAAACAGCCGCCGTCTTCCTCACGTATGGGTCCTCGTCCTTCAGGCATTTCCTCAGCGGCTCACACAGGTACTCTGTGATCTTGTCCACCCGGATGCAGCCCATGGTGCGGACGGCCAGGGCCCGGATCAGAGGGTTGGGATCCTCACAGTCCTGGAGCACGAGACCAGAAAGGCAGTTGTGGTTTTTGGGAGATTAGATTTCACTGAGGCCCCCCTCTTACCCAAAAATAAAATTTCATAACTTTCACTAATTCTAAGACCATAAATATATCCTTTGTGTTTTCAACAAAAACTTAATTAATAATTATTATCGGGGGAAAAAAAACATGATTATTTTCATTATTGATTTATCTTCTCGATAAATTGTTTCCTTTATTATACGTCATAAAATTGTAAAAATGTTTGTTATAATTTCCCACAGCCCAAAGTGATGTACTCAAAGGAAAAACAAAAACAAAACAACAAAAGAGGAATATACTAACAGAAAAGAGGCAATACAATGATAAAATAATTAAAGCCATTCAAATTTTCCATGTACGGAAAATAATTTGATAGATGAATTAGTATTATTTAGATGTAAAATGAAATACAGTTATGTAAAATAATTACAAGTTGAAGTTTGGAGATTTTAGATACAATTTCTAAAATGTCCAAAAAGCTTAAAGTGGATTAACTTTAAGAGGGTGCTGTATTTTGTTCAAGGAGTCAGCTGCAAAGTCTTATCTTGTCCGACCAACAGTCAACATAACATAAGATGTTATTATGATATGAGACAAACAAAAGCAACCTCAGTTGAGAAATTGGAACCAAAGAGGTTTTTGGCATTTTGCTTAAGAAAAAAAAACTAATGATCAATTTTCTGCCAATTGACCAATTTATACATTTTCTTATCTTTGCAGCTCTGAGCTGTGGGAACTTTGTAGAGGGAAACATTGGGAGTCACAGTCATGCCCACACTAGAGCAGAAAACGCTGTCTAGAATGGATAAATCTGAAAAGGCTGCTCTCTCGTCTGAGAGTGAACAGGGATTTATTACTGCCTTGGTGTAGATGAAGTCACAGTTTCAGATCCCCGGCAGTATTATATGCAGTTGAAGAAACAAGTTAATTTAGGGACTTGCCTTGACGAAGCTGTTGACGGCCATGATGGCCATGTCAGGCTGGCTCTTGGCATAGTTCATTAAGTAGAGGTAGACCAACTTCTTCAGTTCCAGGTTGTCGGTCTGCATGCAGTTCACCACATCTGGAAACAAAGAACTGACAGCAAAGCGAGAGGCCTCAGTCAGACATTACAGGATTTACATCGTGAGCAATGTGATAAAAAAAAAAAAAAAAAGTCCCCCTAAAAGGTCAATGCATACGCTCTTCAGGAGTGTTGGACAATCTGAAAGCTCAACCTTCCTCATTTTTGTAACTTTAAAAAAAGCAGATTACAGATGTTCTGCCAGATGTGCAAAGGTGTGAATGGGCACAAAAACTGCTCCACAAACTGTTTTCTCCCCCACCGTCCGTGTTCACTTCACTTTTCACCTTTATTAACCTTTTGCATGAGGTTCTTTAATGCGTTTCCACTGTACTGACTAATTTCTTTGACCAAATATAATTTAAAGCACTGTCGGCAACCCCTGAAAGTCATTGGACCTTGCATTTAGTATGCCGTCTTCATAGCAGGCGGTTACGTCCACCGGCTTTCCTCTGGCCTCGTGCTGGAAGCAGGAGTACCTGGCTGCAGCCTGCTCATCGCTTGTGCTAATTGCTCGCACGCTGATTATTGTTATGATTGTGTTTGGGTAAGCGTGCCGTCAAGGGACTGTTACGGTACGCTAGCAGCACACGCAATTAGCGTTAGCGATGAGCAAAAGAGATTCACGGGCTAATTAAAAGGGTAACAGCTGTCATTAACGGTAATTTAAGTCATTGCTGGCGATGTGGCTCAGGTAAACGTTAAAGTAACGTAAACCAAGCCCAGTAGTTCATGTGATATTTTTTTATAATGTTTATGAGACCTATTAACAGTGTTTTGTGTATTTGAAACTGTGTAAAAAATAAGTGTAAAAAATACTCGGGTTGATAAGTGACATAAACCAGACCGTATAAACTTAAATAAATACCTGACATCCTTGCCGACAGTCATGGCAGCGATGACCTTCTTTACTGCCTCTTTTCTCTTCTCCTTCTTCTCATTGTTCAGCTCTGCCTTCAGCTCAAAGATCTCCCCTGTGAGATAAATCACACCACATCACAAGTGTTGGCAGCAGCACCGTTTGAATATAATGTCAAAGAAATAAGATGGCTTCTGACTGATGACCAGTTCAGCGCCACTTCCTTCCTTACTCACCTTTTTTGTTTGTTGTGAAATATTTGGAGTCCGTCATGATTGTGGTCCTTTAAGTCTGTACAGAAGAAATACACTGCATTATGCCATCAGCAAGATCTGCATCAGTGATTCCCTTTAACCATCCCCAATTTACCTTTTCACACACGAGTACATTTATTAATTAAATGTCCATTTTTATTTATTTCTTTATGTCTCTCTTCCTCTCTGATCTGGTGTATGATTACGTGATGTAGTGAACACTAGTTCCACGTCATTTAGTTTATGTACTGCCTCCAACATGATCCGATTTGGCTAAAATGGCTTTTTAATTTACATTTATAGTATTAGCTGATTCAAATTGTATTCATATACTACGTCATAAAGTTGACAACTATACTGGTACTTTGCCTTTTCCAACGCATTAATTTTCTAATATAGATGACTGTGCATTTGCATACCATTTTTCCCTGTATATTTACTGACATCTCTCTTTTATTAATTATTACATAGCTCTGAAGATTGCAGGCTCCTTGTATGAAAACTGAAACACACACTATTGACATTTTAATTTCTCTTTGACACTCCATGGTAATTGCGAGGGAAATACACAAGGATGGAAATCACCAGAGATGATACACTATTATCACGATACTTAAGTCAAAATAGATCTTATTGTGATTTTAAACATTTGCCAGTCGCCAGTGGCGAACACAGACTGGGTTGTACTGCAGAGACACCTTTCCCACAAGTCAGATTTCTGGCCTGCCAGGTTTGGCCCAGTCGGCTGTAAGGGCCGTTCATGTGACGTGGAAATGTCTGGGGAGCAACAACAGTTCTTCCCTTGAGGTAGTAGGTCACACAAGCGTGCAGAACACGGCCGCCAAGTCCATCGTGAATCATTTCAAATTTCGGGTTGCAACAGTCAACTCACGAGTTTCAAACCACCTCAGGAAGCAACGTCAGCACTGTTTATTGGCAGCTTCGTGACCCGGCTCTCCGTGGTGGGGCGGAGGCACACAAGTCCTAAAATCACAACGCACAGTGCAAAGTGTGCATTGGGTTGGTGTAACGCACAGTACCACGTGACAGTGGAGCTGTGGAAACAACATATCTGCAGAGATGAATCACGCTTCACCATGTGGCAGTCGGACAACAAAATTGTATTTGGCAGATACCAGGAGTTCCCTTCCTTCCTGCTTGGATGCACAGTGCCAATATTAAGCGCGGTGGAAAGGGAATAATGATATGGGGCTGTTTATTAAAAAGTGTGGGCGAAGTTCCAAAGAAGGGAAACCTTCTGACTGGCCTGCACAGACCCATCGAAGGCCTTTTCAACCAATATCAGTTCCCAACCTCACTAACGCTGTTCGAGCTCAGTGGGAGCAAGTGATCCCTGGCAGGTTCCACAGGGTTGTGAAAATCCTTTCCAGAAGAGTGGAAGCTGTTATCACAGCTGCATATGAATGACCTTGGTTTTGGAATGAGATAATCAACAATCCCGTATGGGTCAGATGTCCAGGCGTCCACCGGTGGTGGAATGTAACCAAGCACATTCACTCAAGCTTACTTGTACTTACGCACAAATTTGAGGTACTTGTACTTTACTTGAATACTTCTATTCCACTTCATCGTGAATGCAAATATTGTCCTTTTTTTAGTTTGATATATTTATTTGAACACATTAGTGACATGTTACTTTGCGGGTTCAGAGTATTAACACTAATAGATAACAAAATACTAATCAACTATTAGATGATACCAGTTGCAAGATTAGTGATGCTTTCACATCAATGCATCAATAATTATAATCCAGTGATACAAAATAGTTTATTATTGTTAAAAAATAGTCCATTCTGCATAAGGAGTCGCCTTCTTTTACTTTTGCGTCTTTTGATGCAAATACTTTTCCAAAGTAACGGTGACGACTTTGAAAGCAGGGCTTTAACTTAGGACAAAGTATTTCGACCGCGTGGTATTGTCACTTTTTCTGAAGTAAAAGGCCTCACTACTTTCCCCCCCACCTCTGGTGTCCACATACTTTTGGCCAAGTAGTTCAGCGTTACGTCAACATGGGGTTGTTTATATTTGCACATTCGTTCTGGCAAGTGGACAAGAAACAGCGCACGAGGCCGAAAATGAAAGTATAGGCTGGTGTTTGAGATTAGCGTCACGTCAATGCGTGACAAGTTACTGGGTCAGTTCTGTCACAGGTCCTAACCATCGTTAGCTTGTAAACGTAATTTAGTCCCCAGTAGCTTTAGCATTAACCGTAACGTTAACGTCAATGTCATCCACCTCCCGTGTTACGTTCACGCTAAACCCTAAAATCAGTCGTGACCTTTCCCAGAAGGCACCGGGCGTGGCGCCGACCCTCTGCGGGTTGACCTCTCTTCAAACGGCAAGACAGCGAACGTAAACGCGACAATTAATTCGAACCTCGGCAGTTTGCTAGCGTTAGCGGTTAGCGTTGAACCATTGGCGCTAACCGCGTCCTCTGGGCGAGCGGCGCTAAGTTAGCGGACGTTACAGAGCCCGAACGGGTGTGACGCTGTCAGCGGCATCGCTGGGCGAGCTGTCTCCCGTTCGGGTGTGAAGCGTGATGTTAAGAGCATTAAATCTGACATCGAGACAGAGAAGTGATCAGCGGCCCAGTTTCCGCTGCTGCTTGCTGACAGGGAGCTTTGTTATCAACGTTAACGGACGTGATGTGCCGCTCGGCCGACTAATCGCCCCGGAAATCACACACAGAAAATAGCAATGCTGAAAAACGTTGAGTTGTGGAAATAAGTCAGATACCTGTTTGGGGTTATGTCAGCGGGGAAATGTGGGCGCAAGACGCAGGTTGGTCCCTTCCTTTGCCAGGTTGAGGAAGATGGAGAATCGGGACTGGAGTGGGACGTTCACCGTCACCGGAAACGGGAATACTTCCCTTTCATTAAATTGAGCCTCTAATTCGACCGATCCAACGCTTTGTAGACGACAATAGTTTAAGTTGATATGGTTTGGACTTGTAAATAGTGGAGAAGACATTATTTATATAAGCAGACGCAAAGGGCCGGACACACCACACGCAGCAAGGACACAGAGGCTGATAAAGACATCGCCAATAATCGACTGCATGTGGATGATGTGGACAGATCGATCAGTTCCATCGTCTACATTCACAAGGAGATTAAATATCTACAAGACCTTTATGCAAATTGAGATTTGGGTTTTACATTTGCATACAACGTATTTTAGACGTTACTGGTTACAGCACGGCAAATGCCCACAGCATGTGAACGTAGCACGAGAGGAGAGTCTTGGTTGGGATCAGAATGATGTCCTCACTGACAGAGTGGGCACTAGAATAATGTGTATAGCCACAGTGAACTGTCTGTTAAACCCTGTTTGTTTTCACTTTTCCATTTCATTTAACTATGTTGTGCAGGGGCTGAAGACATTCCCCCGCAATGGCTCGATCGCCTCTGTTTTTGTGTCTAGTCCTGGGGACATCCAGGAGCATTTTATTAATTGGCCCCAGTGCTGTAACTGGTGTATGAGTTCTGCAAGCAATAACATCATAAAATCAACCTGAAACAGACAGGAGGCCAGTAGGGGTGATATGCGTGTTTCCTTTTCCCAGTGAGATGACGAGGAGCTGCACTTTGAACAAACTGCAGAGACGACCACATACAGAGAATTACAGTCGTCTGACCGAGAGGTAATAAAACCATGAATAACTCTCTTGAGATCTTTTTGAGTAACATTCTTAATTTGAAAGGGCTGACCTAATTTGTTTATTAAATTTGAAGGAACTGTCAAAAATCACACCAAGATTTTTAACAAAAAAATGAAAGTGTGATGCACTAATGTGTGAGCATTACTAATGTTACAGCTGGTAAAGGTGGAGCTAATTTCAACTACTTTATATACTGCTCGGTAGCTTAATCTATAATACATTATATGTATCGGTTGATTATATTTGTATTAACATTCTAAAATCTGCAAAGCAGTAACTAAAGTTATCAAAAAAATGTAGTGAAGTAAAAATGATTTACTCTAAGACGTAGTGGAGTAGAAGTATAAAGTAACTTAATTACAGTGCTATTGTGACTAAATACTAAGTACTTAACATATACAAAGAGTAGGAAATTTGACTTAAAGTGGCTATAATGACACAAAACCTATTTATATCACCTTGAATATGGTTCTAATGTTTGAAATAAACAATGGAAAATATACAACTCAAATCTAAAATAGTATTTTATTTTCTGTTACATCTGTTTTCACAAGCATCACTGTGTCTATAACTCTGGAAAAGAGACTATTTACGCAAATCTTAGACAAACTGTGACTGTACAAACAATACAATGTAAGGTGATAACAGACTTAGTAGGAATATTGGCTTTGCTCCTTTCTCATTACCACATATATCCATATTATCTAAGTTATTACTCCTCCCCACATGTTTCTTTACAAAGAATAAATAGCAATAAGACACTGTTTTCTCCTCTTTGACTTGTTAGAGTACATCATCGTCCTATCAGCAAAACACAGTAAATGTGCAATATTTTAAACAGCAACTCTTAATTGCTGGTAATGTGGCTACAATTCTACATAGTAGATGTCAGCCATTTGGATGTTTTTATGTATTTGATAAAATGCCAGTTCTTCACTGTTAGAACACCTATGTAGTGGATTCGAGTTGAGAGGTGGTGTGTACAAGGTCTCTGGGAAGACTTTCTCGGGCCTCTTGCATCTTTTTCCTGGCCCTCTGGAAGGCCTCTGGCAGAGGAAAAAAAACATGTATTTAAAATAGTAAAACTATACTGTAAAAAAACATTAAAACAAATTGTTAATAAATGAAGACAAACTATATTGGCTTATTAATGTTCGTCTTTTCATTTCACACAAAGTAGGTCGAAAACAAAAGTGCTTCTGTTAATCATGCTGTTTGTTGAATATTTTGGCTCCACTGGTTCTAAAGAGCTGATTTCTAACACAACTTAGCCTTCAGACTAATCCTCCAGATCCTAAATAAGTAATTCTGAGTGAATGTCTTTACCAAGAATGGTGCAAACAGCTCCTTGCTGACTAAATCCTCCCAGCTGGTCAAAAACTTTCTGCCTCCTCTTCTTCAACATGGTGGCATCAACAAATGCCCTGAAACGTAAACAAGACGGATACACTAAATCACACTAAACGGCAACTGTGCAGGAAGTTAAAACAGTTAATAGTACGATAAATGATGATGAATGAAATATTTCAAAGACAGTCTGTACACAAACAAAAAACGAGGTTTAGAATAATCTTGACACCCATACTGACATATTCAAGGTGTGCTTACCTGGCTTGCTGGATGCAGTGCAGATTAAAGGTGACACTTCCTGTGCTTTCAGTGCAGAAGCCAAAGCGACTCAGCCGCTCTCCCTACAATCACATATGGAAGTATGAAAAAATAAACATCCTTCGGGATACCTACCTAAATACACCAATGGTTTGTGTCACAAAAAGTAAATGTAACCAGAGCTGTTACACAAAAACTCCACAGGATACTTTTAAATGTGATTTAAAGAGATACTATGATAAGAAACATTGTATTGTAATGTATTGTATTGTATTGTATACATTACGGTATTTATTTTGTTCATGAAAAGGAATGAATTGGATTGAATCTCACTATCAAAATACAATTTGAAGCACAAATATTCTGTATAACAGTGTAACTAGTTGCAGTATATTAAACAGCGGTAGAATCTGCAGATTTGAGTTTTCTTCTTTTTTCCCCTCATCATTTGCTAGGAGCAGATTTTTTAAGTGCCCTTACTCCCAGATGACCCTATTTACTCAAACTGTGCTGACAGCTGTACAAAAAGCGCGCAACTATTCAATGTATGGAAACATAAACTCCAAATGAGTCTGTGCGGGTTTGAGTGACAAGCGGCGAAATAAGAAAATAAAATGATGTCCTTAACTTGTCCATATTTACTCTTTAGCTCCCACAGAGGTTTGAGCCTACCTTGAAGGTCCCTGGTATTCTGACATAGCTGTGGTCTTCAAGCTCCGGAGAACCCCCAATAAAGAAGCGCCTCAGTGCGGAGACTGTCCCCGTCTGAAGGGGTCTCCACGTGTGGCAGGTTATCGAATGTTTTCCTGCAAACACAAAACAGGAAATGCGGGAAAGTAAGACCAAAGACTTGATGAAATGTAAATTTACGAAACATGTAAATGCATTGTTCTGTGAGAGAATTTATGATTACGGCGGCATTTCCATTTCTAACCCCAACAGATAACTTTACACTTTACCTGAACACTTTAAAGTGTCCTTTGTAATTAGAGCTGGAACAAAAGCAAATATTTTGGTAATCAACTGATAATTTCAGTAATTTTTTAATCAAAAATATCAAACATTTGTTTGTTCAAGCTTCTTAAATGTCAGAGATTTCTGCATTTGGTTGTTGTTTTATCTAATTTCCTGACATAAAAAAAAACAAAACACGACAACTAATCAGCAGATTAATGAACAATGAAAATAGCTCTTTGCTGCCGCCCCAATTTTACCCCAACAACGTTGCAGTGTACACAGCATACCAGGCACGGCAGGAAAAAGCAGATAACCATAGCCTTCAGTTCGAAAGCGCTGCCAGGAGTCCAGAGAAAGAACCTTGAAGTAGATCACCGGCCACTGGGGAATCGACTCTGAGATAAGGAGACAACAGTCTCATCTCTGAAATGAAGTACTGTATCACCAACATTAACAAAAATCACTCGCCTCCAATGCATGAGCCAAATTCTTTCAACACAATATCCCACGGCTGATACGAACCCTCACTCTCCTTTTCACTCATGTAGAAAGCCTCAAAGCTGAAGGGGTAACTGAAGAAAGCTACGTTTTCCTGTTGGCAGAAAGAATATTAAGGAGTTTAACAGATCTCAGCTGCCAGGCCCTGAAGCTGTTCACCGGCTCCGTTGTGGAGCATACACACCTTCCCCAATGTTTTGGCCCGGCACGTCTGCGTTACCCCTGAGAGAGACTGAAATGGCAAGCTGGACCAATCTTTAACAAACAAGATATACAAGTGGTAAATTGAATTCAGTTTAACTGATTTAAAAAAGGTTTCAACATAGCTAAGCATCACGATGTAAATAGTGTCATATACCACACGTGACTTACTGTTCGGCAGTTCCATGAAGAAGTGGATGTATAAGTTATCATATTCAAAGCCTTTGGCTGAGACTGGGTAAAAGAGAAGACGATTTAAATACCAAAGACAGGCATTTTAGAAATATGTACAGTAAATATATACAGTAGTGATGCCCGCTCTCCTTCTCACCTATCTCTCCATTCATCAGGTAACGCAGAATACCCAGAGGAGGCTAAGGGAGAGACATACAGTAAGTGAAAAGCCTTAGTGAAACAGACCACTAAACAAAGAAAGTGTTGATTAGCTTGTTTAACATTTTGTTTTATGTCTAATGTTAATATTTGATCTATCATTTCAGTCATTTTTGAGCAAAGATGTCAAACGTGTTGGTTCAAGCTTCTGAAATGTGAGGATTTGCTGCTTTTTGTTCTCATATATTAACTATTGTTATTGTAATTCTGTGTGGGAGGAGGACCTAGCAAAGTAAGATTTGCATTGTACGGAGTAGCTGTCTGTTAACTGTGCATATGTCAATAATAATAATAATAATAATAATAATAATTTCTTTTTTTTAAACTTTTTTTATTTATGTGAATCACGGTAACCACAAAAGGGTTCTTGAGCATGCAGTCATGATGAGAACAAAAATATCAGGCTGAGGGGTCCAGTAGTAGATTATCTGTGGACAGACAGACTTACCATTTCAAAGTCTTGTCCAACAAGGCTATTGAGGTACTCCTTGTGCCGGACGTACAGCTAGAGTCAGAGAAAAAGTGGATGTGTCCACATCAAATGACATGTTGTTTGACTCCATAATCAGTAATATGAACACAACCATTAAAAGCTAAACTCCTCAATTTGTCAATCTTGTCCTGAAGCAAACATGATGGAGATGAACTCACGTCTTTGTACATGTTCTGCTCCCTCTCCTTTTCCTCTGGTTGCATGGTGGTGCACACATTCTCAACAGTGAGGCGCCAAACTTCTCTCTTCTCCTCCGTTGTTACTATCCTGCACAACACACACACACACACACACACACACACACCAGACAGGTTTTCATTTAATTTGTCCAAAAACAGGCATCCATTTATGCTTATAATAAACATAGTTTTGTTTTCTTTGTGTCATCAGAATCTTTCCAATAATTGCGGAGATAATTCAGTCTGGACCTAAGTGGTGGACTCTCAGTCACGAGTGTGGCTAAAAACTCACAGTGCAACTTTAACTTATACGTTTCCTTGCGGGTCACAGAGTTATTTTAAATCCATCATTACTGGAGCCACAAACGGTCTCCTGACATGTTGGGAACTTGCCTGTAAGGCTCTTTGCCTTTGTTGAAGTCAGGTTTTACAATGACTGTTCCACTGCCATCGGTTTTTATGGTTACGAGCAAATATTCATTCTCTTTCTGGCCCAGCCTGAGAAAGCAAATACACAGGAGAGAAAATCACAACATGCACAGATGCTTTTATTTGAAGCGGTCAATGAAACCTGCAAATAGCAACGGTTTCTTGTCTTCTTACTCAATTTATGAGCTGCAAGACTTTCGTCCCGAAAAGGGGCAAAATGAATTTATCCCGAACAATACAGATCGCAGGTTAACACCAGGTGGAAAATGATCAATTACACTAATGGATGGGTCGGTCAAAACCCTCAAGAGCGAACTGAATGGAAAGGAGGTCTTTACCTTCCAGGGGGGGCCAGGTCTCCCATGATGTGCATGGTCTGCATGACATTATTCACCACATGACTGCTCTTCACGAACTCCGCTGTGGGCTCCCAGTTGACGATCTTTGACTTAGGGACACTACAATCCCTGCAAAATACGCCAGACCATCCTATCACATGACTGTAACAAACATTAAACGTTACAAGTACTGTCTTTGAGGATTAATAAGCATCCCAGAGAGAAAGTTAGTTACAAGGGGAGACTCTAATTACATGCATTTTGAGAATAAGCAAACTGAATTTCCCCATGGAACACGATCTGGGTTATAAATCCGTTTTAAGTAAGTGAGCTGGTGCTTCACTTACATGGTGCGTCTGTCCTGCCGTCTGTGTCTCACGCTGGCCATCCTTTCAGCCAGGAATGTGGGGCTGGATTCGGTTGTGGTCAATAAGTCAGTGGAGTGCTGCTTTCAGGATCAAAAAACAACAAGATACTTATGAGAATCACTAACTTGTTTGTGTGTAGTCACACACAAACAAGTTAATCTTATAACAAATGTCACAGTTATCACAAATATAAAGATCCTCATTCAAATTAAAACCACGCAATACAATAAAATCCTTCCGTTTGTCAGAGCTATCGTTTTTTTTCAAAGTGACGGTCGGAACCAATGGGCTTGGGCAAAAAGAGACCACATATAAAATATTTTAAAAATTGTTAGTAAAATATATGAAAAATATCAGTGAAAATATCCCAAAAATATATGAAAAACAACCAAAAGGTATTCGTAATATATAAAAAAAAAGTGGTAAATGTCCCCAATTCTTTATTTATTTTTTATTATGAAAATATAATGCTGTAACGTGAATTATTGGATGATTGTGTTGACATTGTAGGATACAGTATAACCTACCATTTGCTGGAATGGAAGACAGCTGGTGTAGCGGTCATGATCAGTGTATGTGAAAATCCTGTGATTACGTCGGCCCTTGGCCTTGTTCAGGGCCTTGACTTCAGTGTGGTACTGACGGTCCAGAGGGGTCTGACAAGCTGGCTCGTTCTGGAACAGCTCCATCTCATACTGGGACCACAGACAGAGAGGCATGGAGGTGAGGAGGTGGGGCTTAAAGTAATATGAGCATGATTAGCATTTACTCTCTTGACCTTTAACTTGTTTTCAATCATTATAATATGTTGAGGATACTTAACACTCTAAAAGTGCTACCTGACTGAAGAGTTTCTCCTGCCAGCCCACCACCAACTCCTCCTCATTATCACCTGGTGGCAGAGTAACAGACATTTTGAGTTATTTAGGTGGAGGAAACATCTACCCTAAAACATGTATGCGTGGTTAAATACAAGTTCTACACAATATCTGTTACGTTCAAGTCATACAGTCAAGACATACTGTGTTTTGAGTAAGATAAAACACGGGAGGCGAGACATAAAAATGTGTTAATGTGGACAAGTGAAAACTGTAACTGTCCAGACAGACCATCAATTTCACCATCAGTCCTTCTCCCAGAATAAAAATATTCCTACCCGTCTGGCCTTGTGAGGTGAGGGTTTCCAGTTCAATGCCTCTGTCTTGCTGGGACAGAACTTGCTGCTGCAGGTGCTTAGAGAGGGCTGATGTGGAGGTCACCCTCTCTAGACGCACTCTAAAGGGGGAGGGGGGACAAATAGATACCGTGTTGAAATACCGTATCCTGAAGCTGGGAAAACTCACCACCATTATACTTGATGTTTTTGGATTACTATGATTGCTGCATTAATGTGTATGTTGCATTTTACTGCTGAAGATTGTGCTGAATCTGAACCACTGTATATACTGTTGGGTAGTTTAATCTACAGCAATGCAACATATTCTATAAGATCATCATATGTCTGAAGCATCGCTGTCCTGTGAGGACTGCATATCTCTAAAATGTCAACTTTTCATGAGCTCAGAAAAACATGAATAGTTTATATTGTTTGGGAACATTTTATCAACCTAGAAAGAAACATTTCATCCTTCAGTTTATCACAAACATTCAACATCAACCAATCTGGAGATACGTGGTGTTCACTGGCCGGGATTGAAAAACTAAGCTGTCAGATAAATGTAGTGAGACAACATAGCTATACCTCTGAGATGTAGCTAGTGGAGTCACGTTAATACCAACATAAACGTTTTAAGATGCATAAAATGGTAATACTCAAGTAAAGTACAAGTACATCGAATGTATATTTAAGTAAATTCCACTCCTGCAGAACATATAGTACGGACTAAGGACCAAAATATCCAGATCACAAGACCAGAGTATTAAGGTTACACATCATGCACACAGTATTGCAGGTGTTTTGGTTTATCAAGCGACCCTGTTACCTGGAGAGTTTTATAGCGGTTGAAAACCGGAAGAGAACACGTAGCTAGCTGTCCTCGCCTCCCTATTCTCGACAGCTGTTGTAACTATGACAACCACAGACGCGCTCGGCTGAAAAGTCTCTAGTTAACATGGTCGCCTGTTAAACCAAAACACCGGCTTCCACTTGAAAGCAGCAGTCACACGCACAAGAAGATTAACACGTCGGAGTCTTTGCAGGTAAACTCACGTTACTCACCGTATTCTCAAGTTCTTGACAGCATCCCGGGACCGATACACAGCTTCACCGGTATCTGTGTTCCAACTGTCTGCCATTAAGCTGATATTTAGCCAGTAAACATTCGAGAAACGCTATTGGTTTGATTTTAACTGAAGCTAGAATGTTTGTTGAAGCACACAACTACTTTTCTTCTTGTTTTGTGTTTGTATTTTTCGTACACACAACCACATACTATATATTAGCTAACAGTTAACTTTTTGCACATGTAAACGACAAAACAATGGTTAAGAAACCTTCTCCTTCTCCTTCTTCTTTTTCTTCTTCTTCTTCTTTAACTTAATGGCGGACTATAAACCAACATTTAAGGTGCATGCTGCCACCTACTGCATGCCGCCACCTACTGCACCTGTAACATCATGGCTTCATTACATTTTCTTAATTTAAATGACTAATAATATTTAGCATGCTTTCAATACTAGTGACTAATGATGTTCCATAACTTAAGTTGGGGGAACAAAGGGGAACACTTCATTTCCCAAGGCAATTTCCTGTCCAAGCCTATATGTGTGTCCAACCATTTCTCCTCTGTCTTTTTCTCCCTCTCTCCCCGTCCCTCTCTTTCAGCCCAAGAACCACAGGAGTATTCAAAGGAGATGACACCCTCACCCTGCACCCTGAGCCTCAACTCCCTGGGCTTTACAAGCCTTTCCCAGTAACTGTTTTAAAGAAATAAACGCAATATTAATCATCCCAATGTTGTGGTCTTTGTTTGTGAAAAACTGCAAACGCAGTGTTTGAACACGAATACCCTGCATATTTTTCTTGGATTCCTAAGGTACATATGAATCTATCTCAAGTCACAATTTGCTTCTAAAGATTTCTTTAGAGTCCGTATTTCTGCAGACTTTGCCCAAGCAAATTACATTTACTCAGAAACATCAAGGATTAAATATAGAACAAAAAAACACATGGAATCAGAGGAATTGAAGCAGAAACTATATTACACAGATTTATTCATCAAACATTTAATTGTTGTCATTGAAGCTGTTTTTGAAAAAAACGGGTAAATAGATTATTTGAAATGACCTCTCATTTTGTGAGGAAAGAACCTGGACGACTTTTAAATCAGGGAGTAAAAAGTAAACATAAATACCCAATAACGCGATAGGTTACAGCAAAGCGCTGTCCCATTCGTATTTTTTTTTTTCTTTATAATACTTTATTCAACAATTGCACATGTACAATTTCATAAATTGTCAATAAGAAACGCCAAAAATACATTAAAATACATTTAAACTAACATGCCAGGGGGCAACCGTAGATAATATAAAATAGACAGAAAAAAAGCATAAAATAAAATAAAAAAATAAAAAAGGGGACAGTAAGGCACAAACTCTGATTGTATAATCACAAACATATATCACAGGCAATGCATGCCATTCGTATTTACACCATTTTTCTCACACTCAACCATTTGCCAGGTGACGTCAGTAAATCCCGAGGTTATTATATCAGGCCTGGGATTGGTCCGACGGGAATCACGTGACGATCGACCGGTTTTTGAAACTTCCGCTGACGCGACTGTGGGCGGAGCATCCGGTCACCGGAGGATCCGGTCGCCTCACATCGGAACCAATCAGGCCACCTGGCGGGTTCTGGCTTGTTGTTGTGCCGAGCTGTCACACGGTCGTCTCCCGTTATATCGTTACCTTGTGGACGCAGCATGGCGTCGTTTGTGACCGAGGTGCTGGCCAGCTCCGGCAAACTGGAGAAGGAGGACCTGTCCAGTAAAATTAGCAAAATGTCGCGCAAGGTGGAAGATACGAAGGTAATCTAGCGGCTAGCATAGCGTTAGCTTCGTCAGGCTGAGGAAAGTTTGAACCAACGTCAGCAGTTGGTTCAAACTTCTCTGATCTTTTGACCAACGCTTGCTACATTTTCACGGTTGCTCCGTAGCTGCAAGTAAACATTAGCGCTAGTCGTTGCATTAGCTAGCTACTGCTATCCAGCTAGTTTAATTTAGTGCATTTTCATGATCACGTCTGTTAGCATGACGTCAGACTACGTGGCTCTATTATGTTCAGTACAACTTTATTTGAATCCTTGAGAAAATAACATTTAACTCGTGTACCGTTACTGTACTGAAGTACATATTTGAGGTTAGTTACTTGTACCGTTTCAACTTTAAGTACATTTTCCTGATTATAGTTAAATACTTTTACTGAAGTAGCATTTTTAATTCAGGGCTTTTTCTTATAACAGAGTATTTTACAGTGTGGTATTAGTACTTTTGCGTAAATAATGGATATGAGTACTCCCTCCAGCGTTTTGTACACAAATGTTGTGCATGAACGTTGTCAAAGTGACCCTTTTTTGAGGGTCTTTATGAAATGTATAATAGTTATGGAGAGGAGTTGTAGTGCTGAAGAGACTGATCAACACAACCATTTTTAAGACCATCAATCTTTAATCTCAAATTATGTTTTGTTGCTTTTCTGTATTACATTATTGTAAATGGAGTATCCTTAATTGAATCCACCTAATTTAGCTGTGGTTTATCGTTGTTAAGGTTATATTTTGCCTCTGTGTTCTGTTGTTGATGCATGTGTGTTTTCCAATGGAAGCACTGTTGTTCAATAGACTGAATCAGTCATATTGTTTAGCATGAAAGCGTGCATTCATTTATAATAAAGACAGTTTAATGACTGTATCTTCTCTAAATTACTATTCAGGCCTTTGTTAAGCGATCGTGTGTACAGACCAGAGTTTTTAACTATTATATTTACATCAAATACTGTTTTATAGGTGGATGAAAGTCCTGATGTACATGCATCACTAATGCTTGTAAACAAACACAAATGCTCTCGGCTTGACGCAAACGGTCTATCCCGCTACAATTTATCTTTTAACTCTGTTTTCTTCATGGATGTTTTTTTTTTTTTTTTTTTTATAGGAAGAAGTATGTGACATGATGCACAAGCGGTATAGTGACTTCCTCCCGAGTCTTCAAGGATCTGAGGAGCTAATGGTACAGGTCGATGAGGTCTCCAAAGAAATGGATGGCCTTAAAAACTGCATTGAGACTGAGGTATGTCTGAAACTGTCTATAAATTATAGCCAGATTGAACTGAAGAGCAGAACAAGCCCAGTTCTACTCGAGGTGGATTTACAGGATCTGTGGCTTTTAACCGGTGTTTGTGTATGTGGACGCAGGTGCAGCAGAACATCCACGTGGCTGTGGCTGAGTATGCAAAGCTGAAGCAGCAGCTGGAGAAAAATACTATCGTCATAACAATGCTTGGACATCTAAAAGAGGTACAACATGCATGACAATTTGTTAAGTAAAATATGATTTAATATGTAGTCAATTTAATGTAATCAAATTAATAGTGTCAGGGAGTTTCCATATGGCTCTATTAGCCAGGTTGTGGCTATTATTTATCTATTCATTTCTTTCTCTAATGAGCTCATAATAACAGTTATTGAAGGCATTGTCCCGGTAGGGCTTTGTGTTAACCATTCACTAATTACAAGCCTAGCTCTCAGAATTACATGAGCAGTGAAATATTGGTGCTTTGAGCATCCATAATTGACCTGTTTGAATGTTTCTGTTGCTGTAATATCTTCTGTGTGACTCAGTTTCACAGTGCAATGGAGGAGTTCAACAAAGCTTTGCTGGAAAAGAAGTATGTTGATGCAGCCAACCAGTTAGAAAGGGTAAGAGCTGCTTACATCATGTCTACACAACAGTACCAGTATCACTCTGTACTCGGGCTGATTTAGATCCTTCTGTATGTATGGTACTCTGTCAGCTGCCACTTATACAGCTGAAAGTACAACAACATCACTTATAACCCGACAAACAACAAGTCAGTGTCAGTCAGTGTTGTGTGTCTTGTGAAGCTTATTTCCAAAAAGAAAACATTGTGACTGCACTTTTTCACCCTGCTGTTTTTTTTTGTGATATAATGTATCAGGAGTGGCCAGGTGAGTCTGAAATGTGGTTTTAGTGCCTAGTTCACGACATTTGAATTTAGCCCTGATTTTCAACTTTTTGGAGCTCCTCGACAGATGAATTCCCGATATTTAGCATACTAAATATCTATTTATTTGTAATATTGGGCTATGTAAATACAATTAACTTGACAATATCCTGATTGATACTGATTTCTTTATTTTTCTAGGCAAGGGCCAGTGTGGATTCACTGAAGGGCTGGAAGACTTCCCAGCTGCCGCTGCTCAGTGCTCTCAGCTCAGAGTTGACGGTGCAGAGAGAAAACTTAATTTACCACCTGGGAGACGAATGGAAGCGCCTCGTCATCTGGAGATTACCGTCCTCAAAGGGTAAGACTTTTCTCAGAAAACCCTTTCAATACGTGTGTCAGATAATGGCCTCATGCAACTATATTAAGTATACTCTGTTCCATACTCAGTTTGAACTTTTGGCTACAAAAGGTAGTTTCATCAAACAAAATTAGCCAAACTTTTCAAATGTAACAGCATTTAGTGTTGTCTTAAAGACTTGACTGAGAATTACTTTTCTTCCATGCATTGGCTACATGTAGGCATACATTCTGTTTTTTATATGTGTTACTGGTCATTCAGAGGATTGTGTAGACTGCAAACCAATACTCACCTTTCACCTAATTACTGCACGTATTGTCTCAAAAAATCTTCCATCCAGCTTGTAGAAAAGTGATGCATTTTATAAATGACTCCTTTACTTGTTAGCATTTCTTGTTTTGCTTATTTAACAAACATTACATCAAACGTATCTGAGCGTGATGCATTAGTAGTGACAGTGAGATGTGTACACCAGAGCCTGCAGGTCTGAAGTCCTTCCTGAAGGTGGAGCTGAACCTGAGCCATGTGTGCAGCAAGGACAGTGAAGCGAAACCACCCGCTCTGCTGTGCAGCGTCCTGCAAGCGCTGGCCATCCAGGGAGACCTTCAGCACAAGATCAAACTCTTCAGTAAGAGCATTGTTAAATATGCAGTACTGTCATAATCTATTAAAATAGGGTTTTCATACCTTCCAGACGCTTTGTTCCAGTTAATTTGATATTTGCACCACGTTTGTTTATTTTAGATAATTGTGACCTCAACATATGTACTGAGCGGGACATTTTAAAGTTATAAACTGTAACTCGTCAGTGCTCTCTGGTGGACTTTGTTTCTAAGCATATCTTTGGCATTTCTGCACTTTAGTTTGTGTAACTTAACAGCTGATGTGAGCATTGGCCCGGTCAATCCATTGATCTAGCTCTGAAGCACAATGTGTCCAGGGTCAGAACCTGCCCAGTGCTGATTACTCTTGTTGTTGATCAGGTCAGGTGCTGTTGAAGACCATGTTGAAGCCTTTGGTGATGTACCCGTCAATGTCGGTGAGGGTGACGGAGCAGCAGGGTGAGGGAATCGTCATGGCCTTACAGTGTTTGGAGGAGAGCCAGAATGAGAAATCCACTCCCTCACAAGTCTACAGCAAACTGCTCCTGGTGCTCAGGACGCTGCACTCACACCTACTAGGTACAGCACGGCCGGGTCCATGTAGACATTATATATATATTGCTTAATGTCACTGTGTTCTAATTATTGTTATTTTCCAGATGTGTCCATTGGCGATAAAAAGCTCTCGGCTATCTTGGGGGAGCTGATTTGGGAGGAACTTTCCCGGTGCATCATCCATGAGTGTCTGCTCTACTCCATCCCCACCAACAACAGCCAGCTGGAGAAATACAACACTGTATGGGCCGAACCGCCGTTTGTTTAGTACAATGATGTTGTAACATACAGTAAATACTTTTTTACCGACTATGTTTTTCTTTTTTGTTGCATGCTTTTCAAGGTGATTAAGGAAACGGAGGAGTTTGAGAAGTCTCTTAAGGAGATGGAGTATCTGCAGGGCGATTCCACCGAGCTGCTCAAATATGCCAGGGACGTCAACTGCCACTTTGCCACCAAGAAGTGCAAGGATGTCATCGTGGCGGCCCGCAAACTCATGACCTCCAAGATGCACAACACAGTCAAAGTATGCATGAGCGAGGGGCTGAATGTCGACATGAATTAACTGGAATTGGTCACAATAATTAATTTCCTGGCAGTTAGCATTTTTGGCTCCCTGAAATTTGACATTGGCAGATGCATTGTCACTCATCATAAATGTATTTCCTTTGTGGCAACAGAACATGTTAAGGCAAAACTGGCGCAGGTTAAACTTTGCTTCCTAACGGTTTATGTAGTAAAAGACACAATATAAACAGACGTGACGAAGCTTGCAAGTCTAGCAGCAAACAGCTCGTGGTGCAACACAATGTATTGGACTTTGGGACCAGTACTTGTTGTGCGTACATAAATCTAATACAACACAGACTTTTCCAAACATAATATCCGGAAGAAATACTGTCTTGTGGTTTGGCCGATGAGTTGGCAAACTTTAAACATTGAATTAAAACAGTTACCAGCATCAACATGGCTGTTTGTTGCATGTTTGGTTGTCAAAATCGATATTCCAACAGCAGACTCGAGTTTTACAGAATTTAGACAGGATCTCGACGTTTCAGAGCCACATGTGTTTTAAGTTTAACGAGTATTTATTTAGATTTAATTGAAAGCTTTTACAAAGACACCTACGTGTTGTGTTCGTTTTTTTCACCAGCTGCCATCACTACGAACAACCACGGACGCTTTCGACACAGTCATCAATTCACACGGCCACCGGTTAAACCGAAACACCGGTGACATTGGCTGCAATTTAACGTGTTGACCGACACTGGACAGATCAAATATGCTTTTATTTGTTGTGCACATTTTAAGACTAGATAAACTCAAAACTCTGAGTCTAAGCCATGGTATTTGACATTCTGTTCATGACCACAGTTAACATCGTTGTAAGTATCTAGGCACTTGTATGTGGGTAATTTCTCGCTGGTGTACGTTACATGGATCAGTTCATTTAGGTTGCATTTTTGTTATTTGGTGGTTAATGGTCTCGCATATCCTGACAAGCTATTGCACGCTTTCGTACTTCTGTTGCTAAACTTTGTGCGCACACTTGGGTACATCATCATTGTTTACAAACTGTCAAAGGGTCTATTGTATCATCTCTCCCGCTTTACATGAAATATTCCCCAAAATCTCCAGATGCTTTTTTGTTTGTCTTTATAATCAGTTAAATTTTTTTTCCCCCAATCTTCCTCCGTTAGATCACACCAGACTACAAGCTGCGTCTGCCCAAGCTGCCTGCTCCAGCTTCAGAGCTGAAGATGAAGCAAGAGACCACAAGGGACGAGATGACAATGGAGAACACAAAGCGTCTGTCTGCGTGGAGTCTGTCTCTGCCGTCCTGTCGCATCAGCGAGTCGGTGCAGCAGCTGATGGAGCTGGCACTCAACACGCTGTGTGAAGCCGTTGGAAGCTCCACACAATGGTATGTTTCAACGCTCGGAGACCTGACTGTCTTCTGTAATAGTCCAATGTTTCTAAATGGGGGGCGGGGTGGGGACAGGACGCCTCTGAGTAATTTAATTTCCTGTAAAGTGTTGCCATCTTGTAGAGACTGTCTTTGTCTCACAGCACTGTTGATGCACCATCATTATAAAGCACTGTGAAGCTACACATGTAAATACAGTCGCAGCGTATTGTTAGGAGGAGGGCAGTGACCTACTTGTTGACAATAAATACATTAAAAAGACTTATCAACATCACATTCAAAACAAGGTAGAAAAATTGTTCCTGTTTCTTTTCAGCGCATTACAACTCTTCTTTACCGTGAGAAACATCTTCCAGCTGTTCTACGACGTCGTCCCGACATACCACAAGTAAGGATGTTTCCATCATTTAACAGCGAGCATTGAATCCAACACAATTCTCCTGAAGGTGTGAATGGTTGCCTCCTTTTTCTCTGCTCCTCCACCCAGGGAGAACCTGCTCAAGTTCCCTCACCTGGCTGCCATCCAGCACAACAACTGCATGTACTTGGCCCACCACCTGCTCACCCTGGGCCACCATTTCAGAGCTCACCTGCCACAGCCCCTCAGCGAGGGCGTTGCAACATTTGTTGACATGGTGCCCGGATTCAGGAAGCTTGGTAAACAAATAGTTCTGTTGGCCAAATTGCCATGGAATTTAATACAGGAATTCATCTCCAAAACCATTGTTCTCGGACATTGATGGTCCACGGACAACAAGACACCATTTCTTTTGCTGAGCACCCTTTTGTCATTTTCCTCCAGGTGCCCAGTGCTTCTTGGCACAGATGAACGTCCAGAGAGCTGAGCTGTTGGAGAGACTTTCCACCGCTCACAATTTCTGCAACCTGGATGATGAGGACAACTACATTGCAGCCAGCAAAGCAGTAAGACAGGTGAGAGGAAAGGAAATAAAATGTAGCTGTGTTGTAATAATGAGTGTTTCAAGTGTTTCAGCGCTTCAATTTGTGAGGCTGTATTGTATTTCAAGGTTCAGGCTATGATAGGCTCAATTCATATTTTCATTCATGCACTGCGTCTCACTCACACAGTGATCATCTATCTGCTCGATTTGTAGGTCATCCATCAGTTGAAGCAGTTGGGCACAGTGTGGCAGGATGTCCTTCCAGTCAGCATCTATTGTAAGGCCATGGGCAACCTCCTCAACACAGCCATCACAGAAGTCATCGCCAAAATCATGATGCTGGAGGTTTGTTCTTTTTTTCTTTTTCTTTTTTTAATGGTAGTCCCTCTTCAGAAACGTAGTACTTTGCTTATACCAATGCAGAGCGTTACTGTGGTAAAGTCACTGCAAGAAAATGGAATATTTGAGTATTAAAATATATTCTGAGCTCTCCTATAAGAACTGTCAGGCAAAAACTATGAAACAAGTCTGGGATTAAAATGAGCATGAGCAGCATGATCCATATTTCCACAGCACTAACTCCAGAGAATGAAATTAGCACCTGCCACCGGCCCAAAACTGGGTATATGTCGGCCTTGAGATTAAGACATTTTTTTGTGATTTAAGTAAAATAAATAGTCAGAAATCAAGGTTACATGATACATTGCACATTTCCAACTGTCTGGTAACAGACAGTTGTAACACTCTACCAAAAAATAGAGTGGACCGTAGAAATGCGCGGTGACCTGCCACAGTGGTGAGTGAGGAAAAACCTTCACACCCTGGCTAACGCTATCGCTGGTTGTGGTTTAATTTTGGATGCGTGATCGACTGTATACTCGCAGCGTTACACAATTGATGATCAGCAAGGATTTTATTTCTCATTTTAACCGTCTACAGGATATTTCCTCTGAGGACGGGGAGCACCTCCATACTCTGTGCCAAACCATCATCGAGGAAGGTCCGCTGGTCTTCATCCCTCTGGCCGAGGAGAACAAGAACAAGAAGTATCAGGAGGAAGTGCCTCTGTATGTGAGGAAGTGGAGCACCTTCAAGGAGCTGGTCATTGTGCTGCGGGCCAACCTGCAGGAGATAGTCGACAGGTCAGAAGGAAGCTTGACAATGAAGTATCAATAGGTTAAAGTAAATGAAAGCATTGTCAGGGGTTATTTGCTGATCTTTACATCTTTTTGTTATCAATGACTATATTCAGGCCTTTTCTGCTCAATTGTACAGATTCATGACTTTTTTTAACTACGGTCAATGACTAATCTTGTTCTGTTTTATAGTCACATTTACGTTTTTATCCCTCTAGCCTTGAAGTTACACTGCAACTTTAAAATATTGCAATCAGCAATAGAGACAGATTTTTGGGAGAAATTGAAGCAGCTAAGGCAAAGACACCCTGACTTTTGGTGCTTAGGGTCAGTCAAACTCTAAAAAACACTGCCATAGAACACATTATGTTTTTTGACGCTTTGTAGAAAACTCACCTTTGTGCGAGTGCCTCTTTAGTGTTGGACGAAGTGCTTCTGGTTACCACATACTGCATTTTTCCTTTTAATGTGTGTGATTGTGCTGATTGTGCTGTGATTCCTCTCCACAGGTGGGCTGACAGTAAAGGTCCGCTGGCGTTGGAGTTCTCCAGTTCGGAGGTGAAGAATCTGATCCGAGCCTTGTTTCAGAATACGGAGCGGAGAGCTGTAGCTTTGACCAAAATCAAATAGACACTTGGAGCAAAAGAAGATACTACAGCACCTTTTTCCTTTTGAGGAAAATACGATTCATGCCTTGATTCATTTCCGTTGTCTGGCGCATTAACATATGCAGTTCTATGTGTTGTCAAACAGTTTGTCACAGAGACATAGTTGCCCTGTCTGATGGAGGTATAAGCTGGTTTTAATCAATCTGTGGGATATGTTCCTTCTCAGCATTCGGACTGCAATTAGTCCTGCGGAGATTACATCAAGGCTTCTTTCCATCAGCGACCTCAGTCATATAGCTTTGGGGGTTTACCATGACAGCCAACGAAGGTTGTGTAACCAGCGACCATCTGTTGACCTGTGATGTCGTATCCAGGGTTAACTTTGCCGCACATTGTTAATCAAACTTCATCTGTCGCTCGTCTCAGTTTTTCTGTACTAATGTCATTTCGGGAAAAAGAGTTTGTTCGAACCTTAACGCCTCTAAACGACCATTTAGTTCTGACAAAGATGCCCTTGACCTCGCATCTCTAGCCATGAAACTGAACTCTTCTTCTATGTATTTATTACTTGTCCAAATAAACCAAAAGACTCAACTTTTCAGAATCTTTTCCAAACTTTGTTTTTAATGAATATGCCAATGATATGTTATTAGGAAGAAATTGTAACTGCCTCTACTTTTGTCAGTAGCCGTGTAATCGCCCTGCTAGCACCGAACAACGTTTTGGGTTAGCTTCATGTCCTCCACACGACATGCACAGATCACGAGTATCTCCTAATCAGGGAAACATTAGGCTGCATATCAATCGCTGTGCTCCAGTCCCTTTTTTTCCTTTGCTGTCCTGAGTAGCACCTGATTCAGCTGTATACCGCTCAACGTTTTAATCTAAACTCCTGATGAGTTTAGTTGATAGCCATGTTCATGTAGTTAGTTTAGGACCTTTTTTTTATTGTCCATATTATGAAAATGTGTCTTTTGCTTCACCACGTTGTGTAAATAAAACAATACAGGACAACTGATGAGAACAAAAGTCAGTAACATGGTTTCATTTTAACACAACAAAAGTTAAATAAAGGGAGAAGCGCTAAATGTTTATGAAATCCTAGGTAGGTTATGCATTCAGCATTCTGATTGCATGAAACCAAAAGCACTGGCTGGGCTTCTGTTGAATACTCTAAACATTCATAGTCCTCAAATTATGAATCTTTATGTTTTAAGGCACCTTTGACCTCGTCTTTGCACCACTAGCAGGCCAAATCTCCCCCTTAAACAAAAGGGACACAAATGTAATGGGGAGAGCACATTCATGCTCCTCAGAGGATGAACCGTTTCCACTTTGGACATTTCTTGAGGAAAAGAAACCTTAGTGCTTCCCAGGAGGAACGTCGATGTACACACAAGATCGTGATCAGTCAAGGAGAATGATGATATCAAACTTGTGTGCTATTTTACTAAAGTTTATTTGTACACTTTATAATAGTAATTTAGTATAGTAATCTGTGGAGCTGCAGCCGCCCCAACATGCATTGTTTTGGGTTGATCTTTGTCAGTATTTGCTCTGTGAATGACTCCGGGGGGAGGAGACAAACAGCTGGACAGTCACAGCAGCACCTCCTCACTCACTTGACGCCTCCTTCATCGGATCAAACCTGAGGACTCCAGCAAGGAAGTTGAGTTCTGGCAGCAGCTCTATTCATCTTAAGGTATGTCAGTTATTATGTCATTATTTTCTCTTTTTGTAGCGATCTATTCAGCAGATAAATCAGTGGTGGAAATCTGAAAAAGAAACAATGATATTGGACATTTTGTTTCTTTGAAAGATTGTGATGTAAACATGCTTTTATGTCCAGTGTACATATGTTAACAGTTACAGTAATCAACACTATTTTAATATGAAAATGCTAGATTTTAATTTCTTTTTGCAATTTAAACATTCCTGTCGATCAGGAATGTAGTTTTCTTATCTTTCAAAATTTAAATCATTGTAACCTTTTAAGTAGTAACGTTAAGTACCTAAATTAATTAAGTTATGTACAGTATGTGTTTATTCACTGTGGTATATAACATGTATTTTTGGTATTGCTTTATTTTACGGGTTTGTAATTTCGGAATAATTTTAAGGCTGTGAGTCACATTTTGTTTTCATTATTGAATCTTTTGTTGATTATTTTCTCCATTAACTGATTGATTGTTTAGTTTATACAACAAAAGAAAAAAGTGAAAACAGCTAATTCCAATTTCCCACCTTGCATGGGAGCCCCAGTGTGACTGGATGAATGACATGTTGTGTAAAAGCTGAGTGGTCGACTAGAAAGTGGAAGACTAGAAAAGTGCTATACAAGTCTATTTACCAATTACCATTATAACTCCAGCAGTTATTCTTTCTCAGTTTTATTATTTTTTATTTTTATCATAGTTCTATGAATAACATTGTGGATGTGTAACTTTTAAGTTACCTACTCGTGTCCATTGCTTAACGGTAATTTTAGTTCCTTCCTGCTGTACGGAGGAGCCTGGTGTGTGTTTTCTGTCTGTTTGTTTTGATTTAAAAAAGTTTACACCGGTATTTAAAAAAAACATGTAAACTATAGTTAATATTCAGTATATTTGTACATCATGGTTTACATTAAAAGTACAGCATTTTACTCCTTTTTGTATACAAATTATTTTGAATAATTATGAAAGATGTCTGATGTTTCTGGAAACATGTTTTTCTTTCTTGCCATTTGTGTTTATATATGGATAAAACATATTCCATCCTCCATATGTCAGGAGATAAAAAAAAAATCAAAACTAATCACAGTGCCTGTATGTAATCCAGGTATTTGTAGCGAAAAGCTGTCCAGCAACACTGAGATTCAGAAAATACTTTTTACTGTCTTTTTCTGCCTGTTTGAGAGGATAAATTCTCTGGCAGGGAAATCCTCTCCATCTGATTGGCTGCCCTGGACAGCTGCACCACACAGCTGGATCGCATGTGTGGTTTAGATTCAGAAACAAATTCTTGTAATCTTTTTCAAATCCATCGTATTCCTTGGTGTTTCTCCGATTAATTTTGAGGATTAGTGATAATCCCTCCGTGTGTAATAAATTGGAGCAGTGAGTGAGACATTGGTCAGCCCACTTCAGACAGATGAGACCTCATGTTATGCTGATGAGGAAATAAAGCAACCTTTGCTTTTGGCACATCATCATACATCACAACAAAGGCTCATCTATAAGCGTATCTCGGGTGATCTCAATGATTTGTTTATAGAAGGGCAGCAGAAAAAAATCTTAATAAAGATATTGAATTGGAGGTTGAGGAATGAATGACATCTCAAAACCTCTCGAGCGCTGTCACCCCTGTCTGAATGATCATTATTGTGTTCTTACCCATTTCCATAAACCCTTGTATTGACGTATTGAAGCAGCACTGACAAGAGAGCTTTCGTTGCCTGTTAAAAACTGACAATTGACGTTATTTGCTTTAATTTCATTGCCCAAACAGACGAAAAAGCTGAAAAGAAATCAACATCTAGAGGACCTCAGCAATGATCTCCACTGTGATGTGCAGCAGAGAGACACTACAGAACTTTCAGTGCAACAGTCACATCAGGAGCCCCGTCAGGATCGAGCCTCGCAGGAACTCCATTCCCCCAACGCAGACTCTCGCTGCGAAACATCTGATGGCATACCTGCCCCGACCACTGTCAGAATCCATCTGTAACGCTCCTTGCACTTACAAAGTATAGCTTTCTATAATCATATGATGTCCCACTCCACTCAAAAATGTGTTTTACTTGCTGTTACTTCACTTGGATGTTTGAGCTTTACCGTGCAGAAAGATGTATCTGCTGTTTTCACATGTATCTGTTGAAGAGGAAACGTTTCTTTGTGCTCCCCTCAAACCTGTTCAATGTACAAGATGGTTTTGAACTAGTTTGGAAACCACACATTTTGGTCGGCTCTTTAAGAAAAGAGGATTTGGTGGGATTTGTTTTATTTTATATATGCTCATTAAACTTTTTTTTGTGAACACTTTAGAATAGGACAATAGGACAAAACGTATAAATATACTCATTATACTTATATATACTTAAGTGGTTTTGTACTTTTGTATTTTTTTTATATTCTGCATTGTCTTCCTTCCTTTTAGGCCACAGCTAAATCCACTGTTGCTTCCATGATGAGCACTAAAAGAACCTCTCTCATCCACAACTTGAACTATGCTAAGTGCTCATCACTGCCACCATCCCAGGAGGCCTCCCCCTCCCTGAGTTCCTGCAGCCAATCGGCTCATGCTCTGACTTCGTCCGAGCAAGAGCCCCGACCCCAACCGCACGCTATCCAAGCAGCTCCTCTGGAACCAGTAGAGGAGACGCCAAAGGCTCAGCGTTTGCATCGCAGCAAAGGCCTCAAGCGTTTCAGCTCTAGGTGGCAATCGAGAGGCTCCGCAGGCAGCGGCAACTTTCCCGTATCTGCAGTCGAGAAGCTGCAAGGTGCAAGGAGTCACAAGAAGCACTGTAAGCTCCTGGGTGATGAGCACTCACTGCACGTCACTGCCAACAATCTGCGCCAACGTTATGTCACTAAGGATGGCAAGTGCAGGGTCAATTTGGGACGTATTGCAGACAAGAGTCGCTTTATCTCGGATATCTTCACCACATTAGTGGACCTCAAGTTTTGCTGGTTCCTTCTCGTCTTCACTATGTGCTACATTCTCACATGGGTGGCCTTTGGTGGAATCTACTTCTTCGGTGCCTGGTTGCGTGATGACATTGCGCATGTTCACGACCCACAATGGAAGGCATGTTTCCAAAATGTTGACAGTTTCCTTTCAGCCCTGCTGCTGTCATTGGAGAGCCAAAGGACTATTGGGTACGGCTCCAGGATGGTGACAGCCAACTGCTCCGAGGGTACGGTGATCCTGATGGTCCAGTCCATTCTTGGCTCCATTATCGACGCTCTGATGGTGGGCTGCATGTTTGTTAAAATCTCCCGGCCACAGCAGAGAGCCCAGACGCTGATCTTCAGCAAGCACTGCGTCATATGTGAGCGTGACGAGAAGCTGTGCATGCTCTTCCGCATTGGTGATCTGAGGGTGAGCCACATGGTGGATGCCAAAATCCGAGCCAAGCTGATCAAATCCAGGCAGACCAAGGAGGGCGAGTTCATCCCACTGGAGCAGTCGGAAATCAACCTGGGCTACGACAGCGGGGGGGACAGGTTGCTCCTGGTGGAACCCCAGACCATCACCCACATCATCAATGAAAGCAGCCCCTTCTGGGAGTTTGGGTCTGAGCGTTTGAAGAGGGAGACCTTTGAGATCATTGTCATCCTGGAGGGCATTGTGGAAGCATCAGGTTTGTAGAAGTGTTTTAAGTCTCATGCTGTCCTCCAACTAAGGTATTGTCCATTGTAATTCAGGTACATATTAGAACGTTGCATTTTCAGATCCTTTTCTGCCCCGAAAGAAGAGTTGTCGAAGAGTTAAACGGTGCATCTAGTATTCAGGATACAAATGTGTTCTATCTACTCTGACTCTCTCTCTGATCACTGATGTGTTTCAGTATCACTGAACAGTGGCTGTGGTGGTGGAGTTGCACCCGGCTGTAGCTGGTTTTAAGACCCACAGTGCTGGACAGCAAACCCAGTGGTTACTGCTCTCCATACCTTAAATCTTTTCTTTTTTTTTTTAAAGTTTAGTTTAAACCACAAAGTGTTTTTGGAAAAGCTATGTTCTTATTGGTGTAAAATGTTGGCCAAGTGTGGATGGAAAGCCATAGTGGGAGTGAAAAACTGTATATGCATAATAATTTAAAATGCATCATTACATTTGTCCTGATGCAGATGCTGTTCTTAATTTATTTGTCTGGTCTCATTCCAATAAAGTGACATTTAGCTGACCCTCTGATGCTTTGTTGTGTTGCAGGTATGACATGCCAGGCGAGGACATCCTACACGGAGGACGAGGTCCTCTGGGGCCACCGCTTTGAGTCGTGCATTTCCTTGGAGAAAGGGAATTTTCGTGTTGACTGCAGTGCATTTGACAAAACCTTTGAAGTCCAAATGTCCCAACTCAGCGCAAGAGACAGCAAACAAACAAGTGTTTTAGAAAATGTTGGCTAAAATAATAATTCTTGGGTCTGTACATTAAAGTGGCAATCTCGAAGATTTTGTTAAGTCAAGTAAGTGATTGAGCTGATGGCTAACTGATGAAAGTATTGCATTATTTATATATCTACAGTATTACAAATTGGGTGTCTGTGGCGACATTCCCTGAAAACAAATGCTGTATTACAGTTTTTCTCTATTGTTTACAAACCAAAAATGTAACTATGCAAACAATTCTGAAAACTTGAAGCTTATTTAGCAACAAAAATACTGCAGACTGTTAAACTCTGAGCACAGTTTAATTATTTGTATGTAAGGATGAAAGGACTGACATCTTGAGGATTGCCCATTGAACAAAGCATATAATGAGTGACTTCAAGTGATTCTCCCTGATAAATTATAACAATCATACTTCATGAGTATTAATCTCAGGGCAGCCATAATTTATGTTGCTCTGTCGTGTGTATAACACGGTTTGCACTGTGTTTTTATTGTTTTACACTATGAAATATTTTATGTTGTGTTTAATTAAAAATAAACATCCTGTTGAACCCAATTGTCTGTAATCATTTCTGGGCAAATGAAAAAGTTAACTCAAAGGTCCACTTACATCCTGGCTTTTTCAGGACCTTTCAACACCAGTTTGTTCAACTCCATGGTCTTCATTCAGCGAATGGCACCGTGGTTGTCATAGTAATCAGCAAAATTGTCCCCGTCACTGCTTTGTTAAGTCATTTTTTATTATTGAATGATTATTACTGTAATGCAGAATTGCATTGTTGTAGCTGGTCGAGGTGGAGCTCATTTAATGTTTATCGATCACATTATATCAGATAATCAGTTCAATCATGTGTTTTTTTTGCCAAGAACTAAAGCTGTTAGATCAATGTAGAGGAGTACATGTATAAAGTAGCATAAAATGAAAATTCGCAAAAAAATTACAAATACTTTAAGACCCCCCCATAATAACAACATTTGTTGATACCAAATAAGCTCTCACCGTGAGAACTGAGCAAACTCCATATGGTGATGAAGACTGTGGGATTGGTTGAAATCTCTAGAAAAACTTGAATATGCTAAAAAAAAAGCCAGTAGTGCCTTCTTTGTCTGAAGAAGCTAGCTAAGTTTGATGTTGAGTTTGTTTTATAAAGCTGCACAGATACAAACACTCTTTCATACCCTTAGTCATTTTTCTTCTAAACTCCAATAGAAAAATATCAGCTTGATCACCCAACCAAGTTTTGTCTATATTGATTTCAACTTATAACTTTACTCATGTACTCTATGTTTTCACTTGTTGTTATTTTTTGTATGTCACTGCCTTTTTTAATCTTATGTCATTACTGTTTCACTGCCACACAACCGATGGCCTCTCTGAGGACCAATAAAGTTCTACTTTAATGGATTTTATATGTTTGTTCAGTCAATTGCATAACAATTATACCATTGTTCGCAATGTTTTCCCATGTGAATGCACAATGGCAGATGCTCATCCTAAAGGACACAATTAACTATCATTTATCAAATGGTTATTTTCTCGATTGTTTTTCAATAAAATATCAGAAATAGTGAAAACTGCCTGTTTACTGGGAAATCACAAAAAACTAAATATTATGATTAAGTTTCACAGGAGTTATTCTCATTACCACTTGTATTGAAGCAACTCGCGCTTTAAAACAAGTCTCACTCCTTTGTCTTTTTTTTATAATTTATCTTCGGTATGATTCCACTCCAGCTCGGTAGGTGGCGCCGCAGCACCAAACCGTCGATCGCCCCTAAAACCACAGAAGAAGAAGTAGCGTTAGAAGAGCAGCATGATGGGATATGAAAGTCCTCCGGCGGCGCGCGGCCGCCATGTCACCTAGAGAGAAACATTTAGCGATTCTCCTGGCTCTCGGCGTAGTTATTCTCGGTCTTTATTTTATTCCTACATTTCTTTTTGTGACTTTAATTCTCGCGGTGTGTTGTATTGTGTGTTACTATCTCAGCGGAGAACCGCTTCCCGCCAGGTTAGGCCTCAATCCGCGAGCTGGGGTGAGCCTCCCATCCGCACTCCGGCGCTGGTTGTGGGGTTGGGGGGTGACCGGCGTGTCGGTGGCCGCGCGGGGGGGAACGAAGAGCGGCAGGAACAAACCCGAGCTCCGGGACGCGGGAGGAAACTTCCGAGACAGGCTCGTTGAACCTGGGATTTATCGGAGGGAAACCTCGGCAAGTGACTCTTTTCTTTTCAGCCCTCGGGATTTCCTCATGGGGAGCTACATCGGGAAACCCGAAGGTCCAACCGCCGACTTCGTGAGGCCGAGAGCCGGGGGGAGGAACCCCCGAGAGCAGCTGCGGGAGAAACTGTCCCGACCCAACCATGCTGTCTACACCCCTAACAGGAGGCTGTCTTTCGCTGGGTAAGTTCACAACCAGACCACGTTACCGTCCGGTGGCGTCCAAAGATAACGGTTCAATTTCTTGGCGGTTTTTTTTAATGGTTAAATATTAACGTTAAGGATACTGATGAGCTACTTTTGAGGTATCCTTATCAGCTCAAGCGTTCAATCAAATAAGCGATAATGTATTTAGTAGCTGCCTCTTTAAAGGATATTGGATGGAGACAGAGACCATTCTAGAAAATGGCAAAATTGTCAATTTGTGAACCAGAATAATGGCTTCTACTTAATATAGACATCTATGGGATTACAAAAATATTTTTGAAGATGTGTTATTGGTTTCAAGTAGCATGAATCTACTCTTACATTGTATTGTTTATTCCTTTTTTCAGGGAACCGCCGGGCACAGTGGGCAGATTCACCATCACCCCCCAGCGTCACTATCCCTTGCAGCAGCAAGGTGTCTCATCCGTGGGAGTCCTACCTCCTGTCAAGTGGGATGGCTTTAGGAAGAAAAACATCCTCAGCCCCCGTAACTCCCCGGCTGTCCTCAGCCCAGTTACTGTGAAGATCGCCCGCCCGGACCACCATAGCTCCCCCAGGTCTCTACATTCACTGCCATCATACCATGTTTTTATGATTGTTTCCATGATCTAGAAATGAACAACATGCTGTGCATTGTACTTCACATTACTGTGTACCATTTTCAACGTATGCTTTCAGAACGCCGTATTAGTTTCCATATCCTGCCTTGAAACTATTCGTGTTGAGTATCTCTGACACTTAGTCGGCGAAGGTTTGATACAACGCTGGTGATTGTTGTCCAGTGCTTCATAAAAGCCGGATTTGTTGGTTGTGTTGCTGTGGCTTTGCTGTTTGAATGTTAACTCTGACCAGAGTTTTTTTGTTTACTTCTTTTGTTTTTAGTTTGGACCATCTGAGTTGTGCAGGGCTCCCCAGGGCCCCTGTGGACCCCTGCTCCAGAGAAAGTGTGCTCAAGGTGCTGAAGGAAAGCCGCAAGAGAGAAGTGGAGGATGAGGACAAAAGCTTCACAACTGAGCAGAAAAGCAAAAGAAGGTACAAAGCTGAAAGGAGACTCTGGTGTTATCGAACTGATTACCTTCTTATAGTATAAGTGACATTAGTCTGGTTAGCAAGACTGGTTAGTCATCCCTCAAGAGTTTCCCACATTGCTCCCCTTGACCGAGGATGACGTAACCAGATACAGATTGCATGCTAACATCAGGTGTAGCTTATTGTCCAAAATGAACATTGAGGCTAAAAAATAGTTTTCAATTACAGTGCACATGGCCAATACACTGCAACGCCACACAGGGCAAACATAGCAAGCATTAAAAAGTCTGTTGGGTTTTTTATAGACTTATCCAGAAAATTATCTTAGACGGTGAACTATGTAGTCGGTGTTTTTGTATGAAGCCCCTTTCAGACATGCACCCTTAATCTAATGGCAATTTCTGAATGGTTTTCACGGCACAAGTCTGAATTCAATAGCGTCAGATTATCATAAAGCTGCAGCAGCACATGGTTTAACATGCACAAAGAGAGAGAGAGAGAGAGAAATGTGTTGTTAAATATATTATCTCTTCCTCACAGATAAAGTAAAATTAGTGTTATAAACGATAAAACCCTGTGAAAGAAAATAAGCGTCGGAGATTCTTATCAGATATGTCTATAACAACTATTAAAAAGAGGTTTTAACAACAAACAAAAACCTCTCTCTTGCTGTCATGTCTGAATGAAGCCTGAGGCAACATTAATGTGAAAGAGCATGTCTGAATGACCATCAATGTAACAGACAGATGAAGCCTGCAATGTTACATCTTGCATGTCTGAAAAAAGGCTTTTACATTTTTCTGCTTTCCTGTTATAACACACATTAATATATTCCAACTAAGTGCTCTTCAGGACATTGTTCATACATTCAGTCAGCTGGAGTGTTATGTGTGTTTGTAACCCTTTCTCATTTCCCTAGGCGTAATGAGAGCGGTGGAAGTGCACATTCTGCTTTTGAGCCTCTTCTGCCCAACGGGACACCATCACAGCTGGTCCCTAAGTGAGTTTAACTTTTCTGAAGTGACTGCAGTTTTACTGACTGTGTATTTGACGCTGTGGCGCACTGTAATCGGTATAGTCTAAATGTAGGTTGAAATGCTTTCCTTCCTTCAGGCCAGGAAACCTGAAAAGAGGGATAACCTCACTGGCAGAAGACTCCATCATGAAGAGGTCTCGCACGTCCTCCATCAGCTCTGGCAGTGGGGCCCATGCCCCGAGAGGAACCCCAGGCACAAGGAGAAACCCTATCCAGAGCTCCTACAGTTCTTCACTAGGCCTCAACCAGGTAACAATTACATGCTGCATTACAGTGCACATGGCCCTGCACAGATAGAGTGGAGTTGTTAAGCTTTATCTCCATGTTACAATTGCAGTGGAAGAAGCGGTCAGCACCCAGCTCCCCTCTGTCCAGTCCCGGATCATCTCGCTCTCAGACTCCAGAGGGAGCCTCCAAAAGACCCAGGTATGGCTCCGCTGGTTTCCTGCTGGTCATCCACATTTAATCTAATATTACAGTTTCTAACTTGTGGTCTCATTTTCCAGAGAGGACGACGGGCTGTCTCCAAGCTCCCCATCCTCAGTGAGGTCAAACCAGACAGCCTCAGACAAGGCACCTGTTACTTGTAAGTCCAATTTATCTCCAATGACTGTATTGTGTAGTAAACAAATTACTTCCTCAGGCTTAAAAGTGCAGCTCTGCAGCAGGTTATGCAGGACTATTACTATTATTGACATTTTAATGAATAGTTAAAGCTGCATGAAGTTACTTTGCCCAGTGGCAATTAGAGGCTACTTTATTTGAACTGAAGTCATTTCATATCTCACAAAGTCTGATATCTATCTATCTATCTATCTATCTATCTATCTATCTATCTATCTATCTCCCTCCCTTCTAGACGCATTTTTGCATCACATTTTCCAACACGGAGTTAACCTATGTGAAACTCTTCCTGATTAACAGCAGATTAACATCAGTATCCCCGTGTTAAGCTGTTGACATAAGATGCATGTTAAGCATCTTATGTCTGCAATCTCCTGCAAATTCAACATGGTACCAAAAGTTAGGGATGCACTGATCTGACTGAATAATAATTCAGCTGCCTCAATTTGGGGGTATACGGTGGTCAGCTTTTTACATCTGGACAGTATTTATTTATTTTTTTCTCTCTTTTTAAATGAAACAAAGTCGCTAGCCGGATTTGGACGGCGTGGTCGATGGTTGGCACCTTAACCTCTCGATCAGTCTCTGGAATTATGATTATGTAAAGTAACACGAGGGCATTGATTTTTCGATGCATATTGATTCTGAAAATGTGAAGGGTGGTGTCCACGTAGTCTGCACAGGTGAATAAAGGATCCCCCTCTCCCCGGTGCTGGCTGGCCCTCGCCAGGTGCATTTCCTCCATAGTGGGGAGACGCGACTGGCTCTAGTTAGGCTCGGAAAGACACAGGGTGAAGGTGGCTCGAGGCTCCAGCCGTGAGCTTTATAACACCCTGGTTCGTTGTGCGTTTTATAATTTAAATTGTTTTCAAGTACACAAAGTTGATCATAGACGTAGCCTCTTAATTCTGATCTCAAAGGGCACCAAATTAATGCATTTAACTTTAAAATGTATCCAATTTTCTTCTGGGGGAGTATCCACCTTCCACTGTTGCAAAATCCTGTAGGAAACACTGCGTTGTTATATTTATCTTTTAAATAAAAATCCAGTATCGTGACAACACTAGAGTTAACTACTTGATGCCTGGGTGATACTTGATCCACTTAACAGGGTCAGTATTAGTGCAGATACTGATCCACCATATCGGATCAGTGCATCCCTACCCGAAACTGAGTTGGTTTGTTTAGAAGTAGACGCTATGTTATGTCTTTGAGTTGGATTTAGTTTCATTGTCCTTTTTATATCACAATGTTGCAGCCAAACTGACTCCAGTCCCCAAGGTCCAAGTCACTACCTCAACAGACTCTACTGGTAGTGGTGGAAAGAGAAAACGCAGGATCCAACTAGTGTCCAGCAACCGGGATGATCACATCTCTCTGGTAAGGGGTGTTACCCTACAGAATCCCTTGTTTATATAGTCCTGTGTTACAGTTACCTAGATTTCTCTTCTTAACTCCTGGTGTTCGCTGAATTGCAGCCCCCGCCTCCAGAGCTGGGCTACACTATCACTGTGAAAGACATAGATGAAGAGAAAAGAGCGGCCCTCAGCAAGATCCAGAAGGTCCTGGAGACGCCCGGTAAGTGGAAGCAGCCACAGGAATACACCATTTAACTCTTCTTCTTTAACTTCTGCACTTGTTTTAGTCAAATATAGTGTTGCACTATTACGCAACACGTACAGACTCAAGCAGTGGAAACGGGACAGGCTGTCATTAATTGTTAATTTAACTTTTAAATAATGTCTTTCTGCTGCCCACAGCAACTCAAGATTCAAAAGTTTAAGTTATTTAGTGTTGCAACTGTGTAATAGATTTATTCTTCCTAATAGTGAAGCAATTTTTCACTTCTGCTTGTTTCAAAGATTTTTTTTTTTTTTACTAGTATGTCAAAACCATTAGACTTGACAAGACTTATGTGGCTGCAAGCCACGAGCCTGACTGACCTCCCTGTTGATTTGTCCTTGTTCAGCCCCAGAGCCAGAGAAGTCTGCCTCTCCCCCAGCCACCATTACCACCCAGCTCGGCACCTCTTTCAGCTCCACCAACACCACCACCCTGAGCAGCCTTCTAGCAGCTCCTCTACCCACAGCCGCCAGCTCTGCCATCCCAGTCATCAACCTGGATCCCAGCCCAGGCAGCAGCGTCGGCACGGCACCTGCAACCTCTAACCCACTGCTGGAGGCTCTGAAGATGAAGATCACTATTCCTTCTAGCTCCACATCTGCTGCCAACACGGCTACAGGTACAATCACTACAATCACTGAACTGAAGTCGTGAAGTCATCTATGCAATATGAACAGCCTCTGTAAAGTCACTTTGTAGGAGATGTCACTTTATTCCCATTTGTAATCCAGCATTGGACCCATTTTAATTCATGTTTTGTTTCTAACCTTAAGATAAAGCTTGAAACTACAGAGCAGTAGTTTTCTTTCTTTCTATTATACAGCAGGTTAAAAATGCCAAACACCAAAGAATAAAACAAAAAATTTCACTTCGTTCCATACATGACACATACTGATGATCTGTTTGATTCTGACATGTTTGTTTGTTTGTTTGTTTGTTTCTTTCTTTCTTTTTGTGTCTGTAGTGTCTGCATCAACCACACCGGTACAATCCAGTGGCTTAACCCTGAAGGTTTCGACTACAGTGGTTACCCCACAGCTCCCTCCTGCCTCCCAGTCTCATTCCTCCTCTGCCGGTGTGGAGCAGCCCTCTGCCTTTACTCATGTGCTGGGTCAAGTCTCCAAGGCTTCCAGCAGCACTCCACCTGTTACAGGAACAGGCCTATTTGGATTGGCAAGTCAGATCAGCACCCCCGCTGCTTCTTCAGCTTCTTACCTGGTCACTGCTGCTGCGACTGCTCCAGCCAGCAGCTCAGCGTCAGTCAGTAATGCCAACCCTCTGCTGGCTTCAGGGTTCAAGCCCATTTTTTCCGTCACCACCAACTCCACCTCCGCAGTTACATCAGCCACTGAGAGCAAACCCCCTGCCCAAAATTTCAAGCCCATCTTTGGAGCTGCCACTGCAAGTGCTGGCTTTGGACAGCCTCCACCCTACACAACTACAAACCCAGCTTCTACAGTTTCTTTAAGTAGTACATCCTCTATGTTTGGATCTACAAGCAGCACCATGGTTACCCCATCTGGTTTCCCTGGGATGACCAATGTCCCCACTTGCACAGCCTTCACTGGCTCCATCACCACCACACAGCCTGCAGCCCAGACAGCTGGAAAATCCCTCTTTGGAAACTGGTCAGCACCATCCACCACAAGTACCAGCTCAGCCCCAGCGCAGGCCCCTAATACAGGGAGCACATTTCAGTTTGGAACTGCTACCACCACTACTGCAGCTGCCCCCGCTGCTGCTGTTACCACAACCTCTAGCAACGGCGGCTTCAGTTTTGGTGCCACACAGCCAGACCCTCAAGCAGCAAACCAGAAGGTATTTGCCTTTGGCCAGGCAGCTCCCGGCCAGAACACAACCACTGCTTCATTTGGAGGTTTTGCCATGACCAACACGGCCTCGACAACTGCCGCCGCCACCACCCAGTCCAACTTCACCTTTGGAAAGTCATCGTTTCAAGCACCGGCAGCGCAGTCAGCCTTTGGCTCCTCGGCGGCACCGGCAGCGCAGTCAACGTTTGGCTCCTCGGCGGCACCGGCAGCGCAGTCAGCCTTTGGCTCCTCGGCGGCACCGGCAGCGCAGTCAGCCTTTGGCTCCTCGGCGGCACCGGCGGCGCAGTCAACATTTGGCTCCTCGGCAGTGAAGCCAACATTTGGCTCCTCGGCAGCACCGGCAGCGCAGTCAACCTTTGGCTCCTCGGCAGCGCAGTCAACCTTTGGGTCCTCGGCGGCAGCGCAGTCGACCTTTGGCTCCTCGGCAGCACCGGCAGCACAGTCGACCTTTGGCTCCTCGGTGGCACCGCCGTCAACCTTTGGCTCCTCGGTGGCACCGCCGTCAACCTTTGGCTCCTCGGCGGCGGCGCCGTCGACCTTTGGCTCCTCGGCGCCAGTGCAGTCGACCTTTGGCTCCTCGGCGCCAGCGCAGTCAACCTTTGGCTCCTCGGCGGCAACCCCAAAACCGTTCACCTTTGGAAGCAGCGGGGCAGCCTCATCCACACCTGCTTCTAACGCCGCCCCACCTCCTTTCCCCTTTGGGTCAACTGCTGTCACCACAGCAGCCAGCTTTGGGACCCCAGCTAAACCAGCATTTGGAGCCAGCTCCACTGGTTTTGCTTTTGGTGGCACCACTGCTCCCTCAGCTGCACCTTCGGCTGCACCGGGTTTTGGTGCAGCAACCCAGACTCAGAGCTCCTCCTCCTCAACCTTCACATTTGGCAGTGCTGCTGCTCAGCAGGCTCCCTCCGGCCCAGCTCAGCCAGCACCCAGTGGATTTAACTTTGGTGCTGGTCTGCCATGCCCCCAGTTTGGAAACCCAGTCTCCAATAATCCTGCACCGCAGATGGGAAGCTTCAACTTTGGGGCTGCTGCTACTGACAAACCTGCTTTTGGTATGTTTTTTTTTTTTTTTTGTTGCTTGTTTATATTTTTAACCCAGGTACCGTGAGATTTCTGAATAAAGCACAATCAGTCAAACACAAGTTTACTTGAGAGAGTATGTAATCTGCAGACAAACAAACACATTGGGGCATCAAAGTTCACTATTTACATAAAATCTGTAAGTTATGATCACCTGCTCTCTGATTTTCAGACACAATATTTGATTAATAATTGCAGCTGGAATCTCTCCCGTGGTCTAATTTTTGATTTTTGGTATAGTTTGATTCAGAATAGATTTTCAAAGGTCTAAAAATAGAAAAGATGGCACCATTTTCCAGCTCCCATTCTGGTACGCTATGTGTCAAACTATTCACTCACATTTTTAGTCTGTTTTGATTGCAATATGCAACATAAATGGCAGTTCTGCAAACTGGTCTTCTTGATGAGGGTCACCTTCTGACAGAACAAGAAAAGTAGAGAAAGATATGAGAGTACACAGCTTTTTAACATAATAATTAGAAAACACATTAGTGTTTTGACTGAATGAGATTATTGGAACTATATGAATGATAATGACATTTCATTCAAAACTAACTTGTACTTTTATACAGAAAAAAAAAATAGTGAAAATCCAACCTTATCCACAATGCTGTATAGGCACAGGTTAGCTCCCTCATGTGTCAGAGTCTGTGGCTTGTTGTGTGTAGTCCATTACTACCCTCTTGGTCAAAAATATATTTTGATATTGCTTCATGGACTGGTCTACATTTGTTTCTGTCCCAGTAGAATTTAATGGTGTATCCACATTTATTTTTGTTTTATTCAAGTTGTGTACTTCTTTCTGTGCAGGGACGTCTACCCCATCTTTTGGCCAGACTGCTGCTGCTGCAGGTCCAATTCCCTTTGGAAGCCCTGGAACTCCAGTCCAAAACTTCAACGCTGTTCCTTTTGGTAAGTCAATAAAGAGTTTTGTTTTTGATAAAGATGGCAATTCTTGAACCCAGCTGAGCCCTGAGCAACCACAACTGCACGGTAACGCAGCAAGATTGTTTTCCACAGCACCGCACAGCAAGGTAAAGGGCGTTGATGATTAGTAGAAGCTGTTAGATGAAGAGCTGCAGACTCTACCTGTACTAATCCTCCCTGCAATATTTACAACTGATCCACGGACCAAAAAACTTGAAATGTATCTTGTCATGTGCTCCAATTTATTTTTTTTAAGAATAGCACCGCTAACTTGGTGACAAATGCATCCCATTTCCTTTTACTTGTTCACAATGACTTCCTGCTGGTTAGCCTTTGGAAAAGTGAAGCCGCAGCAGCTGGATGGGTTTGGTTTGCATCAACAGTAACTTAACACAGCTCCAGCAGAAAACAATCCGCGAACAGTAAAATGAAGCTGAGAGAACAGGAATGTGGTAAGCTCCAAAAAAACTGAGCGACCAAAGTACTGAGAGATAAGCAAGAAACCGCTTTGAAGCAATGTTTTGGGGAGGTTTGCGTAACATTTGTTAAGAAACTGTAGTTTCATCCTTGCACCGTAGTTTTAGTTGGGAGATGAGCTGTTGGACACCACAATAAACCACAATAAACCACAATAAACCCGCCACACGCTGTTTTCCCCGCTGTCTCTCTCTCTCTCTGCCCGCTGGGCGGCTCTAGTTCCTCGGAGGGCGACCAATAGATTAGCTAAATATAATGACAAACAACCGTATGTACTCGGCCAATCGCAGATATATTGTCCAATCACCGAACCCTAGTAGCAAGATGCATGCCGCGTTTCTTACTCCCATGTTTTTGCTCACTCATACTCCGCTCTGGTGCCGTACACTAGAGAAGTTGGCTGCTCCCAACATAGACAAGACTCTGGCAGCGCTTACGGTCATTCAGTGTCATCACCAATGTGGTGTCAGGAGCCGTGCAGCCCAAAGTTTATGATTGTGTGGTTCGTACAAACAGACTGTTTTTAGGTTATATCTGACACTTAACTAAATAAAATACAGAGTCTGTTCTGGGTGAATCACTTGGAAAACGCAGGGGCAGCCTTGGTTAAAGAAGTCAACCAGAAACTGAAATTTATGTGAAAATGTTCAAAGTAGTATGAAATGTTAATTTTGATCATTAGAAATTAAATGTCCTATTTTATTTTTATTTTTTTTACCCCCAGGGTCTCCAGCGACTCCCTCCTTCTCTATCGGAGCTGGATCAAAGCCGTCTGGAGCTCGCCAGAGGCTGCAGGCGCGGAGGCAACACAACAGGAAGAAGTAACCTGCTACATGTGTCCAGCACCGCTCTCATAGGAACTCAGCCATTGTTGCTGTCGCTGCTGTGGTTAATCCGGCTAACATCGCTCTGTTCTAAACCCAACACCCCCAACAACCAGGCCGACACCGTGCCCTCTGCTTCCTTCCCCTCCTCCAGTGGGGTGTGCTCGCCCGAAAAAAAACTGTTTGCAGAGGATTTAGAAAAAGCACACCGGCTTTTTTTAGTTAGTGCTGCCTGGATGACTACATGACCCAGTGAGGGAATGTAGCAGTGAGGAGACAGAATCCATAACAATGTACTATACTTGAAGAGAGAAGAGACAATTCAATAGTTTTGATTTTTGAACAAAAGCATATCCAAAGTTCTTTTTTTTTTTTTTTTTTCCTTTATAGTATGTGGACACTCTCTTTGGTTCGTCTTAAGGAGAAAGTTGAGTCAGGCAAAGACACGGAGCTCATGGCTCAAACATTTATTTTTTTACGTGAAGCGCTCACTGGTTTGTATGTTACAGAATATTTTGAGTGCATTATCTGAATGAGTCTGAATAGGGTGAAACGCACGGTGTGATTCAGATAAGGTACACAACACTGCAGTGTAAATGTAAAGTTATGAGACGTTTGATTTTTAAATTATTTTTTTAATTGGCTCTCTGACCCTGTAAGTGAATGATGTGTTTCTGCACTTAAAAGGGCGACTTAGTAAATGTCTTAATGTAGTTAGTGCAGACCCTTGTGTTCTTTTTTTCACACTCTTTGTCATTGCAAGCATTCCCAGAGTCCTCTCATGGACGGCCTTGTTCTTTTGATAGTGATTGCCAACACTGATGTAATTAGCAGGTCAGTATGTGATTAGGATGACTACTCTTAACTTGTGCTGACTAAACCAAAGCCAATTCTTCAACTTCATGCCTGTGAAAAGAATCTGTGATCTTTATCTCCTCTTGACATCCTGAGATGTTTGTTTGTGCCAGACTACCTCTCTTTACTCCAGGCACTGAATCTGTGTTCCGTCACTGAAAAAGAAATCTGACGGGATCGACTAGGTTGAATTAGATTTGACCTTTTTAACTACTGTTATTACAGATGTACCTTTTTAATAAATAGTGAGTTTTTAAACCTCTGCAAAGCAACACATTAGCCCCACTTCTGGAATATCTCTATTATAATAGATTATACCACAATAACATAAAATAATTTACTAAAAATACAGTCTGATTATGGAAATTCTCACTATGATCGAGGGATTTGTTTAATCTCTGTCACTTGCACCACGAGTTGAAGAATATTGTCAAACAAACATGTCAGTAAACGCATTAATGTCGGCCGTCAGTTATTTTCTCAAAATGATTTCTGTTCTTAAAAATCACCTCTTGTGAAAAGTGAGCAGTATCTGATGCAGTTTTTTGATGGTAAATTTTTAATTAATAAAAAACAGATTTTTGGAACTGGATGTTCCAACAAGAACACAAATTAACGTTCTACATTTCTCCCATGATGACATCATGTGACTCATATTTACCGACCATACTAATATTAGCAGTCTATAGTCATAGACCTTCATAGTTTTACTTTTTAGTACTGTTAAATACAAACGGGTAAAAGTGCAATATGTCTGTTATACAAATAAAGTTAAACCAAGACTTTAAAATACCATCATTGATAAACTTAACAAAGAAAGGTACACGTTTCTCCAGGATTTCAACAATTATGTTTTGTTTTCTGAGATTTCTGGAGATGTTTTACCACCATCAACAAAAAGGGTTGTGAGCAGCTTTTTGCATTTCAGTGACGACCGTTAACTACACAGAAAAATCTTATTTATTTTAGTACACAGCACACTAACTGTTTTTGAATATAATTAAATTTGACACTTTTCCTTTGTGAACACATGACTGAATTGGCTGAAACTGTCTGTTCAAGGTAGTTTATTTATATAGCGCAACCCGGCAATTTCAGCAATTTGCATAAAACATCAAAAGCATCGAAACAAAGTGTAAATGGGCATTCAAATGCAATTATAACAGTCATTAAAGAGCCAAGAGAATAGAAAATAAAAACAAACAAATAGAATTAGACAGGTATAAAACACGAGTAAAAACCCCTCAGTGCAGTGTAAGAACTTCCCGATATATGGTGCATAAAAACCAAACGCTGCTTCTCAATGTTTAGTTTTGACTCGGGGGACAGAATGCAGAGCTGTCCCAGACAACCTGAGAGGTCTGGGTGGGGCATATAGTAGAATAAGATCATAAATCATTCAGTGCTTTATAAACCAACAGCAGTATTTTGAAATCAATTATTTGCCAGACAGGAAGCCAATGTAAAGACTTCAGAACTGGAGTGATGTGATCTACTTCATTGGTCTTGGTGAGGACTCGAGCAGCAGCATCCTGAATCAACTGCATGCTGTCTAATCGATTTTATAGGGAGACGTCTAGAAACACAGTAGTAGTCGAGTCCACTGAAGATAAATGTATCTTCAAAACCTGATGTGACATTGGTTCTTTAATCCTAGATATATTCTTAAGGTGATAGTAGACTAACTTTGTAATTGTCTTCATGTGGAAATTCAAGTCTGAGTCCATGACTATACCTACATATTTGGCCTGGTCTGTGGTTTTAACATTTACACTTGAAGCTGACCTTTTAATCATTCATTTTTGGATCCAAAAACAATGACCTCAGTTTTGTCTTTATTTAATGATATTTTTAATGCTAATTGAGGTAATGAAAATGTGAAGTGATTAACGGTGCAGTTATTGCAAATACAAGGTAATTAAAAGGTAATCAAAAAGTTAAGGAAATAATGGTTACTATGGATAATATGAAATAGAAATTGAAGATAAATATGTTTACAATTACTAAATTGTGCACAAGGCTAACATTGCAAGTATCCAGTCCTCCGGGCCGTTACGTAGCGGTAACGGCGGCTGCCTCGGTTTGCCGGTAAACATTTAAATCGACGAAGAAGAAAACAAGCAGCTGTCGACGCAGGCGCAGTGCCCTCATTTGCGAACAGTAGCCAAGTAAGACGTTAGCAGTTTAAAGTACGTGGCATAAAACTTTAGACATGGAAGTCGCCGCGCTGTTCGCCGTCACCCTGTTGCTGGGTGCACTGGTTGTTCTGGTTGCTCTGGCGGTAGGCAGACGGAAAGAAGAAATACGGGAGGAAATAGAGCAGGCGGCGGAATTTGCCGGTAAGAGATACTCTAACGTTAGCTAACGTAACTGTAGCCGAGGCGGTGAGTCAACGACTCTGAACCTCACTGTTTATGTGGTGTTTTGACACCTTGAAATACACACAAACACACACGCTCTCGTGCATTCATTCATAAAGAGCGTGAACACCAAGAGGTGTCACGTCACCTGCCTGTTCACGCAAACACGCGGACTTACGAAGCGAGAAACTAAAGCAATTTTAAGCGACTGTCACCTGTCTTTGGCCAATGGGCGAAGGCTACACTGACGGACCAATGCGATGGCTGGTCTTTGTCTGGTCATTGATTATTAATTATGTTAACGTGGATGGATATTTAATTATGATTGTCTTTGACCGCTCCGAGCTTCACAAGGTTGGAGAAAGTCCTCTTTACAAAGATATGTTTTCTGTGAAGGGTTTGTTTTATACTTGGTGAACAACTGAAAGGGCAGAAAGAGACAAAAATCCCTCTGAGCAACAGTTCAATAAGAGTAGAGGATGTCACCAGCCATTGGGAAAAGAAACTGGAAGCGTAGCCTCAAAATATGAGTAGATTTAAATAGGAACAGGTTCCTGTCTCAGTGCATCTGTGCAAAAAGAATGCTGCCTATAACATGCTGGAATTAAAAGGAAAGGCGTTTCTTTACTATTGAAATTGGAGGGTAGTCTTGCGTATAAAATGTTTTATTGTCTGATGTCACCATTATTAATACTTCAGAGGTTTGTTGTCTGTTATCAGATGTGACGAGATCCAAAATCCATGTCATTGCTATGTCCGTCACCTCCTGTGTGTCAGAGACCTTCTGGCAGCAGTGACAAGATTTTAAGTTCAGTTCAGTAGTCTCGTTAATTCAAATGTTTTTTTGTGTCTTTCAGCTGTAGGCAGCGTTGCAAAGGGCCCAGCATCCAAGAAACCAAAACAGGAGAAGCAGCGCAGTCGTAAGGATAAAGCTACACAGCACACTTTTAGTCATCAGTTGTTGGCGGCCTCACTAAAGGTAAAGTGAAGCACACAATGACACACACACGCGCGCTATAAGATCTAACATGCTTTACTTTAAAAATTGTGAGCTTTATGTCTTCTTAACTCAGGCTGAAGAACTTCCACAGTCCACACTGCCGCCATGGCTCGTGTGTGTGTGTGTGGCTGTACGCTACAATCATGCGACACATATGTGTAAATTTCACTGGCAAAAAATCGGATATGTTAGACTGGGGGCCGATCGAGCTGTGCATCTCGAATGAAAATAGAATTTTGATGTTGTAATTGAACGCATTAATTTTATTTAGATGGGCCTAATAAACTGGCAACTGTATTTGTGATGCATTTTTAAAAAAAAAAAAAATCAACAGGAACAAATGTCATCTCCCTTCAGGCTCCTTCTTCAAAGTCATTCCGTTAAAGCATGTGTGTGTTTGTGTTGATGTACTTTTCAGAGCCATAGTGCGAACGTGACGTGCCTGGATTTCAGTAGTAACGGGAAGTACCTGGCATCATGCGCTGACGACCGCACCGTCCGCATCTGGAGCACCAAAGACTTCCTGGATCGGGAACACAAGTGCCTGAGGGCCAATGTGGAGCTGGATTATGCCACACTGGTCCGCTTCAGCCCAGACTCCAGGTATCCCCCTCTCTCTTACTGTACTTGTGCAGACCCTCCTTGACATAAAGCATTCTTTATCTTCCTTCAAACTTCCCTTAATCATCACAGCCACAAGCCTGATTTTAACCAACATCAGCTGTTTTAATTTGTCGTCTTGTTGGTCCTCTTGTCCTTTTTTATAAGAGATTATTTCTTACAAACTCTTGACAACTATTCTCTGAATCAGGATTTTGCGTGTCAGCCTGCAACTTTCTTAATGCAGACTGTGTTTTAATACACACCAGTAATGTATATAAAACCAGATCAGAATTCTGCGTTTGTTAAACAGAAACGGCGCTGGTTCAACTTGAGATAAGTTTTGGATACAGACGCATGATAATCCCACCACCTCCTTCACCGACTCATCTTTTTCACTGCAGGGCGTTTATCACTTGGTTGGCCAATGGAGATACCATCCGAATCTTCAAAATGATCAAAAAGGAGGATGGCACTTTGTCCTTCAAAGCTGCTTCTGAGGACTTCCCACAGAAACACAAGGCCCCCATCCTCAACATTGGCATTGCAGAGACAGGTACACACAAAATGTCTTCAAGGGATAGATCGGATTTTGGGGATTTTTTTGAAGTGTGAGGTACCATAGTGAGTATATTACCTACAGTAGATTGCGGTTGGCACACTCCCAGTTTGGAGGAACAGACCGTATCAGCAAGGAAGGAAGGAAGGAAAGGAAAGGATTGTACCGCTGTGGACGGGGCAGCAAGGTAAAGCAGTGGAAATATTCTAAATACAGCGAACACTTAAAGTGATGTTGTTTTTTACTTTAGGTGGTTAAATTGTGTTTTTCTGCTGCCCCTGTCCACAGCAGTACATTGCTTTTCTCCTCTGCTGGTACTCCTGTCTGTTTCTCCTAACTGGGAGTGTATCATAGGTAATACATTATGGTATACTGGTATATATGATACTTGTATTACGTTATGGTTCTTCTTTAGTATGCAACCATTCAGCATATATAATTTTGTTTGTCATTCATTTGATAGCTCTCAGCTCGCTTCCACACATGACTAGGCAGCCAGCTGACAACATAGATTTATTTTTAACATCAATAAACATTACACTGCATGATTTATGGTATGTTTTCCATAATATGTTTAAGTGGAAGCATGTAAATGTTAAACAAGACGCTCCAGAATGTACAAGTCACTAATTCCCCCTTGACTTGTAAACGCACACCAGTGAGCTTGTGCGGCAACGGTTAATTAATTATACTTGTACTAAACCAGTCTAAAATACGTGTAATGCCAAGATGACCTGATTCTGTGTTTCCTCTTTGCAGGCAAGTTCATAATGAGCGCCTCCATCGACACCAGCATCCACATCTGGGACCTGAAAGGAGACGTACTGGCCTCCATCAACACCAACCAGATAACCAATTCTTATGCTGCCGTCTCCCCATGTGGCAGGTCAGTCCCACCCCGCCATCGCTGCAAATGAAAACACATCTCTACAAAGGGATACTTTCTAAGGCTCTGAGGGTTTTCCTCTCTTCAAGTATGGCGTAGAAATGTAATCCGATCTAGTAATGCCATCCGTTGGTCACTTTTACCCAACGTACTTTTGCTTCAGAAGGTACTCAAGACTTATTATCTTTCTTTACGTTTTGTTTCACTTTTAAGCTTTTTGAGTCATTGCCATCAGCAAACATGATTTTATGAACATATTCAGCCCTTCATTTGGTTTGAGAACAGTTGGGATTGATGACAGTGTTGCACAGAGCTGAATTTTGGAAAGTTGTGATGACCTCAAGCTCTGACTCCAGTTGTGATTCTCAGTCTTGAAAAAGTCATGATTTTTAGCTGTGAAAGCCTCAAAGCCCCATAGGATCTCGTGTGATTTAGCATTTACTCCCACCGGTCTGTGTTGTGTACATGAGTAAACAAAGTCAATGTCACTAAGCTGATTAGTGATTTGAGCTTCCTCCTTTTCCAAATCAGTCGTGATGCTGAACGGGAACTCTTCAATTTATTCTGCCCTCTCCATTCCTGACCTGATTATTAACTTTCTGAATGAGTTGTGTGGTTAATGCACACCAGAAGGTGTCATAACGGTGTCCGATGTGGAAGAGAGAATGTGTTCAAACCAAAATAGTAATGTGTTTTTTAAAAAAGGGGCTGCATTGATGTCAGGTATTGTTTCGGGTGCCGGTGTTGTCAGATGCCAAAATACTGCACAGCCCTTTCAAAAGCTATACGGGAAGATTGTACAACTCTTTGACGCGCCGACACAATGGTCTGAACTAATGTCGGCTTGAGCGTGGCCTTAGCATGTGTTCATCCTCTCTACCCTGTGACATCACCCTGTGGTCAAACACACTTGAAACGTTTAAACAGTAAGAGCGGTGAAAAACGTTGCGAGACGTAAATACTATAAATATATCGCTGTTATTTTTCCTTCACATGATAAAAGTCTAAAACTGAAGCACCACTTGGTTTAATAATACAATCCAAGTATCCTAATTATCTGACAAATAAGAGGGTAGTTACAGTACAGGCCACTTCTGCAGTATACTCTGTTGAGCAGCCTCATCACCAGTTAAAATGTTACTTTTCCATCAACGAATGAAAAAAAAAAAAAAGACTTGTGTGGAGATGTAATTGTGTGTGTGTCTCTGTGCTCTCAGGTTCGTAGCGTCGTGTGGCTTCACTCCTGACGTGAAGGTGTGGGAGGTTTGCTTCGGGAAGGGAGGAGAGTTCAAAGAGGTGGCGCGAGCTTTTGACCTGAAGGGCCACTCGGCAGGAGTTCACGCATTCGCCTTCTCCAATGACTCTCGCAGGTAATGAAGGCTTTTCTGATTACAATACAAAGATGGCTCACGCTGTTGTGACCTTAAAGGAATAGTTGAGCATTTTGGGGGGAAACATCTATTTGCTTTCTTTCTAGTACTCACTCATGTCTGTACACTAAATATGACATTAGAACCAGCTGACGAATAACTTAACTTATTAGTTGCTGGTACGCTGATGTCAAATAAATCCAAGAATCTCTATCCTCAGCATATCGTGTTTAACATGCAACGTGTATTCTTTCCTTTTACTTATCAGAATGGTGACCGTCTCCAAAGACGGTACGTGGAAGCTGTGGGACACAGACGTGGAGTACAAAAAGCAGCAGGACCCCTACCTCCTGAAGACAGTCCCCTGTGTGTCGTCTGAAGGCAGCCGGGTGGCCTTGTCTCCAGACGGACGGGTGGTGGCCATCAGCGACGGCTGTAACGTGGCCATGTACAGCGCCGCCACCGGCCAGCTGGAGGAGGAGCTGCACGGCGTCCACAGCGAGGAGATCAACGACCTTAGATTTGACATTAACGGGCGCTTCTTGGCGTGCAGCGGCGACAAGGCCATCCGAGTGTTTCACAACACCCCGGGCTACCGGGCGGCAATCAGAGACATGCGGGACATGCTGAAGAAGGCCCAGAACGAGGCCATGAAGCAGAGACTGCAGCAGCAGATCAGTGACGCTCAGAGCTCCCTGGACACTGTGCTGGCTGCTCCAGTCGACTAGAAGAGACCCAGGAAAGTGCTCTCTGATCGGGATTGGGTCTGACTCTGACTGCTAATCTTTTTTGCAACCTCAACTCACCCTGTGCCGCTCGATGATCTGGTCCGGGAATAATGGAATTCGCATGCTGTTTTAATAAAGATGATCTTTTTATGGAAAAAAAATCAAATGGTTGTTCAGGTCTTTTTGTCCTGTTTCATTGCCAATAAGTTTGTTCTCTGCTGTGTCTGTTTTTTTTATAGTTGCCTTCTGCAACTTTCAAGTCTGACTCCACTCAAATGTGTTTGGCCTATTGTTCATTTACTTTGATGTTTTACACTAGAAAGATGTTTTCACTTTAATCTGCTGAAAGTTTGAGAATTAAAATCTTTTTAACACTGGAGCATCACAAATCAAATTTCATTCAACTGAATCTATGACATTTAATAACCTGGGCAATAAGAACCAAACTATGAGAGTACTAGAAGAGACAAAATGTGTTTTTTATCATTTGGGTCAACTGACCCTTTAAATTAAATTAATAAAACAGACCAGCTCTGCTACCTGGAGGCTGTGATTCTTACATGAGAAGAAGAGTTTACAATCAACATTACACATCATAGTGGTTTTAACAACTGCCACTTTATGTCTACCTACTTAGGTAAAAATATATTTCCCTGAATGCATCTTTCTGTTCTGATCTGTCTATACTAACAGTAGCTGATGAGTGTATATAACTTCCTTATCTGTTGGAAAATAATAGCATTCATGACTGAAGAAACTACAAAGGCTTTATCCTTTTTTGAAATTGTTATAAAAAATCTGTATGTGCCCTTTAGGGTTCAAGTTTATTATGTATAAATAGATGTTCAATTATTTAAATCTGAATATACTTAAACAAAATTGAATCAATTATATTAAAATACCCATAAAGGAAGAGTCATGTACTGGACTTAAGTCCAATTTTGACATACTTGTAATTTACTTATTTAATATTTCGATTTTATCCTCCTTTTTACTTCTACTGCACCCTCAGATGGAAATATTCTATGTTTTACTCCACTACAGTTGTTTTTTTTTACATAAAACAATATATGTATTTGATATGATGCAGTATTATACTGCTAATATACCCAGGAGTACACATCTAAAATTGTCTCTACACTGACGAATTACAACATTTAAATTATCTTTTATGTATTTGTTTGTAATAAGAACATATGATATGTGATATTCTATAACACACTGTGAAAGGAGCCTTTTACTTTTGATACTTCAAGTGCATTACTCTATTTTGAATACTTTTATTTTGAATTCAGGACTTTTTTGCTATTGTTTTTCACACAGTAGTATTTCTACTTTATTATTATTATTATTATTATTATCACCATCACCACCATCATCATCATCATTATTATTATTTATTTTTTTAAAGATTGTACCAGTTCTCTGTAACGCTTCTGTTTTGCATTGTTCAATAAAGTTTTTGCGGGGAGTGAAAAAAAATGGGATGACCCGGAAGTGGTAGCCGCGCAGTGAGACACACGTGTTTTCCTGCTGCAGCAGCATGTACTGAGGTTGTGGCGGTGTGAGGAGATGTCTATAGAGATGGTGGAGCTCTCCGTGACAGTACCGGAGCCGGTCAAACCGGCCGGAATCCTGCAACAGAACCGGGTCTTCCTAGACTTCTTCTGGGACTTGGCCAAACCGGATCAGGAGGTCCGGCTGAAGGCGGTGGAAAACCTTATTCAGTACCTGAAAACCAACAACAAGGTGAGGCTCAGCACCGAGTAGCTGTGCGTGAACCCAGCGTGGTCCTCCTCTGAAGTTAACTAGATAGTAACAGTAGTAGTGAGGAGTACTTACAGTTGTAACGTCAGCAGTGGTACTTCTCTCCTAAAAGTAGTTATACCACAGTGTAGAAATACTCCGTTACGAGTAAGTCCTGCATTCAGACTCTGACTAGGTAAAAGCATAAAAAGTACGAGCATCACCATATACTAAAAGTACCAGGAGTAAAAGTAACTTTACTCATGCAGAATGGCTCATTTCTGAATTATATATATATTATATTATTGGATTAGAATTATTGATACACACATGTTGCAGCTGGTAAAGATGGAGCCCATTTTAATTACTTTACATACTGTTGAGTAGTTTAATGTATAATAACATGTTATCATTTCTTAGTTGGTTTATATTTTCTATTAATCTGAATCTGAGAACAGACTCATGTCATCAAGTAAATGTAGTGAAGTAAAAAGTACAATATTTGTCTCTGAGATGGGGTGGAGTAGTAAAAGTACAAGTACATCATAATTGTACTTAAGTATAGTACTTGAGTAAATGTATTTGGTTACATTCTACCACAATTCTATTACTGGTATATTATTCCGTTTTATCCCTCTCAAATACATGAGTATTTTGATGTTGTAGTTTGTCAATGTCGAGCCAATTTGAGATACTTTGTGTACTACTGGGTCGATTAGTTGTATAGTACTAGTTCATATCATATAAACACATGTTTATTTATGTAAAATGTAACCGTAGTGGAGCACCAAGTACGATATTTCACTCTGCCATGCAATTTTGTATAAATGATAAAGTAGCAGAAAATATAAATATTCGAGTAAAGTACACCGATGTCAAAACTGTACCTAAGTACACTACTTCAGTAAATGTACTTGGTTACATTCCACATCTGTTAGTAACTACAGCTGTGAAACAGAAGTAAATATATTTCCCTGAGAAATGTAATTGCAAAGGAGCATTAAATGGAAATCCTCCTGTCCAATATGTTGTTGTGTAACATAACCTGGGAGTTCTTCTATAAACTATCTGAACCCTGTTGTGTATCTGTGCGCTGCAGGCGGATGAGTTGGAATACACCTTCAAAAGGCTGGTGGATGGACTGGCTCACACTCGAGAGGCTGCGAGACCTGGATTCAGCCTGGCTCTGGGACAGGTGAGTGGAGACGACTACCGAAACCAGTTTAATTCATCTACCCCGAAATGATGTTTCAGGCTGTCTTATACTTTCAGATATCTGAAATGTATGTGTGAAATAATCTCAAATCAAAGCTCCACTTAGTGGCTTTGTCAGCGCTTTCACCCACATCTCCTGAGTCGACAGGCTAGCTGTTTCCCCCTGTTTCCTGTCTTTGTGCTAAGCTAAGCTAACCAGGATGGCTGTAGCTTCATATTTACTGTGCAGACACGAGAGGAATCAATTCTCTCATCTAACTCTCGACAAGAATGTAAATATGCGTTTTCCCCAAAATATAGAACCATTCCTGCTAATAAAAACAAAATCTCACCATTAATATAAGTCACTCTGACTTTGTGATTAGTTAAGACTTAATCAGTTACAATTGATGTTAATTCCCAGTTACTTCATACATTAAAAGTATGAAATGTACCTTTTCTGAAATAAAATGTCTAAAAACGACTAGACCTATATGTGTACATACTTTATCCCAATTGTTTCCAGCAATTTTCAAACCTAGAGAAAAGCGTTATTTTATTCAAGGTACCGGCCCGTTTCATCTGGTCCAGTTTTAAGCCACACTTTTACGATACGCTTTTTAGATCTTGGTTGTTTGGAACCATATATTTTAACCGGATGAAGAAATTCAGTTATTGAACGTCTGGATGTTAAGTTGTCGGAGAAATAAGCTGAGCAAACATTTAGTAGGAAGTGTGACCATATGAGCCCATATTTGATTATCAGATTTCCTGCCTCAAAAATCCAGCATCGCTCTGCTTTCTGACTGGTATGAACTATGACTTGCAGCGTCTAAAAAACATAATTTTCTAGCCAAAACTAAAGTTCTTTACACCTTATTAAGATACGGCACATTTTTTGTCGTAAGATTGATCACACGCACTGGATGGTGTTTTTTAATACTATTATGACGTGAAATGAATGCGAGGCTTTGTATTGGATTCCGAGCTGCAAACCACAAGTGATGCGTCTTGGCTGAAGCAGTGACCGCTCCACCATGAGTGTAATGAAGTAATGGAACATTTATTGGCGTAGCGTGACATGAGTTTTTGTTTTTCAGGTCTTGACTGCATTTGAAGACGTCTCTTTGCAGAGTGTACTCGACAAAATCAAAGTAAAGCACAATTTGCAGACGGTGAAAAAGGTGAGTTCTTTAATGTTTACTTCTGTGGGCTCCAAAAGCTTCATGAATGGGCCCTTGATGTTGAGGTCTTCGCTTTTTGTTTTTTCAGAAACTTTTCAGAAATGCCATGTTTGGAAACTTGTTTGGCGTCCTCGCCCTTCATCAGTCCAGCCGCATCTCTAAAGTAAGTAGCCTTTTTTTTTTCTTTTTTTTTTTTTCCCAAAGGATAGGTTCAGATTGTTTTGTTTGCAGGATGAAAAGGGAGAGATCGTGTGTGAACCAAAACCTACATGTTTTGTGGAGCAATTACTCTGGAGCTGCGGACTCTAATGCGTGTGACGGTTGTTGCTGTCTCTAAACTCTTGTCTTGTGCTTCTGCAGGAGCCGCAGGTGGTGTTGGGATGTGTGCAGCTCCTGCAGAGCCTCACCCAACACAGACAACACCTGAAGGACCTGCCCACTAAGACCATGACGGACATCCTCAATGAGGTGACAGCTGCTGCTCAGTCGCACCTGTAATGATGCAGGGTTTTGATTTGATCTTGTCCTTAGTCCCTACAAGGACTTTTTAACTGGGTTATGGAACTCAGTTTAATACTGATGCCTCTATTTGACCTACTTAATTTCTCTTCTTGTGGTGTGGTTCTTCATTTCTGCAAACTATAGGAACACATCCGTCCATTCTTTTCTAAAAAAAACTAATATGTATATCCGGTCCGTCAGATCCCAGAGGAGGTGTTTGAGGAGGTTCTGCTGAGCGCCCTGCAAACTGACCTGGCATCAGCCTTCAGGACTCCGGAGCAAATGCAGCTGCTGCTGGTAGCGCTGCAGCGCTTTCCACAAACACTCAAACCCAAGAAACTCAAGAAGCTGCTGGGCTCCTCGACCATCATCAACGCTGACAACATCCCCAAGTAATAACACCGTGATTGTTTTTTTTTTTTTTATCACTTTAATGCTGTGTTCACACCAAAACGTAAATCCCCTTTTTTTTGTCTTAAGTTACTCGAGTGAGCTCCATGTAGATGCATACACCAACGTCTCTTTCCTAATGCTAGCATTATAGCTGCTCCATTAACACTCAGAATAACTTATTCTAGGCATAAATTTGGCAGTACAGTAATTTTTTATACAAATACATTTATACTATTGCCTTCCTGTCTCTATACAAATATGAGGTACTATTGTAGAGCAAGTTGAAAAAGTTGAAGTCTAAAAATGTTAACCTGCACGTTTATCCGCGTCATTGACGTCGTATGTAATCGCACCATGTTAAACAATACCATGTTGTCTGGCAGGTTGACGGAGGTGTTGAAGATGGCGGCCCGCTCGGTGAAGAAGGAGTGTGTCCTCCCACCGGTGGTCCTGGACCTCATGAAGCTCTCTCTGAAGGAAGACAGCTTCCAGCTCTTCTGGAATAAAGCCATCATCAACGGCATGTTAAAGGAGCAGCCGGGGCCAGCTCAGTGAGTGCAACAAGAGACCAAGAGACATTGATCCTAACGTCCAGAACTGAGGGCATTTCTCAACTACAGAGAAAATCTGCTGCCTGTGTTTCCGTTAGCATGTCCGTATGTTATATGTCTTCAGTGTCCGGTCCTAGGCCCACTTCAGGATTACTTTCGTCTAACGTGTTGCCTTGTTGTCCTTGTCCTGTTTGTGTCCAGTTACCTGAGCTTCCGTCTGCTGGGCAGCGCCCTGCCTCTTCTGTCCACCGCCCAGCTGAAGGAAGTGTTGTCTGGAGAGGTGATGATCCACTACGGGGAGCACGTGGTGTCTGCTCAGGTCAGTGGGCTCGGGGACAGGGACGGTGTCAGACAGTTTTAAGTTGAGGGGAACGTCCAACCAATTGTGTTTTGTGATGGGGTCCATGTCAAATCCTAACAAAATGCATCTTACCGTACTTAATGATATTGTCCTCAGTGGCAGACAGAACCAGACATTTATTGAGCTTTATTTTTAAATTCCCCCAGCTAGTGCAAACTTGTTTTGGCAAATTCAGTAATAATATCTGTTTTCAAAGCAGTAATCCTCCCAGTACTGCTGGAACAATGTCAAGGGACTGAATGAAACTCGACACTTCCTCCCAGTATTTTGACGTTAAACGTAGTTGTAATAACCGCAATATTGCAATACTTATTGACAAGTTAACCGCAGTGGGTGGCAAGCAACCATCACAACCACTATGTTCATGTCATCTTTGTCATTTAAAAGGCAACAATATACCTAACAATGAATCTTATTCATATTGCATTAAAATCAGGATAAATAAGGTGATCCCGCAGAGGAAATTCCTTCACCATGACAACCCTAATCAAAAGTCTTGCAACCTTCCCTTCACAGGATGTCCTTTAATGTTAAAATAGTTTCGTCGATCGTCGCTTAATATTGAAAGGAGTACTTCAAAGAATTTATTATTATTATACTAACTAAATGGATGAACCCATTATTTTTGTTGAAAAGAGAAACTCAGAGCAGCAGGTGGTGAATATGACACAAATTCAACCATAAAGTATTAAATGATGACTAATATGAATCTCGTCCATCATTTTTCTCTCCCAGAAACCGGACCGCTTCAAGCTGGCCCCGGAGATGGACACCTACGTGTCGGACTTCTTGGAGGGCTGTCAGGACGCCGACAAACAGCTGGCAGTGATGGTGGCCTTCTCCTCGCTGGCCAACCAGGGCTACCCGGTGGTGCCGTCGGTGTGGAGGGTGGTGCAGCACCTTCAGCCTGCGGCTCTGCAGCAGTACGTGGAGTGGCTGAAGAACATGTTCCTGCAGCCTCAGCTGGACAAGCTGCTGGAGTTCAACACTCGCAAGCAGAAGGACAAACCGGAAGGAAAGGAACAGTGAGTGTATTCGGCTGTTGTGTTGTTTAGCAGCGTGTTCATCTGTCTGGGTGGAAACTGGGTGTAACTGTTGCTTTTCCTTCCTTCAGGAGGGAGAACTCCATAGTCCGCCTAAGGAGGTGGATTGTTTCGCGGCTCTCCGCGATCATTGACAACAACCAAGTGAAGAAGGAGGAGGCTCTCATCATGGGTGTGGCCAGGTAAGACCCGTCACTATTTGAGCAAAGTCACGGTCTCGGTGTTGGACGAAGAGAAGGCCATCAGCTGGTGTTATTTCTTTTCCAGGTTTGTCTTTTTCCACGCGTTCTTCAGTGCCGAGAAGGCCTCGCCCAGCATCCAAGAGACGATGGAGACGCTGTCTGTCCCACTGGATGATAAAACCAAAGGAGTGCTCATCAATTCTTTCTTTGGGTGAGATATGAAATACTCTACTCTGTTCCTGGACACGCACAACTCTGTCTGGTTGTTTGGCCCATACCAAGGTTTGATTGACAGCTTTCACACCAGCCCAAGCAATCTTGACTAAATGGACAGATGCACTAGATATCGTTTTAACCAAACAGTTAAGGTGTGAAAAGCACCAACATTAATAAGTCACTGATTCCCATTTTTCTGTCTGTAAACGGTGTCGTTCACGTCTTCACTTGCAAACCACAAAAGTAATAAAAATCTGACATCATGCATCAGGTAACCTGCCAGCCAGAGTGGAACCCTGTTTTGACCAAAGACCAAAAGTCTGTCCGTGTGACTTGTGGTGTCACTGCTGCCTCTCTGACTTTCTGTCTGTCCGCCCTCCTCCAGACTCCTCCTGTCCATGCACCACCTGCCTCTGGCCGAGGACCCAGCTGAGGACCCGGCCGAAGGCGCGGCAGTCAACCAAAAGCGCGTGGTGGGCGTCACAGCCGACGGCACCATGTGGATCTACCACCTGGTCCAGTACACTCAACTGCTGCTTAGCAAGCCGAAATCCGTCAGCCAGCCCCTCAGCCCTGAGCAGAGAAAGGCCTGGGACAGGTAGGACAACAACAACAACAACAACAACAACAACAGTTTAATTCTCCCAGAATATCACCACCCTCATGAATGTAGTCACACAGCTTTAAGGATAATTGAGTTTATTCCAACTTGGTTTTTATTTTTCCTACTTTGGGCCATCATTTCTATAGAACAACAACACAGAACTCATTAAAGTAAGTTCTTTCCAGTGCTACTTTAGAGAGTAACATGTTTGATAGCTCTGGCTCTACCCGTGTGTTCTTGCAGCATGCTGGAGTCGGTGGCAAACCTGAAGAAAAAGGCAAAGAAAGGCCCGACAGCAGGGAACGGCGCGTTCCAGCAGCTCTTCCTGTTGGTCGGCATGCACCTCTTCAAGGTACGGCATAGTACCACAGCCATGACGACAGCAGTACTGTTGCTATTGCAGCCTTAATGATGTACTCTTGGTAATTGCCGAGCAACAAAACACTGTTCGCTGACGCACAAACTTTCTCCTCGAAGGCCCCAGAAGAGCTGCTGGACATCATGAGGGACCTGCAGAGCTGCGTGGACAAGGCTCAGGAGAAGAAGGCCAAGAAGAAGAAACAAGGTGAGGCCTCATGCGCGATGGCGACGCAGCAGCTGCCTTTCACATTTTAATGGACAGGATTTCTTATTAACATGCTTATCTAACAAGCATGGCATCTCCTCCAACTGAGATGCTAGTCTTTGCTTCTGCTTAGATTTTAAAACAGCTTTAGGTTGCATGGTATAATTTCAATTTTGGCTCGGTTTTTACTGTTTTGATCCGCTCTCGCATATGTTTTGTGATGATAAAAATCTTAATGAGTTACTATGTACTTAGTAACATTCCACCACTAGTTTATAGCTTGTTGGAAAAATTACAAATACTGCTTTTGAAGTGTACGAATGTGCGTTTGCTTTTTCCTTTGGTGCAGCCACAGAGCAGGAGGAGGAGCCCGAGTGGGTGGAGGTGATGGTGGACATCCTGTTGTCCCTGCTGTCTCAGCCGAGCCGACATATCAGACAGGTCTGCAAAACGGTCTTCTCCTCCATCTGCCCCCATGTCACTGCAGCGGCCCTCACCGCCATCCTGGAAGTAAGTAACGCATACAAGCTCAACACCCGACGTCTCCGATGTTTGTAAAAGTGTTTTTGGAAGACTGTTTTGTATGAACCCAATGTAGCATTAAGAAATCGGCCCAATCACCACGTGAAATTACTTCAATTTTTTGGGATCTTTCCGCCACATCATCTGGCCTTCAACAGGCTGTCGTCCCGCTCCGCACTGAACCGGATCACCGTCATAAAATGGACAGATGGCCAAATGTCTTGTTTGCTAACACTGGACGCTTTGTAAGTGATTGTAATGATGTGTGTTTAGGTCCTGGACCCGGAGAAGGATGACGAGGAGGATGGTGCTGTGGTCGTCACCGACGACAACAAAGCCCGGAAGAAGAACCCAAATGAGGAAGATGATGAGGAGATGGAGGTCAGTTCCTCTCTTGCTTCTTCACAATTTGTGCTGCTGTCTGTCTTGGCCAGTACTCTCTTGAAAACAGGGTTATTTAATCTTAAAGGGACATATCCTGTTTAAACCAATATTACATAAAGTTAAAAGTTGTCATCTTGTCAATAACATATATATCTTACAGTCTCATGTCTTATGATTGATTTTTTTTATTTACTCAATCCACTTAATAAATGCATCTTTACTGTTACACTTAGATTTTTTTTAAACTAATTTAGAAAATACATTTGCGATCCTAAAATGTGTTGTTATGGCTCTGATAGGAGGACAAGTCTGACGGATCAGATGATGACTCTGATGGAGATGACGATGATGACGCAATGGAAGAGGATGAGGAAGAAGAAGAGGAGGAGGAGGAGGAAGAGGAGGTGGTGGGCGATGTGGACCAAAGTTTCCGCTTGGAGCTGATGAAGGTCTTGCAGCAGCAGAATGCTCTGGTGGGTTTTCAGCCGAGGTCTCTATGTGGTTTCTGTAATATGCTACATATTTAGGCTGCGTAGCTCAGCTCAGTTATACTCCAGTGATGTGTGTCTGGCACGGTTTTCCCTTTTTAGTTTTTAAGTCTTCGGCCCAAATATTTTTCTTATTTCAGGGCAGCATGTCATCAATTGAACTGAGTACCATTTACTGCAGCTGCTTATATATATTTAATTGTTTGATATTGTAACACTGCTAGATAAAATTAGTCGGAACAGCGCGTGTGTCCGATCCCAGTTTACGTCGTGTTCAAGTCCTCTGTTGTGTCGTATATTCAGGCCACAGAGGAGGACGGCAGCAGTGACGAAGACCTGGATGATGACGCCATGATGGAGCTGGATAAGGGCCTGTCGGCGCTGTTCTCAGAGCAGAAGAAAAAGAGCCAGGCCAAGAAGGATCAGAAGACGAAAATACAGAAAGAGAAGACGCTCGTCCGAGACTTTAAGATCAAGGTAACTCATCCAGGACTTGTTTTCTGGTCTCACCCAGAGTCAGATGGTCAGACTGATATGTTTCATCTCTTGATATCTCCAGGACATGTTTAGCTTAGCTCAGCACAAACTGCTGGCCTAGCTCCATCAAAAGTGGAAAGAAATACACATTCCATAAGCCCCAAAGCTGTATCTCCCTCACCCGTTTGGCTTGTTGTAGGTTTTGGACCTGGTTGAAGTGTTCGTGGCCCGGCAGGCTGGCAGTCCGCTTGTTCTGGGTTTGGTGGAGCCTCTGCTCACCATCATCGACAGAGGAATGGGCTCCGACAGCGACCTGCAGGAGCAGGACTTCCTCCGCCGAGCTGCAGATATCTTCAGGTAACGCACGCCGGCTGTGATTCACAGCATCTGTGTCAGTCACTCATTTGTTTCCCCCATTTATTGTTTCTTTTTGTTTTATTCTTTGCAAAATCTGCACTTCAGCCTCAGAGTTGAAATTCTCAGATATTGGGATTCTGAGGTGGTGACAATACCTCCCACTTGGAGATATCAACAACTGGCAACATGGCCTAAAAGCCTCTTTCGCTGGCAGTTGCACCTAAATAAAATTAATGTGAATTCTTATTATTATTTATTTTTTCAGGAACCAGCTATGTCGGTCCAAGGTTTACTGCAGGACCGCCAGTGACCGCCAGGGGGAGCTCCATGACCTGCTGGACAAACTGATGACTAAAACCCAGACGCTGTCTGACTCCTCAGTCTGCCTCTACTACTTCAGGTACAACTTACTGTTTCTATGACGGAGCTGAATAGTAAATGAGGCTAAACTCTCTCACACACCATGATATTTGTGACCAAAGAGTTTTTGTTGATCCCATGTGGGGAAATGGGTAATTGATACAACAACAAAAAAAAAATGTATTTGTATATTTATATTCAAACAGCAAATGGAGGGTATGACATGACAATTTCAGGACTAGAACATATTAATTGGGAATATAAATAATGAAAGATGTGGAATATGAGTGTGTTCTTAAATGTGTGAGGAGATAATGTATTAAAAACACCCTACTCGTGTAGGGTGAAATACACGTAGCGAGAGAAATCTTAATATTGGCAGCAATAAAATACGCCACCCTCTTCACAAAAATGATGGATGACGTACACAGTTGAAACTTGGTCTCAGTAATAGAATTGACTCTGTAAAAATGAACATTCTTACACGATATCTCTTCCTATTTCCAGCACCTCCCAATTTTCCACATCTTTTTTAGGAAAAATTGATTTCCAAGCAAGGCGTCTAGATGAATAAATGCTTGGCATTTTAATAAATGTTTGTAAAAAAAAATGGCACTCACAAGGCGCTAGCTGCTTCCTGAACCCCTATAAGATAAGGAAGTGGATACATATAGTAAATTACATTTATGTTATGGAAAGGATTACCTTCTCCCTTCGTCTTCAGAAAAGTTAGAGTTCCTTTAATATAGTGGGTGACATATGTGAAACTCTTACAGACATATTTTGTGGCGATATTGAATGAATGACCCTGTAATGTCGCTTTCTACTACATTCTCTCTCAAGTCTCCCTGACAGATTTTTCAGTGTTTATGTGAACACATTCTACCATCACGCAAAATGTACAAAGTTACCCAATTTTTAAAAGTTGTGGATGGCAGAAGAAAGAACTTTGGACTGTTGTATGTTTTGTAGTCTGTCCCAAATTAAAGGATAAACAAAAACACCCTACACATGCTTGGCTAAACAATCTCAACTTAAGATCCACTGACTGGCCTTTTCTGATCACGCGTCAGCCTGGATGAACCATCTTAGAGTGTTTTGTTCTTTATGTGCAAAACAAAGATGCAAGAGTCCGTTTCCAAGGGGTCAAGACTGAGATCTCCAGGCTGTACACCTCATTTGTGCCTCAGGTGATCTGTGTGTTACTGATGTTGCTCTGTCCTCACAGTGCATCTCTGTACGTGGTGAAAGTGCTGCGAGGAGCTCCACCCGCTGAAGCCAAAGAGGGGAAGACCGCCGGCGGGGCTGCAGCAAGTGACGTATGTTTACACACACACTGATTAATTAGTTTAGTTCATTCGTTCACCGCTGGCTTCCACTCGTCTGAACCCACTCGCTGTGGGGTGCTGCGGTGTTTAGATCACTAGTGTTGTGGCTGAATTTCTTCCGTTTACTGCGTATTCTGCTCGTTGAAGGCTAACTTCCTTAAAGCCTAATTCTGTATAAACTTCACAACTATTTCCTATCTGACTGCTAGTGAGGCGCCACAGGAACTCACTTACGCGACCTCAGTAATTGACCACCCACAGAATACCAGAGAGATTGGATCAAAGTTCAATTCACGTAGATTTATTTGCAATGCGCAGATTACAAATAAACCGAGTTGCTGTCCGGAAGTACAACCCACGAACGTTCAGATTGACATAGTTTTTATAATGACACATTCTGATTCAGGTTCAGCCCCCGGTCCCATCCCTTAACCCCGCCCCCTGCGACCATTTTTACCTCGTATCAGGTGACCTAATGTCTCACGCACGCCATTTTAACCAGTTGACGCCGTCTCAATACCGAAACTGATTATTTCACTGTCTGCCTCGTGTTTATTTTCCCTCGTCATAACCTTCAACCGCTACTAGTCATAATATCTAGTCCTTCCCTACTAGTCATAATATCTAGTCCTTCCCTAGCCCTTTGGGTCTGAATCGCTTAAACACCGGCTGGGGGCCAAGGCGCCATCTCTACCGGCCCACGCCAGAATGTGCCAACGTGGCTTTATCTCCTGCTGAGCCTCGTATCAGAGAGCCGTTTGCAGGCTTCTCTTACACGCAGTTCCCTGTGTCTCAACTGTGCCCTCCCTTACTAAGCTTATCTCCTCAGACTAGTTAAACACTGTTCTCTATGTGGGTCGCTTACAGATCTGGTTCATGTATGAAACTTATAATATTATGTCAGCGATTAACAGATACATAAAACTGTGAATATTGTGCTCTTGATAACCCTAATATATGTGTTCATGTGGCTTCGTAGTTTTCCTAAGCGTGAGACATTTATTAAGCTTAAACATAAAATATTTTTCCTTCAACACTAGATCGTAGTTTTAAATGTTATCGTTGCATTTACATCCGTTATTATGTCCAGCTTTGCAACAGGAAAATTCCAAGTAATTTACTGGGTCAGGAAGTGGGTCAGTCCTGGATAACTTGTCCCCCTTTTACCCAGAGTGTCTTCCTCACAAAGATTTCCTGTTTGCTTTGTTTAGTAGTAGATCATATTTACTCATTTTGTTAAGTTCCAGCTTCTTAAATGTGAGCATTTGCTGGTTTTCTAAGTTGTCTAAGTGACGGTAAACTGAACATCTTTGGATTTAGGGCTGTTGATTGAACAAAATGAGACATTTGAAGACGTCGCCTTGGAAATAATGATGGGCATTTTATAGACCAAATCACAAAATAATCCACCGATTCATGCAAATAATTATTACCTGCAGCCCAAACCTGTCAAAAAGAGATCCCAAAAGTCCCCTCTGTTCAGATATCTCACACACATCTTCACAGTTGCAGAAGCATTTTGCAATCAGATGTTTGTTTAGGGGGTGTTTGGTTATGAGTTAGAGTTTTTGACAGATTCAAATATTGACCACCAAGATTATTACAATTCCTCCTGATGAATGTTTGCACCTTATTTTATTTTATTTTATTTTATTTAAGTTAGTTGTATCAACCTCATGGTGGCGCTAGAGGAAAACATAGGGTTTCACCAAAGTCGGTCGATATCATAGTTTAGGGAATATGAATGTTTGTAAAAAAAAATGTCATGACAATCAGTCAAATAGTTGTTGAGATATTTCTGTTAATTTAACATGACATTAGAATAAAAGAACACGTTTTACTTGCTTACATTCACCTGTCAGAAAGAAAGTCTGACTCCCGATGTGTTGTTTTCTCTTTCATGACGTTTGTGTTTGTGTGCAGTTGAGTTTCATGGGCAACGTGGATGTGGATCGGGTCTCCGCCATCTTCAGGGAAGCCCTGAGCTCCTTCATGGACCGGAGGAAGAGCCCTCTGACCACTCAGATGTTCACAGACTTGTTCTCCAGGTTCCCTGTGAGTACAGCCACGCATCTCAGAAGTTAGTTCACGTCTAGCAAGCGGTAACTAACGCAGCTTGTGTGTTTATATTTGACAGGTTTTGTGTGTGAAGCTGTTGGATGCAATTGTGCAGCAAATCACATCTGCAGTCCGAGTCCACCAAAAGGTATAGGAGACCCCCCTCCTTCTATTTATTACCAGCTCGTTGAACTGTTTAATTTGTACGTTCCTGTTGATGGACATTGTGTGTGTGTGTGTGTGTGTGTGTGTTTAGGGCCAAGCCTGTGTGTTGGTGTTGCGGGCGATGCAGAGCAGGGAGGTTCAGCAGCTGCTGAGCGGCGCTCCGTGGACGGAGCTCTGCGTGACGGTGTCGGGTCAGCTGGTGGCGGTAGGTCAACACAGCTTTACATCACAGTCCTGGGACACATCGCGGGGTTCACGCTCAGCATGCGCTGCGTCCGTGGTCACTGGGATGCGTCGGTTTATTTAGCATAGATGCTTTCTTTCCCTCTTGTTGCTTGATTGTCCTTTTCTGTCAGTTTTTGTTTGAATTACTGTTGTGGTTGTTTTGTTTGTCTCTATGCTTATAGAATATGATGCATTGCTATTGATTTAAACGGTAAATAAATGAGTTAAAATTAGCACAACCCTAAACATCTATAGCAGTGACATGTAACGTACACATTAATGCAGCGGTGATATTTATCTAGAAACATTTTACTGCTCAATGAGGGCTTTTACTTTAAGTGCATTTTGCTGATAATACGTACATACTTTTACTTAAGTAAGGCTTTGAATGCAGAACTTCTACTTGTAGTGGAGTATTGTCACAGTGTAGTATTTGTACTTTGTCCCCCTCGTATACTTAAATCTTATGGATCCCTTCCTGAAATATTCCAGCCAATCAAATGGATATTTTCAGAATTAAAGAATCTGAATACTTCTTCCACCACTGACTACACGGCACTAAAAGAACCTGAACAAAGTATTGATGGATTTGTGTTACGTGGGCAGCAGCACAGCTATCTGCATCTGACGCATAACTATATAATGTGACAAACTTGTTAGCAAACAGTTTCCACAGCCAGACGAGGAACAACATTAGCATTGATGCAGTGTATACGTGACTTCGAGCCGTAGCTAATTTACAGTCCTTCTCCCCGCTCAGGCTTTTAAGAGATAAAACGCATTATAAAACACTCTAATTCCCAGTCAAATAAATGAATAAAACAAATACACCCAGGAAGTGAGGAAATGTGATTAGTATTTCTGGTAATGTCTGAATTTTACAGGAGGTTACAGCCAACCTCACAACAGCTTGACCAAAGTGTTTTTCTTCGTCCGGCTGTAGTGGAAACACTGTAAAACTCGTTATGAACATGAACAAAAGGCTTTAAGATTATGCGAGTTATTTAAAAATAGCAAAAAATGAATAATTGATAAACCAACTGCTAAACATTTCTTTATACAGTTTGGTAGTTTTAATCCACAGCAAAGCATCATATACTATAAGATCATCATTTGTTTGCAGCTGATTAAAAGTCATTTTCCTATGCGTGGTATAACATGAGGCTATAACTACCACCATCAATTCTTCACTATAAGTGGAGACGTTTACACAAAAACATCCTTTAGGGTTAGTTTTTATTATTGTTGCATCGTGCTGTGATAAACTATGATTAGAGCTGCACTCGCTGACCTCTGGTGTCCACAGAACAGCTGAGGTGTAAACAAGTGCATAATTTCATGCTTCTGCAATTCTTCATCAAAGCGCCTCACCTCTGTGTTGACCCGTCTGTTTCCTGTGAGACAAAAACAGATCGCCCAAACTACATAACTGACCCATATGATTGTTTTTAGTTTTGTTAAAACTCCAAGTGACAAAAATGTGTTGCTAATAAGTTGTAACACCAGTCCTCGTTTTCTGAGCTTCTCTACTTTCATTGAGCTTTGTTTAACATGTAATACATTTACATTCATCATTCAACATTTAAAATAAATGTTGTCTTTTTTTTTTTTTTATTAAATTAAACTTTTACTTTTAGATTTAACATCACTTTGGAGTTATTGGAAAGGTTTGGATCACACGAGTGGGAACCCGTGCAGCTCCCGCTGTAGTCTAATTCTACAAATAGTATAATACTAATAATATTAATGTGGCCTGATCTTTATGTGCAACAGTGCAGAAATACCGGGTATAAGCCCAATGAATAGATATGCCAAATAATAAACAAACTGAATAATTGTCACTGTAACTTGGACAAGTACATTATAGTGTTTATAAAATATTTATTTAATGTTTGCTGTTTGTTAAATAGGAGGTCTTAAAAAATAAAGTGTCCACAAAATTTTTCCATCTAGTTTTAGAAAAACTGTTTTTTGGTAACATTTGCTGACAAGAAAATGTCCCTTTCAACACTTCCCATCTCATCAGTATCGTGGTGGCCTTGGGGTCTAAAATGCTCACAAACTGTATCATATCCATCAAATAAGAGGTGGATGGCAATTTCTTGATCAGCTGGTCATGAGGCCAATATGGACAACCGCCTAACCCCAGTGTCTCTTTTCCTCTCAGAGTCTTCGGCTGGTCGGTCCAACTGAGAGCAAGTTGGTGAAGGAGAAGGTGGTGAAAACCCTGGAGCTCTGTCAGTTCCTGGTCAAGCACGTTCACCAGCAGGTGGGTGTGGCGTGCGAGTGACCTCGTGAGCGAGGGAAGCTTTGATGTGGTTCCTAAGTCTCTGCTTCGGCTGCCTGCTCTTTGTAGAAGCTGTCTGTGGACCTGGATCCCCTTCAGAAGGTCCTGCAGTCCCTGACCAGCAGCATCGCTTTCAAGAAGACCGGCAAGCTGGAGGACAACTACTGGGCCGTGGTGAAACACTTTGGGGTCATGTGAGTTATTATTGCGGTGTGAGCTCGAGAGGTGACTCTCGCGTGCACGTGTGCGTTTACGTGCACAGAAGAAACCGGGTCAGCGGGAGAAATGAGTTTACACAGGGAATGGTCAGGTTTCTGTAAGATCCTCAGATACATGGCCTGACCTGCCAGACGGTTTGTTACAAAGCAGGCGCTTTCAAAAAAAATACCTGGCAGCTGATTGGATAAACCATCTGTCAATCAAGCAACAGAAGCCCGTTTCCATCGAGAAAAGCCTTCGTCATATGCCGTTATAGAAATACTCTCCCATTCTGATGAAACTGATGCTTTTACAGCATCTACCCTAACCTCATCAGGAGCCGCCGTTGTTGTCTTGAACGAACAGTTGCCTCTTCGTGTCGCGTCACACACATAAGCCACGCCCATAGCTGCCTGTAGCTCCTCACAGGATGCTGATAGGTCCTTGCTCTGGTTAACCGCACACAAACTCATTACTTGAAGCCAGACAAGCTATTCAGATACATGCAGCAGGTCAGTGATCAGATTTCCTCCCTACCTCGTCACAAAATGTTGGGACCATAGATCACATAACTTGACATGCTTCGCTGAACGTGACTGTAACGATACGTGCGTGAGAGAACTTCAAAATCAATACCTAAGTCAATTTAAAAAGTTTGCACACTGTGACTTGTGCAGAAAATATGGCGGCACAGTTTCAGTTTGTCTTCAATTGTACTGCAATACATAATTCTATTTCCTGTTTGTTGTTGTGTAGTGTGTTGGTACATTTGGACTGACGGTGCAGTTACAGGACCGCTTCTGTAATGAGGGCACAGTTTTCTGTGTTTTACTGCAGGCAATTGTCAGTTTCAGTTTTTGAGACCTGTAAATTTAATTATTTTGAATTCAAGGACGGATCTCTGTTGTAATGTACATGCATACATGTAAAAAGCTGTTTAGGAACCCTGTTATGTGTATACATGGCCAGGGAATTGACGTTCTCCAGGAGAGATCTAACTGGGGAAATCAGTCTTCTCTAATCCTCTAACCCAGATTATGTAAACCAGGTTTCTCATTTACGTAAGAAATGTGAGTACTGCAGAAAGTTGATCGTAAACCTTGAAGTTACTTAAGTGCACATAAACTTACTCAATGGACCTCATGCAAAAGCATTAGTGTATTTTTATTTTGTTAAGACAAAATTCAAAACAAGTGAAAATTGATACACTAGTGTATCCTCATTGCACAGTAATTATTTTAAGTCACTATTCACTCAATTAGCTGTTGGACAAATAATATAACCAAACAATAAACACACCTCCGTACAAATTGGTAAAGTAGATGGCCTTAGTATGTGATTTGTGTCACGGAGCCATCATGTTGACCTGGCGTGTGTTCACGTTCACAGAAAACCAAAGGTTGAGAAGACGAAGCCTGACAAGGAGGCCACCCAACAGCAACTTCCCAAGAAGAAGAAAGGTTTTCTGCCAGAAACAAAGAAGCGTAAAAAGCGCATCGTGCCGATTTTAGAGCCGGCGGCGGCGGCGGCGGCGGCAGCAGACGCAGACAACTCGACCTCAAGAGGCCGACCGGGAGCAGACAAAGGACAAGCCAAAAAGAAACACGACAAGAAAACAAAACAGAAGCGACCGGCCGATGCCGCGGCGGCTTCTCAGCCCAACCCGGCCAAGAAGAGCAAGACGACGCAGTCTGAGAGCAAGACGGACAAGAAGAAGAAGAAACCCAAACAGAAGAAAGAGGGCGCGGGGCAAATGTAAAGTGGACACTGCTATTTAAATGTTTTCTTTTTAAAGAGGCCGTGTTTTCGTCTGTTAATTTTTCTACTTACTCGGCTGTCAGTTCTGTGTGTGGACAATATGTTGGTATGTTTCAATATGAGATATTGTAATACATATTGAATACTTGTGTGGGACGTGAATTTTAGATGGATTATTTTTCTAATGAGTGACAGCTGTTGATTTAGAAAAACAAATGTCTTATACAATAAATTCATTTACCTTCCTTCGATTCATCACAACTTTGTTCCAAAACCGCTCTCTCAGCTTTGTTATTCAACATTAATAAGAAAGAAACGTTGAGTAAAAAAAATCACTTCAAACTATTTTATGTTTTTGAAGGGAATATGATGGTTTTCTTATAATTGTTAAGGTTGATAAGTCAACTGTCAGCAGAATTTGAAAAACAACAAAAGAAGTCAAACTATTATATTAGATTTTATTAGATTTTGATGTTTTCTCGAAAAATTTCAGAATCAATCTCTAGGTTGCGAATACCTCCCAAATCCACAGAAAAACTTTCTCTGGTAATTTTAAAAAATTTCCTTGGATTCACTTTAAACATGATCTAAGTATTTTCTAAAACTTTCCATCTGCTACAGGGTCAAGAAAAGGTCAAGTATTCAGCTTAGCTTTTTACTAACGTAGCAAAAACCAAGGAACAAATATTCATTGTTGAATAAAAAAATCTACAAACCTGCTATACGTTTCATAGACAACGTCTTCGCGAACGGTTGCTTAATTCCACGTCCAGCAGTTCCAGAGCAACATGATTATTCATGAGGAGTTGTCTTTGTGTCTACCTGATGAATGCAAGTCCAATATTAAACATTCTTTTTGCTCTCCAAAACTCCTGAGGGAATTTTTTCTCTCTTTAGCTGTTAAATGCTCCAATTCACCAGCTCGTCTCTGATTGTGTGTCTCTGCTGTTTGCTGCTGAGCAGGTAGTACACACACACACACACCACACACCACACACACACACACACACACACACACACACACACACACACACACACTCTCACTCTACTGGAACGGTAAAGTTGTTGGCTGCACAGATAAACGATGAGCAGAAACTCCCCACTAAGCTCTGTAAAGCCGAGCTGCCGATTCAGCTGATCATTCTCTGTAGTTCCGTATCTGTATGAATACCACGAGATAAAAAGGATGAACCTCATTGTACTTGTCTTCTTATTACCAGAAAGTATTATACATAGACCAAAACCAACTATCCGCTGTGACTTCCCAACTGTTATTGGCACTCAGAATATAGTCCGACCTTTCCTTTAAGTGAGACTCTTTTCTTTTGTTTACTACTTTTTTTTTTAATTAGTGTGACCCAAAACTGTAATTTGTCACTGACAAAAAAAACAGGTTTTCTAAGCCTGCCAAGCTTATTCTTTGTTACGACTGAACCTAAAAACCATTACTGAAAGAAATGGGAGGTTGGTGTCCAAATTCTTTTTTCTTTTTTTTTTGTCACAGGTGTGCACTGACAGAAATGTAACCCCATTACATTACGTTCTTATTAGAACATCACTGGCCTCTGCACACGATTTGATGTTGCAAGCCTTTGTGCTATAAACTAAGGTGAGCAATCACACATAACCCTAATTCAGCTGTCAGAGAAATGATGCAGTGTACCACAAATGGATTACTATATGGGACATAAAGCCATGCTGCCATAAATCCACAGGAGTGCCAGGTAGGTGGCAGCCCCATCCATCAGTTTATCTCATCTTTAAGCCTCTCTCCACTTCAGGAACCTTCAGTGGTGGATCTCAAAAGAAGCCATTTTATATGCAGCATGTTGTCTGGTGCTGTATTCACAGTAGTACATATACATGAATGGTGGTGTAACTGTCATGTGTCAGAACATGATAGTTTGATACTGTAAGAAAACCAAACGAGTGTCTCTAGTCAAAACATTTTGAATCTTAAAGCTACCCTCGATATTTTTTGTTATACGTTTATATAACGTATATCTGATATTAATCAGCTCATATTACTACTTGTATCTGAAAGGGGGTCTCTCCTGACAAACCCAGAGAGAATTATCACCCAAGTTTGCAGATTCACTCATCGCTGCAGAGCATTTTGGCTTCATTCAGCTCTTTGTTTTGTTTTTTTAGACCCACTTTTGTCCCACTTTTTGTCTCACTGCACTCCTCAACTTCATTTCCAGCAACAGCAGGTAGGTGTTATGAGCGAAAAGACACCAAACAGCAGACAGACACAGTTAGCTGTGAACATTGTGGAACATTAAGAATCTAAAGTTGGTGGAGACCAAAAACAAAAGAGTGAGAAAGATGGTAATTATTAGACTTATTCATGAGTGACCATAAACACCAAATTAAGACAGATATTACAGATATAAATGAGCTTTGCACAATTTTCTTTCTAGCATTTTTTTACACGAAAAAGCCCAGTTTTAACCGAAGCTTTTTCAATAGATTGTCAGTATACATATTAAAAGTCATCTTTTTATCAAGCCATAGGTATTTGTAGGAAGTGACTCATTTTATACATGTACTGTACCTTCTAATGTCAGTAATGATTCAAGTATATGTCAAGTTCATGACAGTAGAATGAAGGCAGAAAAGCTGTCTATGTATGGGATGGAAGAAGTCAGGAAGCTTTAAAGTTAAGATTACTATACGGAAAACCGATACAAGCTTTAAACGGGGCACATCTTTTAATCCATCTCTGGACTACAGAGCAGTAGTGGAAGTACTTCTCTAAGATCCTGGCACTGTCCTCTCACAGCCACAGCTTGAACCTGCGGTACAAACAGACACTGGTGGTGACAAATCATCCACCTCGAACCCTGACAGCATGGGTGACAATAGGAGCAGCGGTGTCCTCTCTTCCTGACAGTGAACTGTCATTTGTCATCGCTGTGAGTTGAGATATAGAGCGCAGAACCAATCTGCTAATGCAGCTCAGAGGAATAATCGTAGTGGGCTGTAAAGTCGAGGACAAAGTCTCATCAATATGAGTAAGCTGTAACTGAATGCAAGCCTGACTCACCCTCCTCGCCTTGTGAAATATTTTGTATTCACCCATGTTGTTTTTGTTAAAGTGTGGGCCTTTGGAGTCTGATGCTCCAAAGTATGCAGGTTGGCAGGCTGCTGGCAGGGTGTTAGTTCTATATTGAGTGCAACCGGAAACTCATTAATTAGTGCATCTCAGTACTTTTCTTGCCAGACCTTTGTAGGAACAACCTGAGTTGAGTTGTACCGTTATTGGAGGAGGCCCAAATCTACAAGCCTCACACAGTCTCTTGTTCAACACCTGCAGTGCAGACATCTGCCTGTTCCTGTAACAATGTAGAGGACCATATCTGTTTCGTTTCACTGTCTACAAAACTCATACTGGATATTTTATAGTATTTTATAGTATTATACTATATAGTATAGTACCAAATGAAGCAAGAACAAGTTTTATTGTGAACCACACCAAGGATTGATAACTCAAACAAATTCCCAGTGTCTGCAAGTTGATCTTCATGCTTCCCAGAAATAAAAGAAAATCAATAGTTCTCTGGAGGACTTAAAAAAACCCACACACATTCAAAGGAAAGCGAAGGGAAAAAAAAGTGAATACTCTGTGTGTTCAATCGGTTTGATAAAAAAATTATTAAAGATCTGAGAAACTCCAAACCATGTCTCCAAAACCAAGTTGTATCCAATAAATTCAACACCAACCCTTACCAATAGTGGGACTGAAAATGTAAACTTTGTCCTGGGGGTGGCACTAGGGGAAAGACCTAGTGTGCCAATAATTAAAAGTTAAGGTTAGTAAGTAAAGCTTTATTTATATAGCACTTTTTAAAACCAGGACTTTGTTCACTTGGGATTGCAAATGCTCACACTGCTTATAAATTGTACCAACTGAATCCCAGTTGCCTGAGGCGACACCCACATTACACACCGCCATGATAATACTATAATAAACAGCCTCAGAGGACTTAGTCCACTCACTGGCCAACCAACGTCCCTTGCAAAATCTTTTTGCAGCACCGAGGAGCAAAACCCCGTGGGACAACAAAACCCTGAACTGGCCTCATTAATTCTAAATGAGGCTATACACAATAACTAGGCTATTCCCAAAGCAAACTTCAGTCACACAAAAGTCGCTCCACCTTTGTTTCTCTCTTTCTAATGCAGATTTATGTGTGACAATAAATAACTGCAGTATTACTTCATCTTTCCACGACTAATGACCCCTGTCATCTTGTCCATTCCCAACCACTGACCTCTGATCTTCTTTATTCCTAGCCACGGACATTTACTGATTAATAGCCACCAACCTCAAGTGATTCCTAACTGACCTCAATCCATCCCAGCAACTGATCACCACTGACCCCCATTCATTCCTAGCTACTGACCTCTATCCATTCTCAGTCATGGGCCATTGATTCCTAGCCACTGACCTTCATGCTTTCCTTGTGACCCTCCTCCACTACCCCCTTTCCATTCCTTACCACTAGTCTTAACCACAGATCTCAATCCATTCCTAGTCACTGACTTTTCGTTCGTTCATAGCCACTGACTTTCATCAAATCTAGCCACTGGCCTCCATTCCTTCCTAGCCTATAACCTCAATCCATCCCTACCCCCGACCCCTCTAAACCTTATACAATCCTAACCGCGGACCTTCATACAATCCGAACCACTGACCTTCACACATTCCTAACCACTGACCTTCACACATTCCTAACCACTGACTTCCTTCCGTTCCTAGCTACAGGGCTCCCTGATACCATCATCAAACTCCACCTTTAGCAGATGGAAAAGTGTCTCACAGCCAGGTCATATGAAGAGATGCGTATTCCCACTGGATGGTTGGAATACAAAAATATAATAATAATTATATCTGGTTATGACTACTGCATACTGTACCTGGTCTCAGTTGCTTTGAATTACATAATTTACAAGAAATCCATGTCTCATTATTACAGAGTGCTATTCCAAAAAATCTCCTAATTCGTTTATTTATTGAGTGAAAACACTTAAGATGTTACGGATCCAAATCTATAATTGTTCTGGAGAAAACATACGTTTGAATATAAAATGCATTAGTCATCTTGCGTTGACTTACTTCCAATTTCCCCGGGAAGATAAATGGTTTCATTTTGTTGCACTTATGCCAATGAGATAAGATAGACGGGCAGTCTGTCATTGCATCTTTCAGGGCTGGAGCCCTGCCAAAGACTGCTTCATATTCCCAGGCCTTTTTCTTGCTGGGGACAATTAGGAACATGGTGTACCGGTACCTGGCCGACACACTGACTGATGCTGATTCACTTCCACTGCCCTCCAACAAGGCAGGCTGTGGTGCCATCACGTGGGATCTGTTCGGATTAAGGGTGATACCTCTATGGATAACCTTCATGTCAATAAATCCCACTGAAAGATTGGTACAGTAGATGTTCTATATGCATCTGATTCTGAATTCGACAGACATTCTTCTACAGTCAGCCTATATGTAGTTTAAATGGTCCTGTATGGCATAGCAATTGTGTAAGCAGTGATTCTTTGGTAAAGTGGTCCTTAAGCAGGAGACCCTATGCAAATTATATGGATCTCCTTTAGGAAGGTCATTTCTCTAGTAAATTGGGTGACATAATGAAAATCCATCCATACATTTCCATACATCTGATAAGGACCGTATGCAGTATTACAATTGGGTACATTTTTACCAGTCAATTTGATATAGCCAACTGAGTAGTAGCATTCACATTTCTTAGATAATGGTCAACAGGCGACAAGAGTTTAGGGTTACTGACACATTTGAACGCTTAACAGAACGTAAGTATTTATTTATAAACTTAGAATATTACATATTTCCTTTGATAAGGCAGATTATATGAACTCCAGAAAGATGATGTTACTGTAAAACATTCCAGCTCTCATAATGACATACATTTACAGTGAATTCATATAATAAATGACACAGAATTTCTCTTTGACCCACCATGATACAACATGAAGCATAAAAAATAAATAGACGGGCTTAAAATGAAACCCTCTGTTGGAAGGATTCTCAATTTATTACATGTCAGAGAATACATTATAGCCTAAATACTCAAAAATTAAAATACTGTATTAGCGCTAAAACTTACCATCTGACACATTAAAAAAACATTATGTGCATTACTACAGCAAAAAATATTGCAGCCTGTCAGGCTAACTAGAGCTATCTACATATGTCTAACAGACATTGGAGAACAGTACTTTAGGCAAATATGCTAAGTCACTTAATTGAAGGAAAAAATACTACCAAACAAATAAGCCATAGTCTACAGCCTATATGCAGCTTTGCACTGCCTAACAGCACCACAACATCCATTATAGTCTAACTACATACTGGTAGTGTGTCAGAGAGACATGCCAAGGAAGATCAGCGAGCCAATATGGTCTGTGTTGTGTCACCAAACTCTAAATAATTTAACACAATCGTGTGTCACATCTCAGGAAGAATTTAAAGGTTAAACATCTCTGAGGTTTAAACAACGTTTTAGGCTGGGAAAGAGGAAGAGGTCCAAAAGTCAAAGCAGGCAAATACTTTATACAGTCCCATAAGGAATTACCGGTTGGCTAAATACTAGTGTATTAGGAAGGTGTGTGGCCACATAGCTATCCTATATGTGCCGCTGTAGTACTACCTCTAGGCCGACTATTCTGCTTAGTATTCTGCATTACTGTTTCTAAGTCATCTACAATCAGCAGACATGGGTGTGGGAGTTCTTTGTGCCTTATTGCTTTTCCTGTTTATTCCACAGTCTCATTCCCTGAAGTTGCACTAAGTTAACAGTCAAGAGGAACTGTCTCGTGCAGCGCCCGTTCGCCCTCCACCGCCTCGGCGGCGTCCCCAATCTCTGCGTCCTGGCACGAGAGGGGCTCCTCGCATCTCACCGGTCGGACGATGACGCACGGCCTCGCGGGCTCCCCGCTCGCTCCGGCGCCGCGCGCGGGGCTGCGACTGTCGCGCTCGTATTCCTCCTGAGCGCGCTGGATCTTCCTCTTCCGAAGCTTCCTCTTGTGGAAATGGAAGGTTGCCAGGGAAACGAGGACGATCCCCACGAGCACGGCCACCAGCACGAGGAGCGCGAGGGTGGAGGAGAACGGCGGAAAAAAGCTGAGCTGCTCCGCACAGGTGCCGTTATTGGCCTGGAAAGCCCCGTGACAGCGGTGCATTGGCACCGACAGTCCGGAGGCCTCAGAGGTTCTGGCTGTCATCCGGTCCACCTTTCCCGGCCACTCTTGTCTCTCTGACCCCAGTACCCTTCTTGCTCTCCGGGCTCAGCGCGGTGACACCGGCCCGCGCATGTGGTTACCTGCACCGAAGAGAAGACACATGAGATCCGCTCATCCAGCACCAGAGGAGACTAATTATCAGAACAATCAGAAACACGCCCACCCACCCTCATTAACTGGTCCTGCTCCATCAGTAAGACTAATCTCAAACAATGTACATGGCCAGTGCGCACCATTTGACAGTAAATCACAATGTTAGATAAAACCTGCCATATGCATATGCTCAGGATCATTGTGAAAAAAAGAGGTTGCAATGTACTGAGGACAATTCATCATCTATTGTAATGTGTAGGCCTACAAGATTTAGCCAAACAGAAGCCATTATTTCCTGCACTCCACACAGCAGCCTTTCAAGACACTAATATCAGAGAATAATGTTGCATCTATACATATAAAGGAAGGGAAATCTTACCTGATGAAATTGTCAGTACGGGGCACAGTCCGTGAGTGGAGAGCCGATGTGTGTAAATGGGAGAACAGGATCACGGTGACGCATTTCATACAATGAGATGCTGCTGCTGAGCTCCGATCACTCAGGACGCTTTGATTGCCGCAATCCTCTCCGTCTGCAACCAGGAGAGCACTGCCCCAGCTATACACTGTGAGTATCGGGGGGAAATCCCTCCGTATGCATCAAAGTGCGTTTTTAAAAACGTGAAAAGAGCCGTGGTCTGGTTTACCCCTAGAAAAACGTCCCCTCCTCCGAACCATCCGCTGCTCCACTCAGCATCTGAATGAAGAGCTGCAGCTGCATTAAAGGTCCCGTATAGTCAGTTGGCAGAGCTGTTTTTTTTCTCTCTTCAAATGTAGTCCATGTATTGCCAACCCCTGAGTGATTATGTCCCCCTCTAATCACTATATTAATGCATACTTATTCACTTTATACTTTAATCAAAATATGAATAATGTAAATTCGTTTTAATATTAGACCCATGATCGGTAACCACTGACATTCCTAAGGGTGTGGCCAGTCAAATGCTGCATGAATTGAAGCGTTTAAGCCTCATTATGAGGGGTTTAAATAATGTCCAGCTGTCGTGCATTAATTTGAACCAGACTAAGTAGGTATGTGCCAGTTATTAGCTTTTTCACATAATCTTAGACAAGTATAGTTGATATGTATCACAACTTTACATCTGAAAATTGCTTTAACATCAGTTTGATATGCTGTTAATTTCTGCCTAGAGCAGCCAGTCTTTCAAACAATCTCAGCTTTTATGTAACTCCATTCTAAAAGTCTTAGTTTCTTTCATTTCTGCAGAATGGCTCAATATTTAGAACTCATGCATTTGTCCCCCCCAATAAAATCAAATAGAGAATGCAACTCATAGACACAACAATGCCTCCTGCTATGGTTGCAATCTGCCATATAATGGAAAGAAGATGAATCCACAATACTAGATTGAAGCAGGAGGTATCATAAGAAATTGATGCAGAAAGGGCACAAATTGACACAAATTGGTGCATTAAATTCATCAGAATGCAGGAAATGAAGTGTCTGGTGCTAAAATGTCTTAGGGGAGGACCCCTCGGACCCCCTCTTAATATGTTTCCCTCCCAAACGTTGAAAAAAGAAAAACCTACGCCCTGTAATAACCGTTAATCTCCATGGATTTATTGTAGTGGTGAATTCAGTATGGAATTCTGGAAAGTATCTAAATAAGAGGCTTAATATAACTGATTGATTTCATATTAAAACTCCTCTTGAATAATACTAGCTACACTCTTACTTTTACTTTTGGTGAAGAGATTAAATCTTTTACAAAAAAGTCACAATTAGAAAACCGCTAATTTAGACCTCGACCAAATGGAGCTCAGCTCCTCCCTGACTGGAAGATTGCTGCAGGCTGTGTGACATGTATTCCAAATATAGAAGTGTGGGCGTTGAAGAGACATCTACACCTTGACCTACCTTAAAGTATTGTGAGAACATACTGTATGTCTATTCACGTTCCCATACAACACAAATTATTTTCCATTTTGTGTTTTTATGACTGATTGTATCTGCAGTACTAAAGTTTCTTGGTATCATATAGATGATCTGCATCCCGATTCCACACTACATACTAATTCTATGCCTGGTTTGAGTCTGTAGTGTGTTGACACAGGAATAGTGATAAAATATGCATACTAATAAAGGCAGATTTTTGAAGATGGTGTTGATCGATGACTCACAAAGAAATAGGAGGCTCACAGCTGTGAAACATTAAAACACAATTCGGACGGACGGAAGGAAAACAGCTTTGAGACAGCAGAAAACAAGCTATCAGACAAACAATTAAATCTTTGCTGTGTCTATTTGTGAAGTTTAATTGGCAATGATGTTGTAACCCATGTGACCCTGAGTCAGTAACAGCCCAGCAGTGTGTTAACTAATTATGCTAACTGACATTTCATGCATTTTGCAACGTGAACATTTTCTAATTGCTGGTACGATAACCTTCCAAAGCAGTGCAATCATTCTTTATGATGTTATGAACCACAAGTGTTTTGGGGTCCTACAATCTTTCAAATTCACAAATCTGTCACTCAAACTGAACTTTCAGGATTGTGTGACATTATCTTACTCAGTAGGCAATTTTAGGGGGGATGCCCTAATTTCTTCCCTAATTTCCCAATGGCCAGTTCGCCCCTTGTGCTGGGGCGGAGGGGTTGTTTAGTTTAATATGAGTCTGCCTGACTAATTGGTCCTTTATTTGACTTTGGTTTGTGCAATTTAGAATCTATGGCTCCCACCATGGCTCTGCAATATCAGTAGCCTAACTATGCCGTGTATTGATAAATCCATGGCGCTGTCCGTGGTGCTGAAGTAGCAGACAGATTTGCATTTGCGATTTTCTTTTCTCCTGCCGTTGCGTCAGTTTTGTCTTGGATCTATATTATTCTCTCAACTATATAGCTTACGGATGAATCAGGTATAGTCCATCGCCTACTAATTTAATCGTACTTGAAACAACACGCTCCCACAAAGGCAGCCCCTTGCATAGAACATCAACGAAGGTTTCGCCAAACTCAGCGGGATTCATCCTCTGGGAACATCGAAGGCCTGTAGCAAATTTCAATCAAATACTGTAGTTACTGAGATATTTCAGTCTGGAGGCCACTGTGAGGAAGGTGGTGTGGTTCGTGCAGAAAGGCATGAGGAAGTGCGAGATATTGTCAATGATGCTTTGCAGCTTGAACAGTACTCTCCTCTTGGACAACTCCAACAGAGATTCAAGCTGCACCCCCCCACCCGCAGGTCAGAGCCAGCCGTCCTGATGTTGATGTTTGTCGATTCTGTTGATGTCAGCTGCTGCCACAGCACACAGAAGAAGACACTGACCACCACCCAATAATCAACTCTATCGCCAGACAAGAACGTCGATTATCGAACAATTCTGCAAAACCCTGGATTACGTTCAATAAGGCCTTTTTAAATCTAACTTTCTACAATACCTTTTGCATGGCAACTGTTATGGTTATGGTTACGGTTAGGGATACATTGTGGAAACTATTTGGTTAGGCAACTACAACTCTTGCTTAAACCTGCATTTATAATATTGGCCAGTTTGCAGGCAACAGAAACAAGTTGTGAACACAATGGGGGACTTGTTATGAAAAAGATACCAATTTCAAGACAGGCTCTCGCTATAGCCAGTGTTTGGTTTGTCCATTCTAGGCTACTGTAGAAACATGCCGGTGAAATGCTACACACTGGCCCTTTAACAAAACCAAGTGACATTCTGTGACAATAGTGAGAACTCAGACTCACCACACGTCCATCCACCACCTCACTTTCCACCTCGATACATACAGGATAGCGTATGACATGACTGTGTTAGATGAATGTGAAAACTGTTATTGATTCATGTGGAATACAAATTGTTGTTTTTTCTTTAGTTATGATAAGTTTACTTTAAGTCTTGAATTTATGTTTATATATCTATATTACACTGCAGTGGCTCCTCTGTTGTTTAAATTATGTCTATTGGTGGGTTGCATCATGCATAATGCAAACACTGTGTATTAATAACAGATAAAAGAGGAAAATTTAATCAGGTAAAAGTCTGTGTTTTTTTTCTCCCATATTGGTACCACGAAGCGTTTAAGATTCTCACAGTAATTTCCCTGTCCTACTTGTGGACACGCTCCATCAGCAGCGGGGCTCCATGAAAAATGAATGGCCTCGGAGGAAGAGAGGGTCCCTGGATGATGAACTCACTGAAGATGAGTGCATACTGAAAGATTTATACAACTATTCATGCACAGTTTAAAGCCTGGCACATGTTTCAGGGCTGTTAAATGGAGAATAATTATTGCACTTATTTTAATATTCATACAGGTCGGCTCAGTTTTCTAGGTCAAACTGACCCGCATTAGACTACCTGACCGCCTTTGCCGCTGTGGCAGGAAACCCCTGGAGTTGCAGAGTTGAAAGAGCCAAGGCCTTTTTCAAACCGATTAAGTCGCACAAAGTGTTTTACAGCGGTGTATCTTTGTAGTGCCTGATTAATCGTACAAATGGAGATAATGGTGCACACATTCAGACAGTCTCTCCGTGAAGGCCCTCGTGGTGTTGCCCCCTAGTTGTACACACAAAACGTGACAAAGTAGTTGTGTGAAGAATGAAAAAAGGGCTTGAGAGAGAAGTTTAAAGCCTGTCCAATTTCACACCTCTGCACACTGTGTGCTACATGCCCATCACCTCACAGCGGTTGGTTTTTTTTCTGTGCTTTTTTGCTGCCTACTGAAGCTGGAAACAAGGTTGAGGAGAAAGTGAACCACAACGGTGAAGTTGAGCTGAAAGATGTTGAAACACTCTGTAGAGCTGTAATTCTCTCTGGGTTTGTTATACAAAATGTTTATTATGGATCTCTATAAAGATTTTCAGTTCCCAGTAGTAAAGAAATGCTCAGATCTTTATAATAAGTAAAAGTAACAATACCATGATGTATAAATATTTGTTAGTAAAAGTCCTGCATTGAAAAAATGTACTTCAGGAAAAGTGCAAAAGTATTAACGTTAAAATATACGTAACGTGCGAAAAGGAAAAATACTCATTATGCAGAATGGCCCATTTCAGAATAATATATTATATATTATATTATTGGATTATAATAATTTATGCATTATTGTGTTCATTATTTTCATGATGTAGCTGCTAAAGGTGGAGCAAATTTACTTTACATGTATCCTACTTTACATACTGCTGGGTATCTTGTGAATTTTCCACAGGAAAGTCATATTTTAATCTTAACCTATAATAATACATCATCATTTGTATTTGTTGATTATATTCTCTATTAGGAATCTCACTGCAAAAGTAATTAGTAACTAAAGTTATCAGATAAATGTAGTGGAGTAAAGAGTACACAATTTCCCTCTAAATTGTTAGGTAGAAGTAAAAAAGTAGTACCTCCAAATTGTACAATACATTGAGTAAATGCCCTTAGTTACTTTCCACCACAGTCAGTTTCATTATAAACTATAACTGTTACCACCTTCTTCTCTTTCCTCATGACGCATTATGTATCTGCCTATTATTGAGCCACTCTATTCTCTTCCTGTGCCAGGCCTCTCTGACTGCAGCTTGTGTTAATCAGGATTATTAACTGTAATGAGAAAGCTTTGCGGGTCTGAATGCTAAGCATATATTGATGCACACGCTACTGTCCACTCAGTGTGTGTGTGTGTGTGTGACGCTGTGCATCTTCATATGAGGGAACTGATATCTTTAAAGCTGCAGGCCATCTCCAGACAGCAGCAATCCTCTTGATATTCCCTCCACGCACCCACCATTGCTGTCACTACAAGTCTCTTGTCAGCAGAATTTCTAATGAACTGCACAAAATCCAGTTTTATCATGCATGCACTCATGCACACACACACACACACACACACACACACACACACACACAAACACACACACACACACAAACACACTAACACGCACACACACAGGCCAACTTTCCTTTTGTGCCCAACCAAAATGACTTCAGGAAAGAATGAACGAGACACGGGGAGAGGAAATGTCTCTCCACAAACTGATTTTTCTTTTTTTCTTAATGATCACCCTGTCACCGAGCACTAGCGTGTGATGAAGTGTGTGGATTTATAACATTTGTTCATTCTAAATGAAGACATACGGTCTCCCTGCTTTGTTCCACTTGTAAATGGCTTTATTTGACGGTGATAGCAGAGGTAGAGAAAAGGAGAGTGAGAGAAATGACATGAATGGAACCGTGGCCATTGCATTAGCCACACCGTGACCAGGACACCCACCTGTAGAGATTGAATACATATACATATTTTAGTTCTACTTGAAACATGTCAGGCTAGAAAACATTGGAGTCATTCTAAGAAGGAGTCTTGTCACAGCCAGCATGGACAGGAGAAATGAAACAGCCACTAATAACTATTTCAACATACATGTGAGACCTGAAAACAATGAGAACCTATCCTTTAAATTCTTGTTGTCCCTGTGTCTGAGAGGTGTTGATTGAACTCTTCTCCATCTAATTGTTCACAAATTTCTCAACTCCTTTTCACCAACACTCTTCTTTCAGTTTTCGTACAGCTCCACAATGCACTAACGCAGCCAAGACATTCAAACATGTGTCAGCATTCCTTATTGGAATAGTGTATATTGTATTACTGGATATATTTATTAATGCAATAATATGTTCATTACTTTAATGCTGCAGCTGGTAAAGGTGGAGCTAATTTTTATTAATTTATACACTACCGGGTAGTTTAACCGGTAATAATACATAATAATTTATTAGTTCATTTTATATTTTGTGTTTTTAATCTGAATCTACAAAACAACTAAAACTTTGAATGAATATAGTGGAGTATGAAAGTACAACATTTCCCTCTATTCTCTATAAATATCAAAAAATGGAAATACTATGGAATAAATGGAAAAGTAAATAGCCTACAAGTACCTCAAAATTGTACTTGAGTAGCCTTCAGAGCTTGAGTAAATATAGTTACATATCACCACTGTATATAATAATATAATATAATATAATAATAATGTTATTACTGAGGCTTAAACACGTAAGCTGCATTTTCATGTTTATTATTTATTATTGAGCTTAAGCATCTCCTTGTTAAATCATTATTGCCAATATTATCAATATCACCCTGGATTGGCCTGATTAGCAACCGTAATTGCATTGAAAACATCTAACACACGTCACGAAATCTGCAATTGAATATTAGATTCATAATCAGAAGACTTTGCACCATTAAAGGGTTCATTTCCACAGTGTCTCCTCCTGAAAAACATTAAATTCCTTGTTTATATAGATATGACTTCTTTAAACATCCTCCACAGTTTGTTCACTGACGTCGTTATGTCGATCTCTTCTTCAGCTGGTGGATGGTAGATCAGCAGCAGCTCACCTTTTCCACCCACCTCCAGGCACTCTGAGCATCATCAGAGCCCTGCTAGCATTTACACACAAGTTCACATGATTAAACCCACACTTTGCTCAGAACTGATCACACCCTCAGTTGATGAACAATTCTGTTCCTAAGCAACTGATCCTCTCCGTGTGTGGGGTTTGCATGTTCTCTCTGTGTGTCTGCGTGGGAAATCCTCCAGGCGCTTTCACTTTCCTCCCACAATCCACAGACACGCAGCTCAGCTGGAGTGAACACTTTGAATTACCCCTACGAGTGAGTATGAGGGTGAGTAGGTGGGTGCATGTGTGTGTGTGTGTGTGTGTGTGTGTGTGTGTGTGTGTGTGTGTGTGTGTGTGTGAAAGACTCCATCCCTTTGGGACAACTACGAATATAGAAATAAATGGTGGAATGATGAACGCTCAAAGGTCTCATGCAGCATTTTTCTTAATGAACTCTCCAGTTTTCGTGCATCTGTGTATCGGGGGAAGGTGGAGGGAGGGGGAGGGGGGTTATATCCCCCAAGAAAATATCTCCATATGGCACAACAGAGCTGGTCTAAATATGAAAAGGTCATCAATGAGGGTGCGTGGCGTTGCTCAGTAAATATCATGGTATATGACGATATTTCTTGTTTTGAGGACATGGTGGCACTGGTGGAAATGTCACGGGGGTCATCAGTATAATTAGGAATCCTCCTCTCGGGACCATGTCAGGGACATGCATCTCTTCCCTATTCCTTATATTGCTGGTATTATTGCTCGACTGCTTCGTCTGTTCTGCTATTTTGATCGTGAGCTCCTTTGCAAGCCAATCTTCAGTTCAGTTCGGCCCTTTTTGTAATCAAGCCACTTCCCATTTCATTGTCTGTGAATGTCCCTGCCAACCAGCATGGCAGTCTGGCCAGTAGGAGGGATCTGGTGCTCTTGACCCAAGTGTAGGGCAGACTGACAGATGGAGCCAGCAACTATCATCATCCTCAGGATCTGCTGCTGCTACTGTGGCAAGTTAAAGACAAACTCATTCTGGATGGTTTTGTCCTCTGACTGTCCTCTTCCCTGTTTTAATAGTCAATGATGTTGTGACATTTCCTGTTTGTCCTGCTGTTGACATTCCTCTCTTGTTGTCTTGAGCCTGGAGGCTTTCGTGTTTGTTAAGCTCCAGTACATATCGCCCACTCTTGCTCTGTCTCTCCCTCCACCATCAATTATCTTAACAGCAGCCTAAAGCTTCCTCCTAGCATGTTGCTCCATGTCGTGACAGGAAACCTTATGGCCTCTTACTACACTATTGCATTGCACTGGTAATAGAGCTTACTCTCTATTCTACTCCAGGCTTTGCCCTGCAATCCAATTTGTCTTTCCAAAACCGGCCATTTTTTTTTTTCTGGTGACAATGAAATATTTTCATGGCCGTGCTGATGTCATCACATTTCTGTTTGTCCCCTCATCTCCCAAGTCATAGTGAAATAAATTATACAACACAATGGAAAGGATGGATGTTCTGCAGTCAACTTCAGGCCAATTTGCCCTAACACGAGTTGGCTTGTGTTTCTATCCAGCAGATCTACAGCTGTATGATCTGCCGGCATCCTTTAAGAATTATGTTTTCCTGCTTTCTTCCACTCATGTTAATTATGTATTACCACTAAGAAGCTGGTGGAGTCATGTGGTATGTGAAGTTTACCCCTAATTGACACAAAGGCCAAAAATAGCACACCAGACACTCCTGCACTAATTGTGTGTCATATTCAAGCCCCTATATGCATTGCATAACCACACACCATATGAATCCACTAGAATGACGCAGGCCTTAAATGATAAATTGATTTAAGTGAGGCTGAAATGCGTTGGACAGGCAGTACTCATACATGCAGCCCGGGGCTTTGAACTTTCCACAGGGATTGCGGAGAGCGGCGGGTGTTGAATGTATTTGTGTGCATGTACAGTATGTTTGTTTAAGTTGCTCAACTGAAGGTATTTCTGTGCATTTGAAATATTTAGTCAAATCACATTGGTTGGAATTTGTGAACATAATTTGTCACAAAGTAAAATGCTATGTCTATCTTTAATCAAGACTCACCCATCCATATTTAGGCTACATTAAAAGTGTCAGGAACAATCCCCATACAATAAAATCCACTGTACCAGTAAATTATATATTTCTATAGTTTACATTTTTAACAAGATATCTATCAAATATAAATCGAAGCACGCTGTACAATATGTATATACAGTCACATCCACCTACCTCATGTATAAAACAATGAGTTACATTAATCATTACATTACCCTTTGCAGTCTGTACCATTGCACTATTGTCTTACTTTTCGCAAATTTCATTGTTGGTTATTTATTGTAATTGCTGGAGGATATTCACACACATTTATTTGTAAGTATATTCTATTTGGATCCGGATGTTCCAGTTGCATCTCTGGACTTATTCTGCACATATATTGCACATATACTTAATATTTCCACAATTCATTTTTATCGTTACGTGTTTTTATAATATATATATATACTGTACAGTTTTTTATGTCATATCTATATTTTTATTATTACTTGCTTTTCTACTTATTTATTTAACTAGGTAGTTCCTTGTGCCTGTCTCTGCTTCTGTTACATGTGATTACCACCCTAAATATAGTCTTATCTTATTTTGATTTTAGTTTGTTAAAATACTGTTTTTATTCTGAAGGACAAAGGAAGCTTTTATTTTGAAGGGGTGCTGCTGCCGGCGGAAGTAGTGGATGTGTGTCATGGTTGTGGGTCCCGAGCCGCTAGCCAAACTTTCGCTTCCCCTCCGGTTAACGAAGTGATCATGGCGACGTTTTTCGGTGAAGTTTTGTCGGTGTATTCTCGGGCCGTGGAGGAAGACGAAGAAGAGCGCGAAGAAAACGAAGAAGATGAAGAAATCCGCAGAGAACTGGAGGAAAAGAGGTAATAGATGGATAACATTAACCAGCTAGCATGAAGTATTAGCATGGACATATTAGTTAGCCAAGTGCGTTAACTAGCTAAGTGAGCATCACACGGAAGCTCCAGCTAGCTAACATGACACATGACATTTCAGTAACACCCACTCCCTATTTAATATTAACGTTACCAAACATATAAACAGTTACACCAGCTAATGTAGCGATGAAGCGTTTGGCTTTAGGGAATTGTCTTGCTCTTCATATACACATGCAGGGGTTATCTTTTGACCCAAACAGAGCAAGTAAAAAATATATATTTGAAACTATTATGATTCAAGGATTAATCTGTGTCATTGTGCAATTCAGGACTGCACAATAAAATGTAGTTGGATCGACCTCCACGCTACACAAACAGATATTCAAAAATACTTGAATTAGAATATAAACAATGTGATGGAACAAATGTTATATATATATATATACACACACACACACAGGGAGAGAGAGAGATGTGTAGTGTAATATGCATTTTTTCAAATTGTAGCGTAAATAGAAACCTTTGGTTATGGTAGGGTAAGTACAAAATATAGTGTGATATGTTAACGTGCAAAACCAGCATAACATATATGAGGTGGAGTTGAGGAGTCTTGACAGCCTGAGCAAAGAAGATGCACTGTAGTCTGGTGGTATGGCAGCAGATACTTATTACAGCAATTGTCAACAATTACAAATTCTGCGACACTTAGTTGCCAGTTTATTTGGGCCACCAAGCTTAAACTAATGTAGCCGAATACAATAGTCTTGCAGTAAACTCTATCTACATAAAGGTGTTTAGGTTTAGTTTTAGAGAGTTATTGATTAAGTTTTGTAGGCTGTAGTTTTGGGTGTTTGAACTGCATTTGTTTTATACTGACAGGTCTTTCCATTATTCTGTCCACCCCATTTATATCAATGAGGGCAGGCTAAATAACAGAAGCACCTCTCTGTTTCATGTAGTTTAACAGCACCACAAACGGCAGCCTCCAAAATGATCACACAGATGAAACAACAACTCTCTGACAAACAAAATGCACCACAACCTTAACTTAACACAGATTTTTCTTCCTCACTAGTTTCAGTTTCACCTTAAGGTCCTCATCATGGCACTATACAATATGAAGAAAGTTACATTGAATTACCACTCGCCTATTGCTGCACAGTGAACCTGGGGTTTAGGGGACCTCTATTGGTAATCCAGCTTTGACTACAACTCTCAAATGTATATATATATATAGTGGAATTAAAAGTACAATATTTACTTCTGAAGTGTTGTGGAGTAGCATAAAATGAAAATAAAGTACTTAAACAAATGTAATGTTTTGTGGCCGAACAGTTGGAAGAGGATTAATAATGTATATAAATACTAAATGTGAGAAAAAAATTTAAATGTTGGTTGCAATCTGCTGGGAGACTCGTGGAAATACTTGATTTAAGGTAGTTACATTGGTTATTTGCATGTACCTGAATCCCAGAAGGAATCCAATAAAAACAGTCTTTAAATATTTAGTTTTCCCACATCTGCTCCTCCGTCTCTAACCCATGTCACTTATTCATAAGGGAGGTTCATCTGCACTGGAGCCCTGAAGTCGCTAAGTCGCTGAAGTCCGGAAACAAGTTGCAGTGCTCAGATTTCATCCTCGCTGTGGGACACAACGCTGCCAGTAAGTGGCTGCCAGCAGCTGTATGCTACATTACCTGTAATGAGTCTGTCTGACAGAACACCCAATATTATTACCGATCAAATGAAAGTTTAATGTTCCCTGAGAGGAAATTGGAACATAAAGGAGTTCAGTGATGTTAGCTCTGCAATAACACAGATTTCAACGAATGTTTTTACATCTTTTAAAGATTTAAACTCCGTAACGAGCAAATACTTTGATTGGTATTAAACTAAATTTATCGCACATAATTATCTCTACAAATCAGCACACCTTTTTTAACCTACAGGGGCTGTTAATATGAATAAAAGCTACTTAACTGCTTCAACATTTGTTATGCACTATTGGTGCTTATGATTATTAACACTGATGATGGCTCCAGTCCATTCAGTAAACCAGCAGGGTGTAAATGAAACGCAGCCAGCCATTAATGACAGAAGGGCTACCATTACAAGTAAATTAATTTAGTACCAGTTAATATTGCCTGCCCACCCGTGATCGTGTATTATATGCCCCTTGCAAAAAAAGATGACTTAAATGATTGATTGTCAAAATCTATCATTTTAATCTAGGTCTGTCTGTGTATACACACACACACACACATATTTATATGTATGTATATATACACAATAAATTACGTGTGAAAAGAAAAACATTCCTGTCACATGTGAGCTGCTGTTGAATAGTGAGAGGATCTATCTTCGCAGGGTTTCTGTCAGTGTACGTTCTCACCTCTGAAAACTGGGACGCAGTGGGACATGCATCCGTGTGGAACGAGAGGTGCCGGGCTGTAACTGGGATAACAAGCGAGGAGTCGGCATGTGTTTTCTACAGACACAAGAACAACCCATCTGTGAGTGACACACTGAGCAAAGCAGTATGTGTTAATAGCACATCATAATGGCTGTTCCCAAAAACCTTAATAAATTGGAGAAAAGGACTCGGGGGTCCACACACAGTCAAGGTTGCCATTAGCAACAGGCGCAAACGGCAAAACACACACACACACACTCACACTCACGCACACACACTTCAGCAGTATGTGAGAGGAGAGAGTAGAGATGATGGACAAGCTGTCCAAGCTTGACCATCCAAGACGTCAATGCTGAAGGGCCAATGGAGTAGTGGTGGGAATCAGCACAAGGAAAACTACTGGATTATTTTTTGTTGGATCTGTGAAAAATTTGACAACAGCAGCACTTCTAGTATTTTGTTTACCAGGAACTGAGAGGGTGGACATGTGAACTAATAGCACTAAGATGTATTTCTGGAAACAATCACACAAAACCCATACTACCAACAATTTAGTTTGATCACTGTAATTAATCTTTTTAATTTTTTATGTATTGTTATTACTAAACTGACTCCGCTTACTCAAAATATAAGGTAACTAAATGTAAATATATTTTTATTTTAGGCAACCAAAAGTTGATGCCTGGCAACCACTTTTAAAAGTTAGTGTTGGGCTTTGGAAATGCAGATGCATCTAACAAAAATAAAGAACGAACAATAGAAACCATAATAGTCTGTTGAAGCTGTTTATATTACTGCATGAATCCAACACTATTTCAGTGTCAGCTCTACTGTGTCTCGCTTCAAATCGGATCTGCTACATCACTGTTTGCCCCGTAACGCTTCTCGCGAATAAAACGTGACAGATAAACCTACAAAAAGTTGGAAAAGTAGGCCGTGACACAAAGGACTGATGAGCCGTAACCGGTTATTCAGCATCTCTTCCATGAACTGTCGCACTAAAGAGTTATAACTGACCAGTCTGACACGTGTGTGGTTATTTTCTATTAGAAGTTGACGATACGAACTTTTGTAAACTACCTTTGTCGGTGGATCTCTGCTCCGACATTGGACGATAGCTGCGCAGCCGCCCCTGCTCATATGTGCATGAGCTTACCTCCTGATAATATCATAATATAATAATAGGGTGAGAAAAGGGCTAAATCTTTCCGGCAGGTTGATGGGTATCAGCCGAATAATCAGCTATCTGCCTTTTCCTGCTCCAAACTAGCGTTATTCTATCGACCTTTAAAAAAAAATCCACTATTGGTCGACCTCCATTTTCTATCAGCCGGGTGTTGTTTGCACGTGATTTTAATCAAGATAAACGGCTGTGTGTGAAGCATCAGATTTATCACACAACGGCAGCCTTCAGACGGCTGCAGGAATTTAATGAGCTGGAGGAGAAGACTTTCATACAGTATAAACCAGATGTGGACGGCAGATACCGCAACAATCGTCCATCAATTTATAGATCGCTGAGTAATAAAATTCCTGTTATTACAACCTTAATATTTAAGGATGATTTAAGTGCGTCTTTTGGTTGTAAAGTGTGTTCTTGTAAGTATTTTTCTGATACTTTGCTTGTATTAAGAATGGACAGTAGAGAGGCGGAAATTATAGAAAGGTAATCAGCAATTATTCAGAAAATCGCTTCATCGGTTTAAGTTGAGCAAAATGTGATGATGTGTAAAGATTTGCTGATTTTTTTTTTTTTTTGTCTTGCATCATAGTTCATTTAATATTTGGGGATTTTAGACCATTGGTCGCACAAAATAAGACACCTGAGGACGTCACCTTGTGCTCTAGGATAAAATGATCAGCATTTTTCCTGTTTTCTGATATTATATTGAGCAAACAATTAATCGAGTAAAGTAATCCGCTAATAAATCGATAATGACTGTTGGCTGCAGGCCAAGCATGGTCTTTCAATTAATATTAAGTCCTTGTTGACTTTTCTCCGTAGTTCTTTGAAGTCTATCCTGAGACCCAATTTTCACCAAAATACAAGACCTCTCTTTTCGCTGCCTCATTTGAAACAATCTTCCAGCTGCTTGCGTCTCTCCTAACTTTGCGTGATGAAACTACCACACAGAGACGAGTTAATCCGGGTCAGGAAAAGGGCAAACTGTTGGAGTGATGGTTGAGCTGTTAGTTTTAGTTCTGTTAAAAAAAAAAAAAGAAGATATCTAGGTCTTGTTTTTTTTCCTTTTTTTAATTTGTCATCCATCCGTATAATCAGCCCTTTCTCTTTTTGAGTTACACTTGTGTGTTTCAATGTTGCATCACATGCCTCTTGCATTCTTTTCCCTGAAGGTTTTGATATGCCAGGTGACGTGCTACATTGCAGAAGACCAGCTGTTCCAGTGGGCGGAAAAGGTGCGTTAATACAGCTAAATCAACCGGATGGCACTGGGGTTAAATGATGTTGTTATGCAGAGAAAGTTTAGGGCAGCTGTCCCTCTTCAGCCTGCAAACAGATAGCAGATTCACAAACAAAGTCACAAACATGCAGGTATTTTA